>CM060881.1:80387500-80992500 GCA_030762935.1 Hymenopus coronatus | reverse complement strand
ATATTGTAAAGACAGAAAACGTGTCTTTTTGCGTGAAAGAGAGTGACAGAGAGAGAGAGAGAGAGAGAGAGAGAAAGAATTATTAATTTTGATAATTATATCAGATTAAAAATCACTATTTGCGTGAGAGAGAGAGAGAGAGAGAGAGAATTATTACTTTTTGAAAATTCTATTACCATTTAACTTTTTGTAAGAAACTATTCTTTCTTCCAAGTTACTATTGTATTAACTTCATGCTAATCAAAGTAAACATTAGCAGTAGTAGTTTTATTATTACTTAGTCCGTTAAAAATAGAAGGGAAATATAAAAATACACTAAACTAAAACAATTGTCAAACCTTTTAAAACCTAGTTGCTACGTTATTGATATTCGGTTCTCTATGTAAGGAGAAAAACAAAGAAAAAAGAGTGAACAAATAATTGTATTACCTCAGAAATAGTTACATAACTCTACAAAAAAGTTTATATGATATCATTGTTTTAACGAGATCTACATTTTTTGCTTTCTCTAGCACGTATTTAAAAAGTGCATAATAGATAGAGAAGATACTGTGATCCATCCAGAAATACGATAGTCAGATTTCACAGAAATATAGTTTTGAGATAAAGCATTCGTAGAACAAAATGTGTGTGGATAGCATAGCTCTAAAAGAAAAGTCGGTTAAATATCAAACTTCGTATTTAAGTTCATTATCTTTCGAGGATGCAACATGAAGAATTTCAAGAAAAAACTCACCACAAATTATACTTTACATGGAATACTTTTGCAAAATTTTAGACTTCCATATAATGGCTATAACGTTTTTTCTTTTTTTTTTATTAAAATGACGTATATTAACGCTGTATACATGACAAATAAAATTTAGTTCCTGATTTTCTCGCGAATGGCCCCTGAGGTCCTCTGCACTCTATATGATTTTTGCGTAACTGGTAAAACGTAAGAGATAGTAAAAAACGTGCTACACAAAAATGTAGATCTTGTTAAAACACATTCTTTGTTATATATAGTTTTTCTGTAGAGGTATTTCAGAGGTATTTCTTGTTGTTGCTTTCAATTTTAAAATGCCTAAAATTTTCTCACACGAGAATTTCTCATCCGTTATATTTCTCTTTTGTTTCTCCTGGTCATGGAATTTCGATGACAATCGCATAGCGACAGCTTTTAAAACATTTGACAGTCGCTTTAGCCTTGTTATTCCCTTATTGACGTTATAGTTATATGGGACTAAATATTAACACAATTTCTGCTAATGCTTATCTTGTTTAGCATTAGGGGATAAACATCTTTTGTAAGAATATTTTGTTTACCGAACAGCTAGAGAAAGTAAGCAAACAATATTTTGGAGGAATGAAGTTATTTCTACAAAGGTATAAAACTTACTAAACGATATAAGAAGAATACTTTTAATTTAAGAGCACAGGAAACCACACATAATCTTGAAAGTTAATTGGTACAATAAGAAAAAAGTGGCTATAAATGATATGAAACAGAAATAAGAATTACAATCTTTATGCTATTGCCAATTTAGTGTAATATATTTAAAAATTCAAATTTGTTAGATTCTAGCATTCATAATTATAGCATCATTATATCACAGTTTGGTATTAATTACTCGTATAAAATAGACAAAACATCTAATATTGAGGTAAATAAATAGGAAAAGTATAGGCTATTATTTTTCTAATTAAATACACATACATAAAAGTTAGTAAATAAACTCATTCATTTGAATATGAATAGTATAGCGAGTGCGTAAATCCCAGGGTAGTGTGGTGGCAGCGTGTCTGCCTCATATTCAACAGGTCGTGAGTTCGAATCTCGCTTAGGGTGAATTACCCGGATAAGGCTTTTTTCAGGGTCTTCCCTTGTCCTGAGAAGACGAATGTTGAGTAACTTTAAGCTCCATGGACCCCGAGGTCATTTGGGCGTCATTTCACCAATTTCATTCATCGTCCGATATGACCAATCAGGTTAAAGGACGTTATATTACAAAAAAGTCCCAGGGAGATCTCAACGGATACAATGAAAATGCTGATGCAGTTTATTTTTCCATCTTTCATGTACTTGTTGAAAAACGGTTTGAAAAATCCGCATGTTCGTTACAGATAATTGAAAATTCTGCTTCTCTAGGACGCAAAAAGAGCTTCCGAAGTCGAAGTGAAGTTTTATTATTTCTGCTAGTGATTCTAACCGCATTATTTTAAATGTTTAATAAAACAGCCGAGAAGGAACATTCAATTACTATTTTTCTGCTTTCTATCCTCAAGGTGGATTATTGTATTTACTATAGAGATTTAGAAGAAATGTGCGTTTTACGGCCATTGAAGCAAAAATATGTTTAAACTAAAGTGCATGTAAGTAAAATATAACCTAAAAAAAAGTGAATATATACATGATATAGTATATGCCACCACGTAACTTGACGGGGTTCGATCCCAAGCGACCGCATGTGAGATTTGTGGTGGACAAAGTGGCGCTGGGGTGGGTTTTCTCCGGGTACTCCGGTTTCCCCCGCCATCGCATTCCACCGGTGCTCCATCATCATTCATGTATCATCAGTATCAGCGCCTGCGGTGCCATAAGTAGTTAAAGCGGGCGTTAAACACTTCAAAAAAAAACGTAACATAACAGAAGAATATTTTCGAAAACCTAAAAATTATCCTTTACATGGAGTATTTTTTTTTTATCTTTCTTTGTCTTAAAATGACAAACGAGGTTGACTAAAATAACAAATGTCTAAGAATGTCCATTGTTCATGAGCTTGAATTTTCTTGAATATTCTCTTATTCAGACTGAATTTGGAATATTTTATTCAATTGGAATATCACAGGTAGGCAAAACTTGCCCCAGAACAAAGATTAAGGGCTCTTCAAAAGCGTAATCAAATAATGCTTTTCAACCGTATTATGAGCTGTTTACAAAATGTTATTGGTACCTAGTAATCATTTCTACGTAAAAATACAGGAAATCGTAACGTGGGTAAAAGAAACGCTTTATATGAGAAATGTAATATGTGTATAGCGATTATATGACAAACTGCTTTGGGTAGAATGCGACGGCAGATTCAAATGGAAGAGCAAAAGAAAAACAAATATCCCCCTAACTTAAACATTTATTTATATCCACTTATGTGGGAAAATTACAAATGATACAGGAATTTTAATGCATACTTATAAACATTAAAAAGAGTTATTACGGAAAGCAATTTGAGAGAATCTTAATTAAAATACTAATCTATTAAAACATTTAATAAAAATAACCGTTTGCATATCGTCCATTATTTGAATCTGATGTAAGAAGGTTGTTCGTATGGTGAGAAACGGAGCGATATAGCCCTTGAGACTAGTCCTTCAACCCCATGTTTTAACTCATTACACATTATAATGAGGAGTACTATTTTATCAGTGTCTTAAACGACATTTACTTTAATCGGTTTATTCTCAAATCAGTTTTCTGAAACAGTGAAGACAGGAGAAAAGGGCATCACGTTGCTGCATCGTAGGCTACTACAAAAAGCCGACATACGTAATTGATATGGGAATGAGCAACTGTTTACAGCCTAGAAAATATAATAATCTCTAAAGGGCCGACGAAAGAATATACAGGTAAAGGAAGATATATACGAGTATTTTTGGAGGGATCGTCGCAACCGGAACCGAATGTCACACATAAGTCATTTGAACTTCTAACGTACCCCTGGAAGGAATGATGGGAGAGATTCGAAGGGGGACGAGATCCGAATGACTACAGGTGCAAGCTTGGCCGGGGTCCCTAATGTTTCTGTTCAAGCACCCGATATGTCTCATAAGCCCCTACTCCGTGATCTCCCGCTGATAGGGTGTGTCCCGTCTGAACATTTCCGATCTACGCTAATACAAAGGGCACAAACACTAATCACCCTTTAACCTGCCGTATACCTTCCCTAGTCCTACAACCCTGAAAGAAATGAAAATGCAATAAATAATGGCTTCAGTAAATTAGGGACAGAAAATTCGTGATATAAGAGAAACCATTCCAACGTTTCCCTACAAACCGGGGAAACCATGAAAAACCCATACGGCAGAATGATCGGTCGCCGACAATAGTAGGCGGGACATTCCGAGTACGAGTTGCATCTATTAATGTGGCGCGACCTCGTTCGTGTTTTATATAGGAATTATATGCCAACAAAATGTGCAAAGCTAATGTTTTTTTACTACAATAACTGTAAACAACTAAAATGCTATGGATAAAGTCACTGATCTTTATAACCCTATAAGCCAGTACCTACAGTAGCTTTGAGAGAGTAATCGTCAGAGAAGAAATAAAAGAAAAATGTTTCCACTGCTACAGGAACACTTTATAATAAATAAGATCGAGGATATTCAAGCAGTAATTATAGAAATGGGATAGAATATTCCCAAATGAAGTTTTTAGAAATTATTCAAAAATTTCAGACTCTAAGTTGTGTCGGGCAACTATTATACTAAGAGAGAGAGAAAAAAAAAAAACAATTCTGTGTGGTTGCTTATAGATGTCAGAATGAGAATGAAGAGCTAGGTACCTATTTACTCCAGATATGTGTTTTGAATATTTGAAAGAAATATGTTCTACATTGTTTTAAATTCCAAACGCGCTTCCTTTGAAAGTTCGCTAATTGCAAAGAGAAAATATCCGCATAGAGAACACAAAATATACTCTTGGAAAAATCTTTTAAACAGTTGCTTTCGTGATTCTGGAGTCCTAATAACTCAGCGATTTCTGTGAACGTTTCCCCCAATTAAAGCTGGTTCTAACTAACAACATTATTTCGGCAAATGACTCTGAATGGCATGCTGGCATTCTGACGGCAGCACAATTTGCATAGGGAGTGTGAACCAGAAATTAGCGCCAATATTTAGGAAACGACAAAATACGACGCTCTTTTTATTTCTTAACGTGAACTAGCACAAAGGTCCGCTTTCGTTATTTCTTCTCGGTCGTTTGTTTTGCAATTTGGAATAGCCTTACAACGTACTACTTTCTAAACGGCCACAAAGACATGAGGCAAGTTGGAAGCCAACCGAAATCATTTGGCAACTCATCCGGGCGCAATTTTCCACTACAGTTATTTTCAATATATATAAAACATAAAGATATAAAAAAAAAGAAAACTAACGGCGTAGTTCTCTAAGGCAACCGGCTTCACGGTAAGCGCTCCATAATTCTGATGGAGCAAGGTATAGGCTGTTTACTGGCAAAAAGCATGTAATTGCAAGATGCGCATCTTCTTAGATTAATACATGCCTATACAGGCCGTAAAACAGATTATTGAATGATTATGGTGATTTGCGTACACTGCCATGCATAACAATTTCTATAATGAAACACAGGTATTTATATTGGTACAGACAAAATGACCGCACCTTGGCCTCTCACCTCTCCCAGATAACTGCATTTGGATTTGTGGTGGTCAAAGCACTGCAGGGGCGAGTTTTCTCCGGGTTCTTCGGTTTCCCCCCCCCCCATCATAGTCCACTGGTGCTCCATCTTCATTCCATGTATCATCAGTGTCACCACCTGCGGTGCCTATGTAGTAAAAGTGGCAGTTACACACTATTAAAACAGACAAATGTAGCACCACCGTCAGCCAGCGAAGCCTTCCTCCATTCCTGGAGTATTAATCTGGCAGGATACTTTATCTCCCCTAAAATATTATCGCACAATTCAAGGATAACATTGCAAGCTAGTTACACAGGTCCTCACTAACGGAGTAGATATCGCTAAAATAAAAGACGGTGCAAAATAAAATGATATAACGAAAAAAAAAAAAATATATATATACGTTATAAAGACAAGAACTAAACTTTCTTTCTCTTTATTACTTAAAGCTTTTATTTTCAAGGTAAATGCTTTTAATCTTGTTCTCTTATTGCCATTCGTTATCCTTGTTATCCACCTCCCTGAAGGGGGGAGGTTCTCATATATAAATTCCCTTATAAATGACGCTCGCAATGATTTTTGCTGCTTCCTCTAGTCTAGCAGGCCAGCCATGTTGGTTTAGCCCTCCTTTGTGCACCAACAGCAGCTAAACTCTTTCATTAAGGTGGTATCTGAATCACGTATTCTTTTCACTTCGGTTACAACATCATTTGATCTTAGCGGCCCAGAATTGCGTTTTAAGGCTAGTAAAGTAGATTTATACTCGTTGAATAGAATCAAAGTCAGCTACCTGAACCTGGAAAATTTACAGGGCGATAAATAAAATTGACATCAAGAGGAATGGGTTAACTTTATGCACGTCAGTGTATATATAAATAAATCATATTTTTGCTGTATTAAACCTAGGGAAACTCTGGTTTACAAATTCTAAACGGAATGTGGAAGTAACGTTGTTACCTACTAACAAAGATTAATAATAATTATAACGGACTGATTTAAAATCTTGCCAACTGAGAGAAGTACAAATGGTTTCAACATTAATATTGATTTCTTTCATAAACAAAACTTATACAGAAACAATAACTATCTTAAGCTTTAAGGGATGTTTAAATAGTTCTCTAATGGCAATTCCCGCACGCGAAGGTAGTGAACTTCACCACAAAACACATTTTCATATTACATTTTAGCATATTATACTACTTTTTGCATTAGACTTGGCCAACATTGTCTTTAGTCAATAGAAAATGCCTCACTTATAGTTTTGTTTTTTGTTTTTATTTTGGAGGTCCCGCTTGTTTTAAATATGATATGCGCTTTGTCCATTTTTTTAATATCCTGTAAATTGGCATCAATAATCGTTTCATTTTATTGGTAAAGCGCTCAGCTCTAATTAGTGTTTAAATACATCCCAGCTGTTAGACTTTATTTGATATGCCTCACATAAAATGTTCTTAACATTCTAACAATGCACAAATATAATAGATGGAAGTGATAAATCTTTTTACAGCATTGTTAAAGAAAATAGTAGATATAAGCCCGAGCTTTTCAGGCTGCATTAGTCGGCAATTCAGTGAGTATTCCCAACAACTGCGAGGACCTCGTTGATTAATCTTTAGTTTAAAATATTCACAAGGAATGAAAAGATGTTCTCCCAAAATGGTTGCTCTAAGTTTAAAGGTTTAGGAAAAAAAAGTTTAAGCTAAGTAAATTTGGTCAAACATTATAATAATAATAATAATAATAATTACAATAATAATTACTGGTACTTATTATTATTATTATTATTATTATTATTATTATTTAATTTGTTGGTTTGATTTTAATACAAGCTATAGTTCATAACTCACTGATAATGAGTTTGTAATTTTAAGCATTGAATTACCATCATATGCACTTCAGACTGTATTAAGAGAAGGGACGGTCGTGGTTAGAAAAAAAATGTTTAAAGGGGAGCTTAGGAATATAAAATAAGTAAATAAAATCACAAAATTGCCAGCACCTATCTGAGAATCCAGGACGCAACTTATGGATTCAAATTCAACCAGCTGAATAGTAAACTGGAAAAACAAAGTTAATTACTTAAATTATCTTTGTGCCATCAGCATGCGCATTATGCACTGAATGCAGTAATGGTCATAATGCAAAGGCTATAAACAAATCCAACTCAGTCCTGAACTGTAAACAATACCTAAGCGTTAGAACTTTAATTAAATGCAACTATTCGCGTCGATATTTGGTGCCTTATTGTCTAATTTTAAGAGAATATAATTACATAAAGATCTAAGGGTCTGCCAGGATTATTTAATACAATTACTGAATTCTGTTCAGACGAATAAAGTAAATAAAAGCTTATCTCCACAACGGGTATAAAAATTATACTGCTGGGCTTTAATTATCTAATAACCACTGCAATTTCTTTTATAACCCCTTCTAAAAGCAAATATATTAGTATATAATTGCAATAATGGATATTAGCTGCAGTATCTATTAATTTAGCACGTCATTGCTGTTTCATGAGCCATTAAGGCACGAGAAGCAGACACAATGAATACCTTCGGCATTATGACTTCAGGTTCAAATGGCTTTAGCTAATAGGGCAATGAAAACGTCATGTGCACGCTACTGGACAGTGAAGTTTATGAAATGGTTAGAGACAAGTGTTTTTCCCTCGCGGACCCACCTGCAGGGCTAATTATATTAAATATGTTTATTTTTCGTATTTTGCCAGTAATGAAGCCTGCAGCGACATAGGTACTGCTACACAGCAAAAGGCGGCATGGAAGTGGCTTTTATTGCTTTCATAATGACGCCGTTTTACCTCATCTTACGCTGGTTGCAGCTGTGCAAACACTTAAAATATTATTTATGGAATTCTTGGGGCACCTGCTTGCCACAGGTTAACGTTATTTTATGTTTCATTCTCGTACCACTTTCTTGCAAGCTTATGCAATCTGTTTCCTGGGTAAATCCAGGAATATGAACCAGCAGAAATGAAAGGGTGAGAAACTCGTGTTACCTTTCCATTGGCTTTTACGAGTTTTTAAAAGTATAATATTTTAGAATTTGATAGCTTATAATTACTAATTTTTCTACCTAAAACTTATTCTTTTATCTATTGAACATTAGTCAAGATAAAATTACAGAAACAGTTTTATTACGCGTTTCCTTGTAGCTACACTAGACTTAAGTGATAGTCAAATCTTTCAAGAGCTAGACGCTATTTGAGATCTATGAAATTCCGTTCTCTTTGCTCGACCAGAACAAGAAAACCAAATAATGTGAAGTATTGCAATTTGAAACTAACTACACGTAATATTTCGGATATGGTGAACTCATAAAATGTACTTTACATAAATTGCGGGTTTTAATTATATCTACACACTTTTTGTTCTCAGATATGGTCTATCTCTTAAGGTTTACCAGTCATACAAAAGTCATTGAGTACGAAGGCTTTAAAGCCTGTTTCCCAGAAGCTCCACGATATAGATTTCAACTGCAGTAAATATATATAATAGTATTTAAATAAAAATTTAGAGCCTTTTTAAGAAAATCAAAATGTTAGCTAAATATCCATGTAAAGGGAAGTTTTGGGTGGGGGATTTTCTTGAAAATCATCGTGTTTCAGAACATGCTGAACTTTAATGTCAATTTAACCAACTTTTCGTTCATGAGTTACGTTATTTACACACAGACGAGAACCTTTGTATAACAACTTTGATAGTTAACGGCCTTTTCGTTTTTGAGCTATACTATCCAGACACACAGAGAGAGAGAGAGAGAGAGAGAGAGAGAGACCACACGGAGCTTTCTTTTTCTAGAAATGATTTTATCGAGCTCAGGGGACATCAAAGCATATATTTACGGCGAAATCTTGATATCGAATGGATGGAATACAATACCTTTTCTATCCACTATGTTGTATATACGGGCTAGAGAAAGTAAAATGCTCATTATGGATCCAGGTAACCTCAATACATATATTTACGTGAAATCACGGGCTTACTATACTTAATAGAGAAAGTTAAAAGCAAAAAACCTTACACTTTGATAGACATATTATTATTGTTGGCGCCACCGCCGCCGCCGCCGCCGCCACCACCACCAACACCACTACCACCACCACCACCACCACCACCACCACCACCACCACCACCACCACCACCACCACCACCACCACCACCACTACTACTACCGGTAGTAGTACGAATTTCCAAAATCTGCTACATTTCCTATCTACAGTTTGTAGAAATTAATAGAGTAATTTTTCTACACATTCAGTTATCTTAACAATACCTTGCAAGGAAAGGATAATATACATTTATGGGTTAGAAGCAATTTACCACAGCCGCAGAATTTAAACTGTTTTGTTTTTAATTAAATCACCCAACATTTCTCTTCCAGTCTAACAAATACAGGAGGATTCAAAAATAATTGTACGACATTTGGGGACAAATATGTTCATATAAACATATGTCCCAAAACCCTTCGTTCTTGATTTATTGAGGTTCAAAATGCTATTAACCAAAACATTTAAGGGTGACACTTTATTCTATTTTTGACGTTGTCAGCTTGCTAAGATATGTTCCACATAAACATCACTTATAGAAAATAATACAAATACCTCCTCTTGCATCTAGTCACGCATGCACCCGTCGAAGAATGGAATGTCGAATACTCCCCGTCGGTGTCATGTAATTTCGCAGATAGATTAAGAGTTTTTCGAATATATTTCGATTTATGCCTCATTACAATATAATTACGAAATATTATGTAATTTTTGCTCTATAAGAGAGAAAATGAAACGGAAAATGTATTTTCAAATACACTGTGAATGATAATTCTTCTGAGAATTTCCATTCTTAAAGGGCAACTGTGACAGATAAAGGCAATATCTGTGTTGATCTAGGGAATGCAAGTCTACATTTTGGAAAGTGGGGAAAAATTCATTCATAATTGGCAGTGCTTTATAAACAGAACCAGAACAAATCCATCGCAATTAAAGCAAAATTGACGCTGATATTGACAAACACAAATCGGTTGCTGCGTTTTCATTTTATGCGTTGAGCTGAAAAGAAATTAATTACGGCATCAATTGTTTAATCCCAATGATTACAAGTACATTTCCCTTAAATTGACTTTCCGATTTTGTTCGCTCCATTGCCAAGTATACAATCGGATCATCTGCAATCATGTATTTCATATACACTTCATTAACATAATAAGCAATCATTTTTCGGATTTATGTAATCAATATTACTAAGTGTTACATGCAGACGAGCTCATATGTCAGTTAGAATGATTGATCAGTTCGAATGTATTGACACAAAAATGCACATATCAGCAAAAGACCTTTTCTTCGGAGCTTAAAACATTAATAGTTATCGAGGATTCCCTTTATTTTTCACAGTTCAAATCCTTCCAAAGTACTAAAGAGGATAAACGAAATACAAAGTGTTGCTTTTAATGTTATATATTACATTGCTATATGGGAAACTAACAGCGCCACAATTATATGTAATCTTCAGACGCGATTTGGACACCAAGTCATCTTTCAGTCACTTTTGTTAAAAACTAAACAAAAAAAACTTATGTATTCGCTAATAAATACAAAAGTTTAAAATAAAATACAATATACTGCATTTGAAATTCCAATATTCATGTGTGTGTTTGTGTGTGTGTATGTGTTCGTGTCCGTGTATGTATTTGAAAAGTATATCTCAAAAACGAAAAGACCGTTAAATACCAAACTTGGTACTTAAATTCGTTATCTTCCAAGAATCGACACAAGATTTTCAATAAAATTCCCCCACCCCAAACTATTGTTTACATGAAAACATTTTCGATAATTTTGATTTTCTCAAAAACGGCTCTAGTATTTTCATTAAAATACCACATATTAAAGCCATTTTCATCACAAATAAAATGAATATCTTGAATTTTCTGGAATAACTTCTGAAGAACCTGTTTATTCAGAATGAACTTTTCTTAATTTTGCATATCCAGTAAACCTCAACAGATAAACAAAAACTTACTACACAAAAATACAGATCTCGTTAAAATACATATTTTATGTCAAATACATGTTTCTTCGTGGAGTTGACCGTTTCAGTTTTAAAATACTTAAAACATTTCTCATGCGGGAACTTGTCAACTTCTGGACACGCAAAGAAACGGATTTCAATCACATAGCAACCACATTTTAAAGCATTTGACTGTCGGTTTAGAGTAGTGTATTCACTTATTTTCCTTCTACGTACAAGAACTAAGTAATACAAACATTTCTGCTAATGATTATCTCGATTAAAATGTAGAGATAGTAGAATATGCTTGTTAATAATAATTTGTGGCAAAGATCCAGAGAAAGTCATGTGAATGGAACACATCGGAATTTTCTAAACCTTCTTAAACTACCAAGTTCATTGTGTGTACATACGGCCAGAGAAAGTAAATATTTGATATGTTCTATTCACATGACTTTTTCTATCTGTTCTACAAACTTATTATTACAAAATATTATTCTTCTACATATCCAATTCATATTAATCGAGATAAACATTAGCAGAGATTCTCTTATTACTTAGTAAGGGAATAGAGTAGGCTAAAGTGATAGATCTTTAAAGCTGTCACTATGTGAATGAAATACGACTCTCTCTGCCTGGTCATGAATCAAACAAAGAAAATGGGGATGAAAAACTCACAATTGAGAACAGTCTAACTGTTTTAAAGTTATCAATTAAATATTATTTAGGATTATCTCAGAAATGTAACTAACTCACAAAAAATGTTTGTGTGTATGTCTGTGAGGACGATAACTCAAAAAAGAAAAGTCGATTAAATACCAAACTTAATATTTAAGTTCATAATGTTTCAAAAATGCTACACGAAGATTTTCAAGAACATTCCCGTACTACACATTACATGGAACATTTTTCTAACATTTTGATTTTTTTCAAAAATGGCTACTGCAATGTTTATTAAAATATACAATTATGTTTAAGGTATTCTCATGACAAACGAAATGCATACGTTGAATCTTCTGGGAATAACCTCTAAGGATCTCTTCATTCTGGATGACTTTTGTTTAACTTTAAACCGTGAGAGATAGACAAAAATTTATTTCGCAAAAAATGTAGATCTCATTACAACATAAAATTTATTTCATATACATTTTTTTTGAAGAGATAACAGTTTCCAAGATATTCCTTGTTATTGGTTTCACTTTTAAACTACTTAACATCTTCTTAAGCAGAAAGTCATCTTTCGTTTCATCTCTTTCGTTTCATCTCTCAAAAGAGAACCGAATTTTAATTAATTTACATAGCGATAGCTTTTAAAAGATCTGACTATCGCATTAGTCTAGTGCATTCCCTTCTACTTACAACGAAGCAAGTGCCTAAAAAGACCATTTCTGCTAATGTTTATCTCGATTAGCACGATGAAAACAAAATAGATATCTTTTATAAAGAAAGTTCGTGGATTAACTTAAAGTCATGTGAATGGAATACATTATTTTTCTTCAAAATAAAGTTGATGCCCGTCAAATGTTTTGCTTCCCAAAATGACTGATAATTTTTTTTTTTTTTTTTTTTTTTTGTAGCTTAACGTCCTTTAACCTAGTTGGTCATATTGGGCGATGAATGAAATTGGTAAAATGATGCTCAAATGATATCAGGGTCCATAGAGCTTAAAATTACTCGACATTCGTCTCCTCGGGATAAGGGAAAACCCCGAAAAAAAACCTTATGCAAGTAATTCACTCTAAGCGATATTCGAGCTCACGACCTTTTGAATGTGAGACAGACACACTACCACCACACTACCCAGGCGGGCTAATCTGATAATTATGTTTCAACATTAGAGAGTGACGAAATTAGTTTTGGTTACGGAGTAAAATCTAAGACACGCTTACCACCAAACGTATATAGCAGTGAGCAGGTAAAACACAAACGAATGAAGACCAACTAGCGGCCATAAGAATGGTAAGTGCAATCACGAGGCAATATTTTAATGCAATTACGTTCTCAAAATACAGATGTGCCAATATAATTCCGGAATAACCTGTTAACATTTTGACTCCCACTTTTATTATGTCACGATTTATAGTGACATATAGTTAGCTATTTGAAGACTTTAGCTACCTTCATTACTGTTATTATTATTATTATTATTTGCTGTTTATTTCTCTTTTAACAAGTTCTGTAGTTATAATGAATGAAATTTGTGAAAAGCATAAATGAGTCTTGGATATATAACTGCATATAACTGAAAATGATGAAAATTTGTCACAGGTGATATCGGTAAACTCAAAAAATAGAGCATAAATTAATACATGAAAAATTGAAACAACTTCATACTATTTAACTAATATTTTAAAATAAGAATTTAATAACTTATTAATATTTTAATATAGCATATTAATACTATATTTTAGCTTACTATTCAATGGATATGATTTTAGAAGTGGCTTATTTAAGAAAATTAAATGCATTTCCTGAGAGCTTTTTTCCTAATATGCGTGATTTATTATTACTCTTAAAATATACTACAAAAGATTCAATAGATTAATATAAATGAAGGCTGATGTGTTACGTTCACATGGATTTCTTTATCCTTTATCATTTATTAAGAGGTATAAAAAGTTATCTTGTGAAAGCTTATATTTCCGTCTGCTTCATTTCAGTCTAAATAAATACTTGCAGAAAAGGCAACATTACATATTTCGTTATAACATAAAAAGAAATAGGGATAGTCCAGCAACTGTCCAAGAGCTGTCCATACTCATTCCGTGCATTCACAATAAACTACTGACTGTCGACAGGGCTTTAAAAGAGTGACAAAAGTACTGAATAATAATAATAATAATAATAATAATAATAATAATAATAATAATAATAATAATAATAATAATACAGCATCTCACATACTTTTCTGAATGCCGACGTTATGATAACCAGAGCAAAAAGTACTAAATCACTGGTGATATAAAAGTACTAAATAATGAAACCATGTATAAAAATGAATTATGTACCTAAAAGCTATCAATATCTACAGTTTAATCTAAAATTGTAATATACATTAACACAGCTTTTATTTGCTTTCGTTCACAAAAATTTAAGAAATATATTATAGATCATTAAAATTAAATATATCTGTACAGTTTAGTATAACTCTATATTAACTTCATAAGATGTAATCTTGTATTCATAGTTACCTGTTAATTAGCACAATTTGTATTATATTCCAATGTATCTTTATAACCGTCCTGTAATAATTATTGTTATCACAATGTATCAGTGTTACAGTCGCGATAAGATCCTTACGATATTAATAAAAAGTAATAATAATAATAATAATAATAATAATAATAATAATACAATAATAACGAATATAGCGGAAATGGCTTACGCCACAAAATAGTTTGATCTAATTGTATGTTTTAAAGGCATTTTTTGTGGGAAGCGTTTTCATCAGTCGCCTACGGTCTACTGACTACGCGAGATTATATGAAATTCCTTCCCAATGAAGAAGACTTTATTGAGTATTCGCAGAAAATTCAAGATATAAACTTTATTTTGCATTTGAATATGTTTAAGTGACGGTGCCGTAGCCTAGTGGTTAGACTGCTCACCTTTCATCAAGGGTTCGATCCCAGGGGAAGCATATGGAATTTATGCTGGACAAAGCGGCGTATGGGTGGAATTTCTCCACGTACTCCGATTTTTCCACCATTCATTTCACCATAAACATTAATCATTTTCATCCATTTAACCGTCCTCTCATATCATCGTCATTCTCATACCAGCCTTCAGGGTGATCACAGATTCTGGCCACTTCTGTTATCCAGAGTTCGTCTGCTCCTCGACAGGTATCTAAGCCAAAGCAATCGCTTATAGGTTCTGGGAGGGAGAATAGATAGCAAATAACATGTATATACCCTTTATAATAATTATATAATAATCGTTATAATAAGTTTTGAGAAAACTTCGTAAAATGATTCGTGCAAAGATTAGGGGTGCATTAGAAAATCTTCCAGTCACATCATTGGATCTTTGTTATTTTTTTCTCCTTTTTTGTGATTCGAAGAGCTTTAAAACATTATTTCCAGAAATCTCGGTACTAAGTTATTAAATTTATGAGCGGCAGGATAACCTTCTCTTCCAAAGTACATAGTAGACCAATCAAAAAGCTTCAGGAATGCATTTGTGAAAATAAGAAATTTACAGTTTTTTCTTCTTGATATTTTATCGTACACTCAGGATATAAAATGTATACCGCAGAAAAAAAGAGTATCGCGTAAGATGAACCACTTTTAAGTTATTTATAATTAAACATTTTTAACCAGTAATATAAAATGTCCTTGGATCCTACGGTTTATAAGCCTTCAAATTTTAATTTGAGCTTAGTATACAAACAAAAAGTAATTTAGTGTAGTTATTCTTAATTTTCATTTATTTAAGAGAAAAAATGTATACACACTAGCGAAATTTTCGACTTTTTCAGTGTGAATTATAGAGGAAAAAGAAGTCTACATAACTATTTAAAAAAATCATTGCACAAAAATGTTTAAATTCGGAATTTGCAAATTTCTCCTGAAATTGAACAATTAACGTGTTATAAGCTGCGATCAAAGGAGAAAATTGAATAGTGCAAAATACTGCCATAATTAAAAAAAAAAACAAAAAAAAAAAACAAAAAACAAGAAATATTGAGATTTAAGCGATGTTTAAGTAGTAAAGGCCTGATTAAATATACATTAATGACTTTAAAATTAATAGTGATTAAAAACACTTGTGTGCCATGAAATTACAAGTTATAAGTATAATCGAAAGTTACACGTTTTAACCAAGTTGATGCAGTGCGTGATATTCGAAATATGTAATTTAAAAACATTTCAGAAGATTTAATTTTATACTTAAAGGTATTATAAAATCATGTATAAATCCAGAGGGTAAAGCAACACCAATTCTGGCTTTCAGGTATATCACTCGCTTTCGACCGTGACTATAAATAGGTCAGTTGAGCATTAAATTCTCCTTTATTCTCTGGTTATATAAATCTCTTAATTACGAGGAAAGCGCCGATTATACATACAGTAGTCACATTTATATGGTTGCTAAATAACCTTTACTGCAACAAATAGAGCAAGAATTATAACCAAAGATACCAATAAAACATAAGAACAGCACTTCTTGTGTGGTCCTGCATTTTACCGAGGTCAAAACTTCCTTTTTATTTTAAATCTAACGTGAAAGTTTCCGTGGGTCGTCCCTTAAGTATGAGATAGTTCTCTACCAGATACTCTGCAGTTCTTTTAAGACTTCTAAAGCCATTAAGGAGACTTTTAATGCAAAATGTGAAGCCACTGATCTCCACAGAGCATAAAGTCGCGGAATCAAGTGGCTTCACTTCCATTTCCAGTTCTCTTATGTGCAGCCAGTTGGAACGACAGCCAGCCTTTCAGAAGTCGACCATCAAATTCCCTCCGACCACGCTGCGAGCTCCATTTCTGGTAAAATATACACATCTTATAGATCGTCGGTTTTCCTATTGCAGCGCCATATTCTGCCGACTCACAGAGCGGTCCTGTTAATCAAACGTGCAATATTCTTAGATAGCTTGTTTAAACCCTAAGATGTAGAGCTTATGGCAAAGTTTGCTTCACATTTACTGCTCTACATTAAAATATTTAGCTTCTAACTATCTAGCAGACAGTTGACAGAAAACTCCTCTTTCGTCCTTTTCATTTCTTTTTACTTTCTATACAACACATAGTAAGTAGAAGTATTGCATTCCAGCCAAAAATTCGATACCGAGATATGACTGGAAGCACACGCTTTGAGACTCGCTGAAACCAAAAAAGGAGATGCTCTAGAAAAAAGTACAGTTTGTGTGTGTGTGTGTGTGTGTATATTAACAGCATAACTCCAAATTTAAAATTTGGTTAAATACTTGGTATTAAAATGCAGTATTTTATAAAGAAGCTACCAACGATTTGAAAGATAATTCTCCCACACTAACTACGCTATACGGCTCTAACGAAATATAAAATACCACATATTAAAAATCAGATGTATTCCACAAACATGTTTTTCTCTACATCTCTGCAAAAAATTATTGTTAAAAAGCTTATGTTTATATTTACTTCATGCTAATCGGGGGAAAAAAACTAGCAGAAATAGTCTTACTACTGCTTCCTTGAAAGGAGAAAAATAAGGGAGTACCATAGGTTAAAGTGATAGTCAAAAGCTGGTTGCCATGTGACTGAAGTTCCTATGTTTTTATGGACAGGAGTTGACAAATTTCTGTGCGAGAAAAGTATAGGTTTTTCATAGCTGAAATCAAAAACAAGGAATATCTAAAAAAAAAAAAAAAAAAAAAAAAAAAAAAAAAAAAAAAAAAAAAAAAATCAACTCCACGAGAAAAATATATATAACATAAATTGTGTGTTTAAAGTTCTCTACATTTGTGTGTGGTAAGTCTTTGTCCATCTCTTATGGTTTAGCAGTTATGCAAAATTCCGTAAAATTGACCCAGAATAAAGTAGTCTTCAGAGGCTATTCCTAGAAAAATCAAAATATAAATTTTATTTGTCAGGTAAATATCTTTAATATACGATATTTAAATAAAAATCGTCAGAGCCATTTTTAGAAAGTCAAAATTTTCGAAAAAAAAGTTCCATGTAAAGGGTAGTTTGGGGCGGAGGGAAGATACTAAACTTAAATACCAACTCTTTGAGTTATCGTGTTCACAGACACACGGACACACACACACACACACACACACGGACCTTTATCTGAAAAGACTTTTTTTGGATACAGAGGACCCTAAAACATATATTTCCAGTGAAATCTCTGTATCGAATTTTTGGTGGAGTGCAATACCTTCTCTATACACTATGTACATAGTACGTGTAGAGAAAGTAAAAATATGAGGAGCGTTCAATAAGTCCTTAGAAAATCCAACGTATTACACTCGTAGTATCGAAAACAGTGTGTATTTAATAACCGTCGTCTCTTACTAGATGGCAGTTGAAGTTTCACCTATATCCATCACGGGGGATGGATATAGCTGGGTTGAAGACAATTTTTGGTGCTCAAAATTTGTATTATATTTTATTGAAATTAAAAGAATTTAATCAGCGATTTCAAAGTAACAATTTAAAACATACTTATGTTTTAAATTGTGTTAACTTTAATAATATTTACAATTTATTCAAATATCTTACATTAGAGTATAACACTGAAGCTTCCCATAGGCGATTCAATCAACAATTCTGTTCTTCTTTAGAAAGGTGGAAAAAAAAGAGTATCGTGCGGTGATTAAACACTTCTATTTAAAAGGCTTAACACTGCAAGATATAAAAGCCGAGTTGGATGAAGTCAGGGCACGTCTGGTGCTGCGCTTGCAACAATTTACGACTGGATAAATTAATTTAAACGTGGCCGTACATCCATAAATGATAAACGGACGTGCGGTAGAAGTGACTTCATCTGAAATGATGTAACTGCACATGCTTTTATTATAATTTTCTTCATAGTAATACCTATTATAATTGGAGGATTTGGTAATTGAAATTCTAATTAAATTAGGACTAATGTGACTTCATCTGAAATGATTGACAAATTCCAGGATATGGTTTGGAGTGATCGACGAATCAAAGTTATCCAAATAGTAGAGGCCACAGGCATATCACAAGGTGCGGTGTACTTAAGTTTACATCAACAATTAGGTCTGACAAAGGTCTCGGCAAGAAGGGAGTCGCGTTTGTTATCAATGGAGAATAAACGCAATTGTGTAATTGTTTCGGAAGCTGGTTTGGCACTTTTCCGTCGCAATCCCGATGAGTTTCTGCCGCGATACATAGGTAACTGTGGATGAAATATGGATATACTACTACACTCCAGAGAAAAAAGTACAGTCAAAACAGTAGTTTTTTACAGGTGAACCGGCTCCGAAGATGTTCAAAGATGGTATAATCTACAGACAAGGTAATGGCTTAAGTTTTTTGGGAAGCACGCAGAATCATCTACAGTGATTACTTGCAGAAAGGAAGAAGGATAAGAGGAAGGTATTATGCATCGTTATTGCACCGGTTGAACGGAGAAATCAAGGGGAAAAAAAACAAGCCCTCATCTGGCAAAGGAAGATTTCTCTTCCATTAAGACAATGCAAGGGTGCAAACCTGCGCAATTTCAATGGCAAAAATTGTAGAATTAAGGTTTGAATTACAACATCTACCGTATTCACCAGATTTGGTACCCAGTGACCTTTTTTCCTTTATTTTCAAACTTGAAAACGAAAACGATTCACGTCTAACGAAGAGGTTATCTCCCAAACAAATTCCTATTTTGAGGACCTTCCGAAATCCTACTTTTTGGAAGGCTTAAAGCACTTGGAGAAACGCTGCAAAAAAAGTATCGAGCTAAAAGGAAATTATGTTGAAAAAATAATCTAGCCCGCCTGGGTAGTGTGGTGGTAGCGTGGCTGCCTCACATAATCAAAAATCGTGAGTTCGAATGTCACTTAGGGTGGGTTACCCATATAAATTTTTTTTCGGGTTTTCCGTATGCTCCATGGACTCCGAGATCATTTGAGCATCATTTTACAAATGTCATCCATCGTCCGATATGACCAACCAGGACATTACACTACAAATAAATAAATAAATTAATAAAAATAAAAAATCTACCAAAAATAATGTGTTTTTCTATCGTTTTCTAAGGACTTATTGAACTCCTCTCGTATTATTATGATATATTTACTGGGAATGATCTGTGAGGCACTTTTCATTCAGAGGGAGTTTTACTATCAGTCAACGTTAAGGGATAGACGAAAACGAATTACCAATAACTGTATGCCAAATAGTTTTTTTTTTTGTTTCGATATATCCATCATTAATAGGTACATACTTTATTCAATATTTTGTAATTTATTTTAAGTCCTCTAGGTTCAATTGTTTCTTGGAACGTTTTGGGAACAAAAAATATTGAGGATTATACATAATGTCCCGTTTGTATACATTTGACTATCGCTATTTATTTATGTCTATAATGAATGTGAGAACTTATTTCAAAGGTTTATCGCAAATAAAATGTAGCAAATGAAAAAATAAACTTTCAAAGAATGATGAATTAACTGATGCTTCCACACTAGCCGATAGTAGAACAGGAGGAAAATGTCGAATCAACAGGGGAAATCTGGATTCACCTTAGTGTCATGTTAGCATATTGCTATGGAGCTCAATGGTTCAGAGTATCTGGATGAAGAGCACAAGGTTCAATGTTAAAATTCTCTCTATAGTGCTGAATTTTACGGTCTCACTCGACCTTTCCAAGAATAGTTTGCATTCCTACCAATAAGCGGTAGGCAGTGAATGCTACATCAGATTTTCTCGCTCTCCCCTTTTACTGAATCGTATAGGTTAAGGAAAAGTATCTCGTCTGACAGTCGTCTCCTTAGCGCGGTAGTACCAAGCAGGAGAGCTGGGTTCGATTCCCGGTACCGGCGTGGGGATTTTTCACCCGCTGGGAGAACTGATCAGGGGTGCACTCAGCCTCGTGAGGTCCCTGAGGGGCCAATTTAGAATTATATTTGATGGAGAAGTAGCGACTCCAGGTCATGAAGACCGTATTAACCGGCTGGGGGGTCGAAGCGCTGACCATATATGTATGAACCGAGATGGGGGACGCAGCGGCCGGGCGGTAGGCCAAGGTTCCTTGAGAGTTGTTGTGCCATGGAGTTATATGCCATATGATAAAAACCCGCTAGTTTTGTTGCCCCACCAACTAATAAGTAAAGCTCGGTTTTGGATCCCGAAGTGCAGTAGTTATGGACACACAGAGCAGTCAGCGGTATAAAGGGAGAGTAGTTAGAAGGGGTTTGTAGTATAAACATGCAGGCTGAGGTATTATCTATTCCAAAAGTAGCTCATTACACGTATTGACATTATAGGTACCGTTCTAATTTATAAGGTAACACAATAAAACAATTATTTCATAATATGGTTAGAAAATAAAAACGCCTTGTACTTTTACATATTAAAGCTTGATAAAAGAAATTCAGAATGCAGAGGTTTGAAAAGACAATGAGCATAAATCAACCGAACTCACTCAAAATTCGTTGCAGTGAATTACGAGATGCATTTTTACTGTATCAAAAGAAAAGGCTCTTCTCCTGTCACTCAAAATATGGATCATCCACAGATTTGTTCAGTGTCGAACGTCTAACCTTTCGTATTTTCGAAATTTTTCAATCTGAGCTCTCCTTTAGTGTTCACTGATTTATCTACTAGCAGGAATTGAACGAGTCCAGGCAGTGAGCATTGTTAGATAGCGAAACACTCTCTACAACCCACGCTTACTCCATCACGTCATAGAAAGTGTGTGTGCACCGAACCTCGATCCGGCAATTTCGTGGCCCCGGGCCGAGCTCTACTTTATAAGCTATAAGGAATTGGGTAAAGTAAACCGAGACTTAAAGAGTATGACTCGCTTGTAGTTGAGGCATGAATTGCCACCTCACTTGGTATGAGAGACAATATAGCGCACTAGATGGCGGAGCACAAGATCTTTTCAGTGGTATCATCGGCTGTAATACCAGATTCAAGCGACTAGTAAATCATAGTTTCCTCCCCAGAGCAGATAGTTCAATGCAAACCCAGCATCCTTCATTCTTCCCTCATTTTGGTTTACTGTTCTTCATCGTACATACTACGTTATTCTTCACAGAAATTTCCATTCACCCTCCTCTGCTTCCAGCGCCCCTCTTAGCACTTAACATTCAATGCTCCAAGCAAATTCATTCACCCTTTTCCTGCTCCTTAGCCCACTCTTAAAAAAAATAGCTTCATAATTTATTTTGTCTGTTTATAAAACACTCTGCATTCAGCGACTGAATAAAACAACCTTAGTAATAATAATAATAATAATAATAATAATAATAATAATGTATTTACGATGTTGGTAACTGCTGGTAATAATAACGTCACCGACATAACGGAAATTAGTCCCTCAGACAAACTATAGTAGCGGTGCAGAACCGCTAGAGAGAGAGCTGGAGGAGAGGATGTATACTCTGGCTTCTTCGTCATGCATGAGAATTGAGTGTTAGTTACATATTCTGTGAATGACACACCTTCCTGGAAGGAGATGGATGAAGTAACTTGGCTTCCGAGGTAAGATGCAATTGTGTTAAAGTTGTGTATGTCAGTTCTATAAGGACATTCAGGCTCGATGATTTCCGTGTCCTAATTTAGCGAAGCCAGCAAAGCATTTAGTAATGTAGGTAATGATATAATCATATTGCGCCGCATTTGTACCACAGATTTTGTGATAAATATAATATTGCCTGTCAGGCAGTTACGCAAGCATGATACCTACTTTTAGCTACAACAGATCAATCAGAAATACTGTTACTCCTTCAGCACAGATTTGCAACCATAGAATTGTATTTCTAAATATACAGGCGCTTACTTTTATTTTCCCAGCCCCCTTCTTTCTTTGTTAACTGTAAAGGATTGACATAAATTAGTGACAAGCTTAGGGAGTTTTAAAGTAATAAATATATAAATACGGCGAGTTCAGATACTATTAAGAATTAAGTTAACTAGAATCTGTTGCAGCAACGTTCCGCAAATTGTCAGTTCACGCGCATTGGTTCCACTTCAAACACCTTTAACAACTTAAAATCGTTCCAAAATACCATAAACTGCAGGCATCATGGAATTTCAGCGTTTTTATGAATATTGTACAGTCACTCTAACTAGTTTCTTATTTACACAAAAAGGGATGTTGAGAAAGCTTAAGCTATGTGCGCAATATTATTAAAAATGAGTAAACCTAGAATTACTGCCTGCACCAAAGAAATAACTGAAAACGTCTGCAGAACGCAATAAGGGTGAGATTCTTTTAGCAAAAAAGTAATAAATAAATTAAAAATAAAAAAATTGAAAAAAAGCGAGAGAAACCTTTTTGGAATAAAATGTATACGCATCAGTCAGAACGGTCCCTTCGAATGCACGAATGCTGGATAGGTAAAGATCTAATAAGTGAAATATGTTTAGTTTTACCTTAATGAATAGGTAATTATCAAATTTAATATTTCACTAGGGAATTTTGGCGAAGGTTGGGCAGATTTAAGTGTGTTTATAGAGACTCAGCGAAAGTAGTTGGCATCACCGTTTCAATATTATTCCAGTCAAAGCGCTCAGCCGCCTCAAGAAAAAGCTGCGCGTTGATTTATGCTACAGCCATTTTCAGCCCTAATATCAGACTTTCTATCCGTCGTTCCTCTTACCTGTACCTTTTTTTTTTTTTTTCTCCTTTCCTTCGACTGCACTTATAATTCCCCTTCCCTTTTTCTTTCTTAATTCTTCGTTTACTTAATTTTAACACTCCCGAAGGAAGTGCGCTCTGAATAAATTTGCAAGTTTTATTCTCTAGAAGAGGTCGTGAATTAACGCTACAGCAAATATTAACGGACTTAATTCTCCATTTGCTCGTTATGTTGCATGTAGGTCAAAGCACCGGAAAAGACGCCATTTCCCAACTGGAACTGCTACACAAGCGGAACCGCCTCTCTTGGGAAACATTCATCTAAACTCCATATTGCCATACGGTCTAAAGGGCACATTCAAATCACTTCCAGCTTGCAAGGGCTCAGTATTCCCCAGATGTTCCTGCACTGCAGTGGTTCCTCCCCAAAAAACACCGTGTCTTACATATTTTCCACATTTTTCTCAAGTAATGCACATTTTTCTGATTCCATCATTTAATGGTTTGGGTCCATTTTCTTGGTCAGCAGCTTATTTTCACAACCATCAAAAAGGGTAAAGGATAGAAAAAGAGTAGTGCACTGCAGCTCTACTGTCAATAACATTCCCAGGAGGATGGACTTAGGTGAAGGAACCATATCAGATCACAGGCCGTAGGCAGACAGATAACCAGAGACTCGCGGAAGTCCCTAACGTTTCCAAGCCTCGTTGACCAGTCCCATCGCTGCACTGCCTGAGAGGACCGCGCCGTGGCCGAGTGGCTAGACCGCCCGCGTCTCACCCGCATGTGACATTTGTGGTGGACAAAGGGGCGCAGGGGCGGGTTTTCTCTGGATTCTCCGGTTTTCCCTCGCCATTACATTCCACCGGTGCTCCATCTTCATTCAAGTATCATCAGTGTCATCGCCTGCGGTGTCACAACTAGTTAAAAAGGGCGTTAAACACTATCCAAAAAAACTGCAAGCGATCTGTAGACCGAGCAGCCATCTGGCCTTCACGGGGAGAAATGTTTCCATTGAGCCTTCGCCCGCACTGCCATATACCCGAAATTTGGAATCACTCTTGAAATATGATAGGGGAACGGAATGAAGGGGTAAATTATGGAAAATAAATCATGGTAGATGAGAAACCACCCCAGTATTTGGCTGAAAACCCTAGTAAATTAAAAAAAGAAAACATAGGTCAGAGTAGGGGCTACCAAGGATCGAGTTTGAGACGTCCCAAATGAGAGTCGCACACCGATATCACCTCCCTTGATTCACGCCTATCAAAATTGGATGTATAGGATCCATGCTCCTCTTGGTTTAGTTAAAAATGAATATTTTGTTTTTACAAGTTCTATTGAGGGAGAAGACTCCACGGTAACCTGTGAGACTTGCATTCCGAAAGTATGCGGTTCAAATCGCGCCAGCGATTTTCCAAGTTTTCCTCAATCCTCACAACTGACAAAGGCCAGGGAGATGCCCTACATATTTACTTCCCGAAATTCATTTCCCAACTATCATTTAGTTGAATATATCATCAGTGTCCACCGCCTTTGTTGTTGTATGTTGTAAGAACATGCTGCATCCAGTTCCGACTCTAAACGATGAACTTTGAAATTGTAGTAAATATGTAGAATCTGTGAGTATAAAAATAGTGTAAGTATATAATAAGCATTTAATATATATATATATATCTTATTGAAATTACTAAAAACAATTGTACTACACATCTTATGTATTTATTATTCTGAACCTTGTATATTTCTCGTGTATTGCATATAATTTGTATAATTTCTATGTGTTTTATAAGTAGAGGTTCATATTTAATTCAAAATTAAAAAAAAATGTTGATTATTTTGTTGAGGTTTAAGATATTATTTTGGTAATGAAGGATTAATATGTAGCACTAAATATGTTACGCAAGTCACAAAAATGAATGAATGTGGAAAACACTGCGAGTGTTATTCTAACAGCCTAAAAGACCAGTAGTTAATATGATAGACATGAACTGAAATAAATTAACTTGTTTTAAAATTATGTAAAACAGAATTGCCACTGAGGTGACACGAGAGTTAACCCATTTTATTCTTCTCCCCATCAGGCTAAGGAGCTTCCATTCTATTAGCACAGTGTACCCGTAAAGTCCGACCACCCCCAACAGCCGGAGGGAGAAAAAAGTGTCAAAAAAGGATGTCTGTTCTGACACAAACAATAGCATGTACTTGGAAAAATAATATTGAATCTAAAGCCCTTTACTACCGAATCAAGACCTATATTTATAAACTATAAAATATTATATTCCCAACTCTGTGGTCAAGTATGCAACCCCTCTAGATTCTTTGTTGAACTCTACCCTATCCTCTGAGAGCAAAATGGAAATGAATGTGAGCGGATTTAATAGTAAAATTATGTAAAACCATCGTTTAGAACCTAGATTTCAACAAGTTGTAGGACATCAGTTGCTTCCCAAGACAATATCCCCCATATCAGAGAACCAACATCATAACAAAATCACTTATTTTCCGAGTCAATATTCCTGATATCAGAGTACCGATATCATGAAAATAAAATTGCGGTAATTACTCATAATATAAGTACTAACGTTTACACCAAGTCTCTAACTGCATGCCACTTTGTTTGAGTAGTTCTGTTCTGTTTGATATACATAATCGGCAAAAATACATGAAATAAACAGTTTATGTTTCTTATAGTAACCAGAGGAAGTATTAAATGCCACATGAAAATTCAAATACCGAGATTTCATCGATAACGAAGATTTAAAGGTCCTCTGATTTCGAGAAAGTACATTTTTGAAGAAAAACTATGTTGTTGTTTGTGTGTGTGTGTATGTGTGTGTGTGTCTGTGAAGAGCATAACTCAAAGAATCTGATGCGTTTCATTCACATGACTTTCACATATCTCGGTAACAAATTATTACTACCGAGATTCTTTTATTTCATGCGAATCGAGATAAACATTAGCAGATACGGTTTTATTACTTGCCTCCTTTAAGTAGAAAGGAAGTAAGGGAATACAATAAGCTAAACCGATAGTTGAATGTTCTAAAATGTGGTTGCTATGTGATTGGAATCGGATTCTTTGCATGGCCAGGAGTTGACAAGTTCCCATATGAGAAAAGTTTTAATTATTTTAAAACTGAAATCAATAAAAAACAAATATCTCAAAAACGGTCAACTCCACGGAAAAATGTATGTAACATAACCTGCGTTTTTTAAGCAAGTCTACAATTTTTGTGCTGTAAATGTTTGTCTATATCTTACAGTTTACCAGGTATACAAAATTCAGAAAAAATTCATCCATAATAAAGAGATTTCCAGAGGCTATTCCAAGAAAATTCAAGATATACATTTTATTTGTCACGTATCTTAGTACACGACATTTTAATCAACGTTGAAGTATTTCTGAGAAAAACAAAATTTTCGAAATGTTTTTCATATAAGAGTAGTTCGTGTCGCATCCTTGGGAGATACTGAACTTATATATAGCGTTTAGCATTTAACGGACTTTTGTTTTTGAGCTTTTATGCCCACAGACACACACAGATATACACAGAAGGACATTTTTATAATAATGTTCTTTTTGGATTCTGGGAGTCCCAAAACATGTACTTCCGGTGAAATTTCTGTATCTACGCAACATGTACATAATACGTGTAGGGAAAGTAAGAACGAAAAGACGTTAAATATAAAGACAGCATTCTCTGGGGATGATACAAGGATATTTACAAGAACAATTCCTCCATTATTTACCATAAAAATGGCGTGTTCCATTCACATGAGTTTCTCTACAAACTAATGTTACAAAAAAGCATTCCTTTATCTACATCGTGGTAATCGAGATAAACATTAGCAAAGTATAAGGAAAATAAGACAATAAATAGATTAAAGCGATAATCACAGCAATTAAAAATTCGAGAGATATGTGAAACAATTGAAATTTGGTTCGCTTTGAACGACCTAGAGTAAAATAAAGAGATGAACCTCCCGTTTGAAAAAAAGTATAAGCAGCTTACAATTGAAACCAATAACAGGGAATATCTCGTACGCGGTTAAAGTAAGTACAAGACATAAGTTATACATTTTTTGAGTAATAAGTTTTTCTCTATCTCTTACAGTATACAGTTATGCAACATTCATCCAAAATGAAAATATCTTCAGAGGATATTTCCAGAGAATTAAAGATATACATTTTCTTAAGCATGTAAATATTTTAATATAGTGTATTTTAATCAAAGTAGGTAGCGCAACTTTTAATAAAACAAATATGGGATTAGATAATTTTCTTGAATATCTTCTCGGCTCGTACTTGGAAGATACTAAACTTATGCCATACTTTGTATTTCCTTTCATTTTAACCAAGCTGTCCACAGACACGTACACACATACACACATGAACTTTATAAAAATGCTATATTTATTCCAGAGCCCTAAAAACATATGTTTATGGTGAAATCTCGACATCGCATTTTTGGGCGAAATACTATATATCAGGCTGTCCCAGAGTTCAGACGCACAAATTGGTAGGGTTTTAGAAGTGACCAAGAAACCTATGGGGCATGAGCTCTAAATTCTTTGCTACAACTTAACATGTATTAAGGGTTAGCACGCCACTGATCAAGCTGCAGTGGAACGTGATATGAAAACCCGGATTTGGGAGGACATGGATGCAGTGACAATATTTAGCTCTATGGTTAGCGTGTGCGTATTGGATTAAGATATTGATGGGGTTGAAGCTTCAAGTCTAAGTAGATAACTTTATTTTTATGTTGTCGCCTTTGTTTGCTTTTATAACAAGGCTTCGTATTTTGCTGCGTTACGCAATATGATTTTACCGTAATGACAAATAAAATAAACGCAATGTACGATTAGCAAGCACATGCAATGGAGAGCGTTTCAATAGCAATTCCATTTAACACATGAACACTTCTCCTTACCCCTTGAAGAAGTTTCTAAAATACAATGTATTATATATTGATGTCCTATGTATGTATGTATGTATGTATGTATGTATGTATGTATGTATGTATGTATGTATGTATGTATGTATGTATGTATGTATGTATGTATGTATGTATGTATGTATGTATGTATGTATGTATGTATGTATGTATGTATGTATGTATGTATGTATGTATGTATGTATGTATGTATGTATGTATGTATGTATGTATGTATGTATGTATGTATGTATGTATGTATGTATGTATGTATGTATGTATGTATGTATGTATGTATGTATGTATGTATGTATGTATGTATGTATGTATGTATGTATGTATGTATGTATGTATGTATGTATGTATGTATGTATGTATGTATGTATGTATGTATGTATGTATGTATGTATGTATGTATGTATGTATGTATGTATGTATGTATGTATGTATGTATGTATGTATGTATGTATGTATGTATGTATGTATGTATGTATGTATGTATGTATGTATGTATGTATGTATGTATGTATGTATGTATGTATGTATGTATGTATGTATGTATGTATGTATGTATGTATGTATGTATGTATGTATGTATGTATGTATGTATGTATGTATGTATGTATGTATGTATGTATGTATGTATGTATGTATGTATGTATGTATGTATGTATGTATGTATGTATGTATGTATGTATGTATGTATGTATGTATGTATGTATGTATGTATGTATGTATGTATGTATGTATGTATGTATGTATGTATGTATGTATGTATGTATGTATGTATGTATGTATGTATGTATGTATGTATGTATGTATGTATGTATGTATGTATGTATGTATGTATGTATGTATGTATGTATGTATGTATGTATGTATGTATGTATGTATGTATGTATGTATGTATGTATGTATGTATGTATGTATGTATGTATGTATGTATGTATGTATGTATGTATGTATGTATGTATGTATGTATGTATGTATGTATGTATGTATGTATGTATGTATGTATGTATGTATGTATGTATGTATGTATGTATGTATGTATGTATGTATGTATGTATGTATGTATGTATGTATGTATGTATGTATGTATGTATGTATGTATGTATGTATGTATGTATGTATGTATGTATGTATGTATGTATGTATGTATGTATGTATGTATGTATGTATGTATGTATGTATGTATGTATGTATGTATGTATGTATGTATGTATGTATGTATGTATGTATGTATGTATGTATGTATGTATGTATGTATGTATGTATGTATGTATGTATGTATGTATGTATGTATGTATGTATGTATGTATGTATGTATGTATGTATGTATGTATGTATGTATGTATGTATGTATGTATGTATTACTATCTTAGGCATAGCTCACAATTTACGGTATTATCATTGTGTCGAATGAATTTCAAATGAAATAAAAATGATCAGCTATTTCTGTAGTAAAATAGTACCTACATAAAAGAAATTAGGAACTATAAATATACTAGTCAGGAAAGTGCATTCTAGTCAGGAAAGCGCATTCTACCTTTGAATGCACTTGTTCTGTATGAAATGCAAATTGAAAGATTCTTCGAGAAATAATACACTATCCGAAGAAAAACTAATACAGAAATCACCAGAGAACCTGTTCGATATGACGATGTCGCCCTCCGTGGTGTAATGGTTACCATGCTAACTATATATACCCAAGATCGCGGGTTCAAATACGGTGGAGGGCGATGGCTTTTTTCGGGCGTAAAAATCCTTAACATGGATTCCTTCGGAAGGGAAGTAAAGCCGTTTGTACCGGCACGTAAATGAACTTCAAGCCTTCTGAGGAAAAGCCTAAAGAGGCTTCTGAGGAAAATTAAGCAGGATTCCAGTATAGAATGCAGCGCTGAGAAGCAGTTAAAGAACGTCCATGAATAAAACTGCATTTCCATTTCGATTCGACGACCGACAACATCCCTGCAGAGATTGCACCTACGAAGAAATGAAGCTCGAATACTGTCAAAAATTCCGGGAGCATTGTGAACTTCATCACAAGCTGCTAAATTTCAGGTCAGCAATTGTTCATTGGATTCAAAGGACATCTGTTAAGCCAGGCTCTTCAACATGCGCAATGGTACACGTGGCACCAAAACGCACATGACCTCAGAAGTTCACAGCTTAGATTATCTTAGAATGTTAGTCTGTGTGAACTCCTCGTACCTCGTTGAAACAGTTTATATCTTTACACATAATGTGTATACTTTTACAATATGAATACAATGTTTAGCAATTCATGGTTCTCACAGTAGTCACATGTACGCATTAGACAAGATTTTCAGAAGTCCAGTCTCGCGAACCATCGTAGATAAGGTGGTTAAAACGGCATAATACTTACATACGATAAAATCCAAGTACTGCTGTTCGAGTCCTAGCAGTAGTCCAGTGGTTCATTCCGCCGCTAAAATCATAGTTCAGTTACTGCGTTTCAAAGCACACATTACATAAATGTTTTCAGCAAACCTAAGTGTTCGCTGCATTAATCTATGTAAGTTCCTTGACAATTACTGCATATTGAACGCTACCTATATATCGTGACAGTCTTTAGAAAGTGATTTATGCTGGAGGGTTTATCGACTTGGCTTCAGAAATACAAACTAAGCGTATTAGTGCTGCTCAAATTGTGCACTTTGTTGATAAATTTAAGAAAATGAAGAAAAAAAAAAAAACAAAAAAAAAACGTAAACTTCAGAGAGCGGTGCGATCTTTGTGTCGTGGGATTCTTTGACCAGCACTATGCCGACTTACCCACCAGTATGTTATAGCAGAGCGCTCTGGCTAAGTACATTTGATCTGAAATCTACCGAACTGTGAACAGAGGCGTGCACATCCTCAAAGAATAGACAATTTTGCCAAAGTTGCAAGCCCGATAATTTAAATATCGTATCGATTGTACACAAGCACAGAATTCCTTCGGCTACTAGCATACAAATGGGGCACTGTGAATGAATATAGGGCACCTACATCCACATTCTTTTAATTTACAGCCATTTTATCCGTGATCCAGATAACATGCAATTAACTTTGACATTTGCAAAAGGGACAATACGTTTCCTATCTCAAATTGTTTACCTAGGAATCCTCTGCTAATATGTGTGATTGAATTCTGGAACGCTCTGTTTACAGGGTGTTAATGAACTATCCCGAAATATTTTCACAGAATATGTAGATTACTTAAATAAGAATTTGAGATAGGAGACTTATGGCCTGTTTATTGAAATTTCGAAGCAACGGCTATAAGTTTCTGAAGTGCCAGTACGCCACGTATCTCGAGACTTTGTCTGGAATGAAAAAAATAATAATAAAAAACATTTACTCTATGGAGGAATCGAACTCGTGACCTTTGTGATAGCAGCTTCCCGCGTTATGCATTAAGCCAGCAGAGCAGTTGAAAAAATGCCTCCAGAGTAGGATACATAACTCAAGAACGTGGTTAATGAATGCTCAGTGTCGCACTGTCAAGTGATTAGCATATTTTACATATTTTTGCTACATTAAATCTTGAGAACGTTAGTAACGAGCAACTTATTATCAGCTATTCCTTATTTAGGTATTGATCTAGTTCAATGAGTATGAGGTGGTTTTGCCGTTGATAATGCAACTTTAAACCGTTTTTTTACATTTCATTTTGTTCTCCCGTACAAACAAAAAAAAAAAAAAAATCCTAAATTAAAAGTATATAATCCTCTTATATAAGGTATCAAACTTCATCTGCTAAAAATTGACACTTCTATACTTAAAGACATTCTAAGTCATTTTTTCAATCTGCTTTGCTTTAACACCGACTTATCAGCACCTGATACGCACACGTTTAACGCATGTAGCTGCGTTATGTTTATTCGCAGTATGGCATTAATTGTGTCATTTAGCGAGAACTACATTAGTAAGCTTTCGTCTATATCTTGCAGTTTACCAGTTAAACAAAGGTCATTCAGAATGAAGAGGTCTTCAGAGGCTTTTCCCAGAAAGTACAAGATATACATTTTATTTGTCATGTAAGTATCTTTAATATATGTGCGTAATTTAATCAAAATTGATAGATCCATTTTTGAGAAATACAAAGCTTTCTAAATATATTCCATGTAAAGGGTAGTTTGGAGTGGGGGAATGTTACTAAAAATCTTCGTGTTCCATTCTTGGAAAATACTAAACTGAAATTCTAAGTTTGGTAGTTTTACCGGCTTTTCATTTTTGTGTTGTGGTGTTCATAGGCACATTGGCATCAACACATTTACGGACGGAGCTTGTTCTATTTTTTTTTTTTTTTTTTGTATACAGAGGAGCCTAAAAACATGTATTTGTGTTATCGAAGTTTTCTTTACTTATGTACCAAGTAGAATATGTAAGAAGGTTATTTTGTCTTTCTTAAAATGCATAACGGTTTAAGGCATCTGCAATGGCAAGAAAATGGACAGCCTGAATGCTAGGAAGAGGGTCTATGAGGGCATGTACATCTGGAGTTACTTTGTATATAAATAACTTCAAGAGATAGATAAAATTCTTTATGTATAATTGGCTTGTGTTTAGAAATGCTTAAATTCTCTTTCAAGTGGCTACTCGCTACCAAGTGGACATAAAGAAAACAAAACTTCAAGCCTTTATCTAGTGATGGATTTGTCTATCATTTATACCTACTGAATTTCTCTTATACCCACAATGAAAAATATTAAGGATCCATTTCTGTAAATATGTAATTGCAACAACATGAATCTTGTAGAGTAATAATACACTTTTAGGTAAAAAGGATAATGAGGATATAAGAATACAATTAAATATATTCAATTTATTCGACATAATAAACGAAATAGAAATAACTGGTTAAAACACATAGAAATAATGCCACAAAATAGGCTACAGATATTACTTCAATACCAATCTAGAGGTGGAAGAAGAGTTGGACGCTCAAGCACCAGATGGATAAACAAGATTTCTTGTTGTGGAAACTGGCCAAGGACCTAAATCCTTGAGGTAGAAGAAGAGAAGAAGAAGAATAATTTGTGGAAAAACGAATAGAAAACACATATGAATGTAGAAAATAATTTACTTTTTACTTATGAAATACCCGGTAAACTGCCTCGTGCCAAGTTGGATGAGCGGAAAGAGATATAACGGCGTGTAATAAAAGTGGCAGGAGGAAGTGCACACCGAGCCTTGTTTTCCATGACATCTCCCTGGTGTAAAACTTGTTCATCTCGAGTTTAGATGCAAGCCATCATCTTTACCTCACAACACATACACACGCAGTGGCGGACTTGGACACAACGCGCGGCACCTGGCCACGGTCTCTGCTTGCAGTGAACAGAAACATCGTAGATTATACTACTGGCCTATTATACAATCTGCATGCTCAAATATATTAAAATATTAACTTAAGTATCAACAACTTTGTATTTCTGTTATGAGCTGGATTTCTTATCTGTAGAAAATATTACGTTTATTTTATTCACAGTGAAAGGCGATTAAAACTAAATTAAATTACACCTCTAAACCAATAACAACATTCTGATTACACTCTATTAGTAACGTTTTCATTCAACTTTTAAAAATGATGATGCAATAATAATATAGAATGTTTTAGGATGGTTGCGTCGCGACTAACCTCTTGGAAGTTATCTGGTTACACTTGACTACATGATGGCCTACCTTAAGAAAACTATCCTGGAAGAACTTAAACCTGCCTATCATTTAACCTGAAAATTTATTGATGTAATTTTGCGAGGTATCTACATGAAAATCTTTTTAATATAACTTAACAAAAAAGGTATATAGTAATATGATTTGCCTTCTATTCCAGCAGAGGATAAGTATAACGTTTAAGTAAATTTATTAAGTATGGATTTCAGTTCTGGAAACATGTGCCATATTAAAAATAATACGTTGCAATTGACCAGAAAACTAAACGATATCGGTATTAATATATAATTATGAACTTTTGTTTTCATTGGAAAGGTATTTTACCGCCAGTTTCATGATAGTTGTAATTGAAATTAATATCAACTGCAGTTTTCCATTGCGCAATCAACTCCAGCAATGTTACAAAATGCACGCTGCTCTGCAAAATCAGTGGAATTGCGCGTGCGCGTACCAGCACAGAGAGAGAGAGAGAAGGAGAGCGAGAAAGAGACTGTTTTCTTCCTATAATTAGTGCAGAAATAAATGCGATAGGTATCTCGTAATCAGGCATTTCCAGGTGCTCATTGGTAGCGCGCGAACTACAGAAAATTGTATGCAGCACATGCTCTTGCTCGCCATCTTCTCTACTGGGCAGACCGAAGGAATATAACTACAATCACCTAACATTTGGAGCATAAAATGTAAAGCAGAGAAAGTATGGTCCTTATACATGCCTTAGAAATTCACTCACTCATTTGTGAATATATAAATATTGGGTGGTTAGTTTTAAATTGGTGCCCTTTGCTCTGGCTCTTACGTACTACTTCACCCTAATTCCCACGGCGTAAGATAGTGCTAAAAATGTAAATGGCATATTATTTATGGACGCTCTTTAACTACTGTGCGTCCCATTCCAATTGGGCTTGAAACACAGCTTAATTTTGCTCAGAGGCCTCTCTATCAGGCTTGAGGTTCTTTTACGTGCCGTAAATCTACGAAACGGGATCAACGGCTTTACTTTCCTACCGAAGGAAGCCATGCTAAGGATTTTTACGCCTAAAAAAAGCCATCTTCCTCCACAGAGTTTGAACCCGTGACCTTGGGTATATGAAGTTAGCATGGTAACCATTACACCACTAACTGCCTTAAAACCTGTAGGTATAATATCACACATATTTCCCTCTCCGCTTCTGATCTATTTATAACTGTTGTGGTCCCCTTTTTTGTAGCTTAGGCCGTTCATTTAGCCTACATTCATTATAATTTACATTGTAGAACATATGTCAGCGATCCTATTCACATAACATGTACTGTAACAGGAGTTAATAAGCGCATGTTTTTGGAATGGACGTAACTATTGCTGCTTAGGTCTACTTTCCGATGAAGAGCAGGCTAGATTTCCATGGTTACCAAATGGCCGACAAGCACGGTAATTTTGACCTTATTACTTGCAGAGTATGAAGTGTTGCCTATCTTCAAAAATAATAAGGAAGAGGTGAACCACCTTGTGTGCGTGTGTGCGCGTGTGTGTATGCATGTATGAATATATGTATGTATGTATGTGTGTGTATGTACATTGCATTTACCTTCAAAGTTTGAAAAACGTTGCTCCCTTCGATGTCAATACACTAAAACGTTATGAATACATCTATAAATGCTTTCTTTCTGTCAGAGTTTAGATCTCTCTGTGCTATCTTTCTATCTAGCACATACGTAGGTAAGAGTTATTTCCCCATAAAATGTCCCATCGTTTCAATTAATGTTTTTCTAAAATGAAATGTGCAACTTGCAGGTGAAATGCAAGACTTCACTTTGGTATTTTTTTTTTTTTTATTGCCCTTTAACATCAATGGTCATATCGGGGGCTTTCACTTGTGAAACTTTAGGTTCGGAACATTAGGTTAAACTTTATATTACTAAACACACGCACATTCACTCTCACATTCATACTTCCAGACTCTATGGGGGATAGGAAATAATTCCGGTTAAAGAAAAATTCCCCGCCCCAGCCGGGAATCGAACCCGGGACCTCCAGGTGAGAAGTCAGCTCGTTGACCACTCGACCATGGAGGCAGTCTACTTTGGAATTGATATACACATTTAAAAGGATAATCAAAGTACTTTCTGGTTCAACAAAAATACGAGATCAACGTGAATTTTAACGCATAAATAAGCATATAATTTAATCTTCTTCCACACAAATTGAACAGTAATTAAGAACATTAACGACAAAAAGCAATACATTTTGAATTAAATACTAACCTCCATCCTTAAAATTTAAAAAGATTTTAAAACATATATTAAAACATCTTAGCATTATAAATAAACTTCACCACTGCTAAAGAAACCCTTTGAAAGCAATACAACTAAAAACAAAACGTAACAAAAGAAGCAAGGTCTTCGTGATACTACAAGATATTCTGATACGCCACTGCAACCCTCGCTACGGGACTTGCTGGAGTAAGTATTTTATTGGAGAATTTTGATATGAATTACTTCGAATCTTTATGGGCACTGGAATAAAACTTTTTTAATTCTAACAGATATAAAAATGCCGTTACAAAGCATTGTGTTTTATCATAAATATGGAAAACGGTATCGCAGAAAAAGTGTTGAAATTGATGCGAAATGACCTGCAATGCTTGTAAAATAACCATAGGTTAAAAAACTCGTTTCAAAAATAGTTTAGGTTTACTATGATGGTAATAGGACATTATTAACGATTGTTATTTAGCGGAGAATAAATGGCAAAAATTATCAGACAGCGAGAGAGACAGAGAGAGAGAGAGAGAGAGAGAGAGTGAGAGATATTTCTACTTTTCTGTACAGTACTATTAATTAGAATCACTGAAGTCACAATACTATATCCGATGTGCTTCATTCACATCACTTTCTCTGCCTATTATTCCAACAACTACGTTAAAAACACCTATTTTAAACTTTGTTTACTTCACGTTAATCCTGATGAATGGTAATTGCATACATGTCGTTATTACAAATTTCTTTATGGATACAAAGGAATAATAAAGTGCACTAAGCTTAAGCGATAGTACATCTTTTAAGCCCGGTGGGGGTAGCGTGTGCGCCTTAATGTTCAAAAGGCCCGAGATCGAATATCCTTAGGGTGAATTTTACCCAAATAAAACTTTTTTTATCGCTCTTCCCTTATCCTGAGAAGAAGAATGTCGAGTGACCTTCAGCTTTCTGTACTCGGGGCTCATTTGAGCATAATTTCAGACATGGCATTCATTCTCCATTATGAAGGCTTTAAACTCCAATAATTAAGAGCTGGTCGCTATTTGATAGCTTTAAAATTGCTTACCCTTTACTTGAACAGAAAAAAACAGAAATGAATAAGAACAACCATCCAATTTAAGAAAAATATAAGAATTTTAAAATTGAAACTAACAATAAGGAATACTTCAGAAATGGTTAAATCCCCCAAAAATAATAATAAAAATAAATGTCTATTTGACACAAACTGTGAGTTTTAACGAAATCTACATTTTTCTGCAGTTTTGACTATCTCTTCAGTTATACAAGAGGCATGCAGAATGAAGCGGAAGTCAGGGGCTATTTGCAGAAAATTAAGATATAAATTATTATATTTGACATGATTTTAATCAAAACATATTCAGCTATTTTTCAGAAAATAACAATTTTCGTAATTTTTTCCATGTAAAATATAGTTTGGGTTTTCCTAAAAATCTTCCTTGTAGATACTGAACTTGATAGTTAACCTACCTTTCGTTCTTAAGTTATTTCTCTCTCTCTATCGATTTTAGGTGAAATATGATACTTCCCGTACTCACCATAGAGAAAGTAAAAATCAAAAATTTGTAACCGGTAAACTTTTTCTTTCTTTACTGTTAAGAATGATAGCGTCTATGTTCTCAAGCAACGTCGTTTGTTTCTTTGCAAATATGAGCGATTTCTTTTCCACAGTTATGTTTGGAAACCTTTGCTTGTGAATGGTATTTTCTGGTATTACTAATCCGGTTTCTGAGATAACAACAAAAATAGCTGAATTAAAATTTAAGATGTTAATAACCAGCAAGTGATGTTGGATCTATTTTTGCTATTTTTTATATATTTAGTTACTTTTTTTCACACAAAAACATCTCATATATTTTAATTGAATGGCATTATTATTCAAATAGTTATACTTTACTTAATAAACAAGGTAATAGTGTAAAAGTAGATAAAATGCTTACATACAGTCTGTCCGATATATTAAGTAATTTTCGATATCAATTCCGAGGAAAAATTTCAGGTAACACCTAAAGCTTAACATTTTCACTTACACTAAAATTATTTATCGTGCGATACGACATAACCTGAAATTGTGAGTTTGCAATTATATTTTATATTATATATAAGTTAAGTAAATCTGAGTTACTGTAGAAGTAATTGAAAGATTGTGTTATTACAATTTAACAATACAACATAGGTTGTATAGGCCCACTTCCAAAAATTTCAAGATTTACATGTTATATTTCAAATAAATGTATGTAATATGCGGTGTTTAATCAAAATTGTTAGAGCTATTATTGAAGAATACACACATTTTCAACAAAAAAAAAAGGTAGTTGTGGAGGGGAGATTTTTCTCAAAATCTTAGCATGTATTCTTGGGAGATACTAAATTTAACTAGCACCAAGTTTAGTATTTTACTAGTTTTTCGTTTTTGAGATATTGTCTTCAGTCACACGGCCACACTACGGACCTTTTTCTAAAAAGGACTTTTTATACAGGGGTTCCTAAAACGTGTATTTCTTGTCAAATTTTGATATCAGATTATTTAATGGAGTCCAATACTTTGTCTACCAATTACCACATACTATGTAGAGAAAGTAAAAACACATATGCATTTATATAGAATATAGAAATTTCACTTTTTTGTTAGTGTTTAACGCCCGCTTTTACGACAAATGGCGACTACGGCAGGATATGACACTAATGATACATGGAATGAAAATGGAGCACCGGTGGAATGCGATGGTGGAGGAAACCAGAGAACCCGGAGAAAACCGCCCCTGGGCCGCTTTGTTCACCACAAATCGCACGTGAACCCGTCCCGTCTAGATTAAAGGCGAGTGGTCTAACATTTGGTATTTTACCAACTTTTCGTTTTTGAGATATCGTGTTCACAGACACACGGAAACACCATAGACCAGTTACTGAAAATGCTATTTTTGGATTCAGGGGGTTCTAAAACATGTATTTCCGGTGAAATCTTGATGTCGAATTTTTGGGTGGAATACAACTAGGGCTAGAGAAAGTAAAAAAGTACAAAATGCATTTTTACGTGGTTCCAATTTTCATTCCATGTTTTTGTGTACTCATCGAAAACAGAAATGAAATTTAATAACGAGCCTGTATACATGAACTTTATTTCTTATTTAAAGTTCAGCTTGAAGGCAAAGTCACATTAAAGCGACAGCTGCATCCACTTGTTCTCTCTGGAAGCTGACAGTTGAAGAGATCAAGGCAGTAGCAAAGTCAAGAAATGAGTTCCCGTCACCTTTTCGAGAGTATAGTGCAGAATGGATCCCCACATCGGCAGCGTGTCTCATTATCGGCCATAGTTGCATGCACGTGCAAGTGATCACAGGGATATGCAACTTCCCTCTGCACTTTTACACACTAGCAAATGATGTGGAATAAACACTTCTCGAATACAAACCAGATGTCAATCTTCCAATAGGTTAGACATTATAGAATATCGTTTTAAAGGAAATATGCTTACAGTATTTCTTAATGAGCTGAATGTAAACCTTTAGTGTTATTTGTAAGTGGTTAAATAAGTTGAGTTTTAATTACACACGCTCTCTAATTGATATAGTTCTTAGCGTTCTTGTCTCGCCAGCGGTGCCATATGTAGAAAAAGCGGACGTTAAACACTATCTAAAAAATCTTATGTGTTCCGTTCACATGACTTTTTCAACATCACTGCAGATATGCTTCTATTTACTTCCTGCTAATTACTTGCTTCCTTGTAAGTAGAAGCGAAATAACGGAGTACCATAGCTTAAAGTGATAGTCAAAAGCTGGTTACTATGTGAATAAAGTTCCTTTGTTTGTATGGACATGAGTTGAAAAATTCCTGTATAAAGGTGTTTTTCAAAGCTGAAATCAATAACAAGGAATATCTCAAAAACGATTAACTCCACGAAATATGTATAGCATAAATTGTGTGGTTTAACGTGCTCTACATTTTTTAAGTTTTTGTCCATCTCTTACGGTTTAGCAATTATGCAAAATTCCGTAAAATTCATCCAGAATAAAGTAGTCTTCAGAGCTATTCCCAGAAAATTCAAGATATACATTTTATTTGTCACGACATTTTAATCAAACTCATTAGAGTCATTTTTGAACAAATCAACATTTCCGAAAAATGTTCCATGTAAAGAGTAATTGTCTTGAAAGTCTTCATGTCGCATCCTTGGAAGATACCAAACCAAGTTTGAATTTTAATGGACTTCTCGTTTTTGAGCTATGATGCACACACAGGGACTCTCAAAACACGTATTTCCGGTGAAATCTTGGTATCGCATGTTTGGGTGTAATACAGCACCTTCTCTGCACACTGTGTATATAATACACATAAAGAAAGTAAAAATCTGACGTGTTACACTCACATGCCTTTCTATATCTGCGCTACAAACTTCCTACAAAAGATTATTCTTCTTTCTACACAATGCTAATCGAGATAAACACTAACAGAATGCTCTTATTACTTAGTTCCTTATAAGTAGAAGGGAACTAAGGTAATGCAAGGCTAAAGTGACAGTCAAATGTTTTAAAAGCTATCGTTATGTGATTGTCAGTGCAAATCGCTTCTTTGTTCGGTCAGGAGTAGAACAAAAGAAAAACGGACACTTCCTGTCTGAGAAAAGTTTAAGCACTTCACAATTGAAACCAATAACAAGGAATATCTCGGAAACGGTTACCTCCAGCGCAAAAACGTAAAGGATATAAATTGTGTGTTTTGACGTGATGTACATTTTTTGTGTACTGAGTTTTTGTCTATCTGTTACGGTTTAGCAGTTAAGCAAAAATTTCCAAAATCCATCCAGATTAAAGACGTATTCAGAGGCTATTCCCCGAAAATTCGATATATACTTTTTATTTCGGATATAAATAGCTTTAATATATGGAATTTTAATCAAAATCGTAAAAGCCATTTTTAAGAAAATCAAAATTTTCGAAATTTTTTCCATGTAAAGAGTAACTTGTGATGGGGACATTATTTTTTTAAAATCTTCGTGTCGCATCCTTGGAAGATACTTAACCTAAATACCAAGTTTTGTATTTAACGGTCTTTTCGTTTTGGGGTTATGCTGTCTACAACATGGGACCACCAGCTTTACTTCCCTTCCGAAAGAAGCTAAGGATGTTTACACTCGAAAAAATCCATTGTCCTTGCACACGGTTTAGTTTGTTTTGACCAAAACAACCTGAAATGAATGGAATACACAGTTTGTTCTATATACAAACATTGGCTGGCTTACTTGACGTTTTGAGATTACATTTTTAACTATATTAACTATTCCAAATAACGGATGAAGAATCACCAGATATACACCCAAAAGCGCACAGAAGATATTTTAGGCCTCTGTTCGTCTTTTCGGGATAAATGATATATGTGTTATTTAAAGGCCGGCATCTAACAAACATTTCGCAGTAATGTATATAGATCTCACAGTATGTTTATCATACAGTATCAGCCACACGCCGGTTTTTTCAGTATCGCTCAAAAGTATCTTATTAATTCCTTTCACAATGACAGGGACTAACAAAAAAAGTAAGAATAAAATAGAATGAAGGGTGAATGAAAGCGGCTGTGAACAAAGTTATCCACAGTAAAAATGTTGAGAAGAAAGCATCTTAGTTGTTTTCTGTGCCTTGCAGCACATTTGGAGACAGAATAACGGAAATTAATATGTAACTGTAATTCCGTAGATTAAATCTCAGTTGGGCTGATTAAAGAGGTCTTTGATGATCTAGATCTGATCTAGATAAAAGAAAATCTGCATGAAAGTTGAAGAAAGTCTAATATGAAGCAAAAGAAAATAAACACGCGGAGGTAATCATGGAGCCAGCTACTAAGAGGCAAAGAAACCCGGATTTTCGTAGGACTAATGAGCTAACAGAAGACATGGCAAACTTCATTCATTATACGTTTGGAGGCATTTGAACACTGGATTTGTGTATCAAGTGAAGTAGGGTGCATGTTGGTGTGTAGATCAGGGACTATATATAGCTTGTGTGTGTGTGTGTGTGTGTGTGTGTGTTTTCTGTGAAACAGTGAACTCCCATGAATGGTAAGAACACTTTTCTTGTTCTAAAAGTAATTGAATTAAGTATCAGTGTAGTATATTACTAACCACGTAGGTATCTCAGAAATGGCCGGAACTGTAAGGTGATTTCTACAAGCCATGTATTTGGTGTTTACTTTCTGTGTAATAATTACTAAAAATAAAAATAATAAGCATTGTGTCTTTTTATTTATAGCACATTTTTGAGATGAGAATACCACTTTAATTTTTATTCACTATAATGGTTATAAAGTGCGCACAAAATTATTTTTACCACTCTCCCATAAGTGTATAACGAAAACGTCCAATGTTACGGAAAACAACTATGCATTTGTGCAAACGTATGTTTTTTCTGTAAAACATTTTGTGTATCTCTTATGGTTTCCAGTGTTATATACTATATTATACTGTAGTATACTATGTCAATACACCAGGTGGCCCAACTGTCCCTTATTTTAGTATGTATATATCTCTTCACACTTTAAAAGTGTTGCGGAACTCAACAGAGCTATTTCAACTTAAAAATCGTCAGTATGGAATCTTGCCTGAGTGATCTTCCTTTTGCCCCTTTTGCGCATCAGTGGAGACGGTGAGCAGGTCACGCTCATTGGGAGGGGTAAAATGAAGGTCGCGTAAGCCAATTCCCCACTAGCGGGTTTTAACTTGAAATACAGCCGTTGATTTCTGAACTCTTAACGTACGAAAATATACTGCACAGGTGAAATACGGGGCAGTTTGACCACCTATTACTGAGCGCTCATTTTAAAATGTGTCATGTTCATATGTCATTGCTTTTATTCAACTTTTTGCAGCAAGTGTAAGTATCATGTGGAAGGACGTAACGAGTACACGTTTGGCGAAGAAGTTGCCTAGCTAACATCACGTAGAGTAGTACGGTAATGACGATCGTAAAACGTGGGCCAAATAACGTACCTCGCAATGTAACATACAAAAGCATAAAATAAATAAGCAATCAAATTAAATCCCTTGCAGCACTGTGCCAACGTCCATTCATCTCAAAACAGATGGTGTTATTGTTTATAATCCTTATGAGTTGTAATACTCTCTGTTGATAAATGGATGTTGCCTTACCCTTGCAATACAATTACCTCGGATTTCAAGGTCCTTCGATATGGACCAAGATATTTAAAGGAAGGCCACATAGCGAAATATCGCCGTTAGTTGTTACGAGTTGAAAGTTCTCAGGTATACATAAACGTCTGGCAACTAGGCAAATTCTCCAACGAACATATGCATACGTTTCTGGGTATTTAAATTTAGGCTCAGAGACAAACAAGCGAAGTCATGCAGAATGTCATGGCATTCTTTGAAATGAACGCACATCGAATTCTATTATAGTAGACAAGATTCACTCATTATATAGCGGATCTCAGAGGTTATTTGCAGAAAGTTCAATATATCAATTGTATCTTTAATGTTATTTCATCAAATATGTTATTTTATCAAAATTATTGTTAAAATATTCTTCACAAAATAATAACCAACGAAATGTTTCCAATTCATAGTGTAAAAAAACCATTCAGGATATCCGTTTTATGGGGCATTTATACATTTTTATACCCATATTTTTTCTTAGTAATAACCCTTTTAATTAGTTTTACTAATATGATTGATATTTAAGGATACTTTTTGGATGAATCAATAATACCAAAGTTATACTTGAGGACTTTTGTTTCCCATTGCTTCTTTGAAGTATAAAACAGTTTACGAGAAGTTTGGCATTCATTCAACTTTTCGTTATTCAATTGAGCAGAATTGAGTCCCCCCCCACACACACACACACATACATACGGATCGTTTATAAAAAGGAATTAAAAAGGCAAAGAGTTAAAAATACGTATCCAGTGAATCCCAATATCTTATTCTTGTATAGAATACAATACTTTTTACCTTCTCTACTATTTAGAATGTACATAGTAGGTAGAGAAGATATGGTATTCCGCAAAAAATCTAAATCGAAATTTCACCGGAAATATTTTGAGAATTCCTGAATAAAAAAATAGAAAAAGGTCCGTCTGTGAGCATATGTCTCTCAGTGAACAGCATAACTCTAAAATAAAAAGTCGGTTAAGTACTACATTTGGTATTTAAGCTCAGTATTTTCTAAGGATGCGGCACGAAGTTTTTCAGGAAGAATGCCCCCAGCACCAAACTATGCTTTACATGGAACATTTTTCGAAATTTTCGATTTTCTCAAAAATGGCTATAAGGATTTTAATAATGCCATATAATATAGATATTTACATGAGAAATAAAATATATATATTGAATTTTCTGGAAAATGCCTCTGAAGCTCTCTTCATTCTAGATGACTTTGCCCAAACTGATAAGCTACAACTACAACACAAATAATTGTAGATCTCGTTAAAACACAGAATGTAGGTACCTATAACAATTACATTTTTAGTTAACCGTTTCCGTTTACTTTCTTCAATTTATTACCATCACAATGCAACTAGCTCTAAAAAGATTTGACTATCACTTTAGTCTGGTGAATTCTCTTATTCGCTTTGAACCCATACGAAAATATGAATAAAATATGTGCTTCCACATGTAAGCAGAAGAAAAAGCAAAAAGGCCAGCTGGTTTAAGCTATGTCACGGAGTCGTATTAGCTATAGAATACAACACAACTGCTATCCACTGCATCCATAGGAAATGGCTTGTGTATGGTTTGTATAAAGCATTTCATAAACTCCCTAAAAGTACATTTAGGCTGATGGATTCCGTGTTCGAGAGTATCGCCTTTAATCGTTACGATAGACGGACGTGGCACTCAATTAGAAGGGAAGTAATATGGTCCCTTGTATCGCGCTGATGAAACCAAACCGCGTCCTAACACCATACATCATCTTCTCTTTTTATACGACAACGGTGAGAGAGAATTATTATTTTTGCAGTGTTATCTTTGCCGCCCTAGCAATTTGTAGCAACGGACGTGATACCCAGGGCAGCTCCTGATTGATTGATGAAGAGACCAAGACGGCTAAATTTCCGGCGAGAGTTCCTGGGGAAAAACTGGGATGAGAGACTTCCGCTCGGAACGTGCGTTAAATCATGACGCTATTAAATTACACAGCCTCTAACAGCTATTAAGGTACAGCGCTCTCCAGGCCAGGAACTCTGTGTGTGCTTCCCACGGAGAGCCCGTTGATAGAGTCAGATGAGCTAATTACAGCATTTTTGGAAACGTGATAGCTACTTCCTTTGTGGAAACAACTATTTAAAACAAAGAGTGTCTCACAATCTGAAAAAAAAAAAAAAAAAGTATATGCAAAAAACGTTTACTATAATAGCTACATGCTCGTATCTTCATAATTTTTAAATCCATAACTGGCTTTTAATTATGTATAAGTATGTTAAGATTACACACAAAATACTGTTTATAATGATTAGCAAATGGTAAATTGCCTGCGATTTCACTTATCTCGTTCAATGCTGCCTCATTCGTTTGCTCTCCATAAAATCCATTAGATCTCATGAGAGGTTACTTTGCCAATGTATCAAAAAAGAGTAAAGCATACAAAACACCAGTAGTTGAGCAGAAATGCCCCTTCAGAAGGAAACTTTCTAATGCAGTAACTACTCAGTCCCATAACTTTGTGAAGAGAGACACGGAAATATTGCTTACCGACGAAGTCCTGATTATATATCAATTCTCAAAACAAGTGGAAATGGACATTAAAAACTATGTCAGATCAGACATAATTGCTTCCACAAAAGCTTTAAGGTATTCTGTATCAGAATCGATGGACCACTTTGTCTGCGAGTTTATATGAGGATATTGTTCACTTCCAATGAGTTAATGCCTTTTATCTGCAGCCTCAGACCCCACGCTATCTCAACAAAACTAAAGCGAGATGGCTCCGGGTTCCACTCTGACCTTGGGTTTAGCAAACGGTAGTGTGGCTTCTGTAATGCTCCGAATTATTTTATCACTGTTTTCCTGCCATCTCCTTTTATCGGAAGATTTGTTTCAGGATCGGAGGATCAGGTGTGTCGGGAAGTGGACTACTAGACGAGGCGGTGATGGTGGGGTTTCTGAGTCCTTAAGTCCGTTAAGTAAGGAACTCCCAAACGAAATTTCTCATTGGGGAGTGAGTGTAGGTAGTTCCGTCACCGGGTCAGGATCTCATAACTGTTGGTAATAGGCCTGTGACTTTATTTACTCAAATACACCCTCATAAACGAACCTAATTTATTGGAATACAATTTAATTTTAAATTATTTTAGTTTAAGCTAGTCTAGTTTAAATCTTTCACTGTTTTAAATGTTTTATGGTTTTATTTCGAATTAACTTTATTTTTTCTTTAAGAGGTTTAGTTTACGTATATGGACGTTAGAGAATTCACCTGCGTCCGTGTCTGACGCCCGGATTCGTCGCTTCATCCTTTCCTCCCGGAAATTCAGCAGGCATACTACGCGCTACGCTGCGAATACCTCCGCCACATCTAATTTAATATCTCTAAAAGTTGTCAACACTGAGACTACTACATTTGTCGTCTGCCAATAATTTTAAAGGGTCTGAGATTGTAACGATCTGATGCATGGTCGGAAGCCGTCACAGTTACTAAATAGCACGAATATGGGATATTACTTTGTCCCTCCAGTTTCCGCTAGTTTCTAGAGTGCCATGAATTCCTGTCTGATTAGCAGTGGTAAGAAAGAATAGTAACATACTTGGAATTTGTGTCGCTCCCTCAACGTTTATGACGTTCTATTGTTAGGCAAGTCATTTCGTCGTGAATTGAAAAATAAGCATGACTACATTCTTGATATCATTGTCCACGATTATAAACTACTATAAATGTACTTCTTCATTTTATTAAGGTACAGTCATGGCACAGATGTAGGTACTATCTCGGAGCCGCGCCTGCTTAGGAATCACCTCGTTCGGTGGGGGGCAACAGGCAGCAGTGTTTCACGCTCGCGCTTAATACACACGGCTTATTACAATGGAAAAACTAGAAAAGGAAACTTGGGAAGGAAAACATTCTAGGTTACCTACAGTGAATTTGAACTATGAGCAAAACCTGGAAGAAACCTTTCGAGATTTGAACCTCACATCATCCGCTCACAAACCCATGCCTAAAGACATCGGCCTTATTTAAGATTTTGGATACAGTTAATACCTATATATTGAGAACAAATGAAAATTGAATCCTATGAGTAAATGAGGATATGGAATGTATTTCATTATTTGGGGTAACAAGCTGTGGTTCTTACAAAATGGCTGTACTTTGAAATATTTCTGTAGATAGAATATCGGTTGGTGAAACTGTCTCAATTAAGCTTCTATTCCGGGAGTTTTCCTATTCTACAAAAATATTAATATCGAGAAACTTTTAAATCTTTGAACCCTGAGCTCATTTCATGATTAATCATCTCACTATTTACCTTGCAAATTTGAGATGTTATAAGAGACGATGGCATTCAATGCGCATGACTCAACTTCATACCAATGTGCGCAATTTTCAACGTACATAGAGGCCAAGAAATCTCAACTGGTCGATATATTTTACATAACGTATAGAATATTTTACGTAACATACAGGAATTCCCCACCGACAAGTCGTAAACACACATATATTTACACCCATCTCTATATGTTTCCAGGCATGCCATATAAGTCCCCAAACTGCATTGCGCAGCACTTCATTTATAGCATGCAGATACGTAGACATTCATGATTCCCCACAACGAGTTGTCAGGCGTGCTGAGGTTAGGACTTCGTGTTGGTCTTTTCAATGCGACTAACAATGCAGGAGGACTGCCACAAATTCAGCGTCCTGGAATACGTTCATTAAAGTAGTCGTGCGCAGGGCCTCATGTGATCGTCGTACACCTTTTATGGTTTTATCCCCTTCAAACTATGGGATTAATAATTCGTAGCACGAGAACTATATTGAAGTTCACATGCCCATGAAAACAAATTATTTAATTTTGCAGCTAACAAAAAATATGCAAGAAGGCTTGTCACCCCTTCATGTGTGCAATGATTATTCTCTTAGACACAAAAGGTAGTATCTTTTGTGTGAACTGCGAGAAAAGGCAGCTTAACCTGAAAAATTCAACCTTGTGTGGGATATTGATTTAGAAAATTGAAAGCAAATCATGGCATGTTGTAATACAGTCATCCCCGTGATCGTTAAAACACAGAATTTATATATATATATATATATATATATATATATATATATATATATTTCTATTTATTGGCTTAAATTTTAAGGTACTTTTACTTTCCTCAAATGGGATATTATTATTCGTTCAACGCCATTAAAGCTCACCAGCTCATACAAAATTTGAGTATGGCTGCAGGTGTATTCCCTTATTCCTTTATATGTATACATATCTTAAGCATTTGAGTAAATATTTATCTGGATGAACTAAAGTAGTTATAAGAACACCTTTTTACTTTCTCTACCGTACTTTGTGCATAGTGTATAGAGAAGGAATTGTATTCTACCCAAAAATTCTGCCGGAAATGTATGTTTTGAGGACCGCTGTGTAAAAAAGGTCTGTGTGTGGACGCATCACTCAAAAACTAAAATATTGTGTAATACCAAATTTGGCATTTATGTTTGTTGTCTTCCACGCAGATCTACATGAAAATCTCCCACCCGAAATAACCCTTTACATGGAATTGTTTTTGAAAATTTTGGTTTCTCTGACGATTTGATTCAAATACTGTTTAATACAGATATTTTCATCACATATAATATGTACTTCTTGAACTTTTTGAAAATAGCATCTGAAGACCGTTCATTCTGGATTAATTTTGTTAAATTTTGCATAATTGGTAAACTATAAGAAATAGACGATTAATAAACAAAAAATGTAGACCTCGTTAAAAAACACAACTTATCTTATATACATTTTGTTGTAGAGTAGACCATTTCCGAGATATTCTTTTTTGATGATTGCAATTTCAAATTACGTTTCTTTTCAAAAGGGGTCACCTTTCATTTCACCTTTCTTTTGTTTTACTGCCGTCGCAAAAGGAACCGAACATCAATTGTTCACATATAGACCAACTTTTCAAAAGATTTGAATATTGCTTTAGCCTAGTGCATTCTCTATTTATCTCCTGCTTAGAAGGAACCAAGTAATAAGAAAATTTCTGCTAATGTTTATCATTTGTATTTATTTATTTGTAAACAAAACTACTACCGCAATTTCCCAGAGGATACGAAATAAAAAAAAAATTGGCCTACAAAGAGATGTTTGGGTGAGAAGAATTTCCTGCAAGGCGTTCTTGCATTCTTAAAAGATACCTAACCTGGGTATGAAAATTGCCATCCGACCCACTTAAAAAATTACAGGCATTTTATATATTTTATTGAGGTGTAATTAACGTGATTTTAATTTTAATAATGGGAACATAAACAGTGATCCTATTTGCAATAACAGATTTCTAAAATGGGTAGTTCCGCGATTTACAAGTGTCGCCTAACTACCTTCTCTGCCTAAAAGTTCTAGCTTTTTGATCATTTTGATCAATAAGTTGCTGACATAACATCAGCAAAACAACACAGCCAATAAGCTATCATGTTGAGATTCGTTAATTTGTTAATAATTCGAGGTCACCAGAAGTTCTATTTTCTTACCAGCAATTGGGTCAAAGAAATGTCCACATTACCAGACTATTTTTGACATCTTGAGTCGGAACAGGTCTGATTAAATAATACTAACATGTATTTATAATAATAACAATAACGAAAATAATATAACAGTTTATCACTCGGAGGTTCCGGGTCAGATTCTCGTTATTCAGAATTATTCCGTATCCCCCACAAAGTCTGGAGTAAGAATGTGACAGTGAGTCTGAGTATGTGTGTGTGTGTGTTTGCAGTTAATATTATACTTATTATAGCAATACATTGTTTATTATTGAAATAGACATAATATAATGTTGACAAAAATCTTAGATATCATTGTCATGTCTACCACAGAAGATATATTCGAAGATTATATTATGGGCGTTATGAATTTCAGTGCTGCAGGCAACTCATTTCTTATCTAAACCTCACCTTACAATACCAAGTAATCATGCTACATACTGTACTTACTTTTAACTCAGTTTTTATTTCAGTATTTATTAAATTATTATTATTATTATTATTATTATTATGATCATCATTATTTAATTATTATTGGAATAGTATACACATATATTGCATTATAAATAGGAAACATGACTCCTCATGACTTTTGTTTGTGTTTGTTCTTGACAGCTGAAGCAAATACGAGGTTAACCCGCAGGATAAAAACTGTTTTATTTATATTTTGTATCGGAGGCTTTTGATAAATATATGTAAAATTGGTTCCCAGGTTTAGGCAATATTGTTAACTTTCGTTCACAAAGTGAGAAGGGAAGTCTATTGAGCAGGAATTAATAGAATGTAAGGCAGTCTTGCTGATCCCATAATGACCGATGGGTCCTCTTACTCTATATAAGATACAATCGCTTTTCTTTATGACTTGAAGATCTCTTAAAATATGTATAACAACCGGTTTCTGAATTTGCAGCGATTGCTGTATATCGACGTTGATGCCAAATTGTTGGATGTTCCATTGTTGTTTTTATCCACTGTACCATATGTATGACCTGTAAATCTGCCCGAAACACTGCACAGTTAGCGAATTGTGGTTTACTAGACTCTTTTCAGTTCCGCAAATGTTAGTTCACCTTTCCTGATGTATGGAATATCGGTAAAATCGGCGTTGTCACCTGAACCCACTTGATCCGCGGTAATTTTGAAGATTTTGAGTTGTTGTTTCACCAAATCTGTGGCATCAATAATTCTATTCATATAAAATGGAATCACCTTTGACGATAATTTACCTGCCCAAGTGTCAATCTGAGTCTGATTTGTAATCCCGCATGAAATAGGTTATTATTAGCGATTTTGGAGCAAAACTCACCCTAAATGACAGACTAATGTTTACCCCTCATTGCAAAATATGTAAAAGTTATGATTCTTATTTTTCTGTGAAATAGTGCAGAATTAGGTACAACATGGCAGATATAGTACCTTTTTTTTTAGAAAGATATTAAACATATAACTAGGCATTGCACCTGCAATTATAAAACATATATTAACTTAAAGAAGAAAATCAATGTTTAAGGTTGTAGAAAAACTTTTTAGAGGGGGTGGCGAAGTTCGCCTTTAGTCTACGCTTGAAATTACAATTTTACTCTTTCCCTGCTAGCTCTTGCTTCTTATGTTCCTTGTGTATTTCTCTGAGAGTGGGGCAACATAAACTAATTATCGGTTATATTTTTCACTGCTGAAATAGCATAGATAGTTGCACAGTGGAAAATTGCAGTAATTCCCTAGTTACAGGAATCCCTAAATTTATCTAACCATGAATGCTAGGAACTCATTCCAGCTTGGACAGAAACAAAGCATACTGTAGGTAACAATAGATTTTTCCCCTACGCTTATAACAATAGAGCGTCTCACCCTGCATGGTCCTGAAAATACAATAGCAACCTTCGGTTCTTCCCAGAGACATCTTTATTTACTGGGACAGAGGGGCTCCATGCCTACTGCAGAAGTCACGAGTATAGGTGGGTTGATTGACGTTAGCCCATTGAGAAAGCATGCCCTATGGAATTTATCTTAGTTTTTTTTTTTTTTTTTTGTTTTTTTTTTTTTGTATTGAGGAATCTATATTTAAAACGTTTTTGTATTATATTTATTGTTTTTGTATTCCATGATATCCCTTTGTAAGAGCACAGACCTTGTTTGAAATAATAACTCACCCTACGTAGCATTCCTGGGAATAATTACAATGAGGGTTTATCCTGTATGGTTCTTAATAGTTTCCGAAGGGAATATGTTATATTCAGAGAGTCAACAATAAATTATTATATATAGTTCATAAACATAGTACGCTTTCAACTCATGCTAACAATATGTAATTAAGCTAGCTTACCAATTGCTCATTACCTAGCTTATGTATAATGATTACTTACTTGAAAATAATTCATCTAAAACTATAAATTGAGCTACTAAAAGTACAGAATAACTGTACTTTCCTGACAATTTCTTTAAGAACGAAGTTGTTTATTAACCTTCAGCATATGTGAGCTGACATTGTTTTCATAAAGACTCCATTGACATTCAATTTGCATATATATATTTGTTATTACCCAATTTTGTCGATTAATTTCGGTCAATAAAGCCATGCTATAAATCGCTTGCCTCATGTACCGGGCAAAATGAAACAAGAACAGTATTTTATTTTACGTATACTTCTCACCTTGAAATGTTGTAGTATACTAAACTATTTTGAATATACAAAGCCGATATTATAAATCCCGTTTCAATGCTTGATATTTTCCGTATTGTGCAATGTTTCAACTTATGAAGTGATATAATGAGAAGTCGGATGTGTTCCTTTCACATGACTTTCTCTAGTTGCTCCAAAAACAAACATTCCTTAGGAAATATTATTTTATCTATGTCATGTTAATCAAGATAAACATTAGCAGAAATTGTGTTATTATTTGCTTTCTTGTAAACAGAAGGGGAATAAAGAAATACAGTAGGCTAAATCAATGGTCGAGCCCTTTAAAAGACATCGCTATGGAAACAATTGAAATTCGGTTAAATTTTATATTCCCGGAAATAAAACAAAAGAAATGAAACGCAAGTTGACTTCCCGTTTGAGAAGAGCTTAAGTAACTTAAAATTGAAACCAATCCGGAAACTGCTAACTATACGAAAATGTATGTGATATAAGCTGCGTGCTTTAATGAGATCTACATTTTGCTGTGCAGTAATAATTTGTTTATCTGTACGGTTTATCAGTTGTGCAATAGTTACACAAAAGTCACCCAGAGACTATTCCCAGAAAATTCATGATATACATTTTCTTTGGCATTAAAATATCTTAAACGTATAGTATTTTAATCAAAATCATGGGTCATTTTTAGACAATCAAAATTTTTGAAAAATATTCAATATGAGTAGTTTGAGATGGGGAAATTTACCTGAAAATCTTCGCGTCGCATCCTGTACCTAAACACCAAGTAAAAACGAAAAATCGGTTAAATATAAATTTAAATATAAGTTCAGCATCTTTCAAGAATGTAACAGGAAAAAATTGTAGTAATTCCCCAAATCTAAGTTAGAAAAATATTCGAACATTTTGATATTCACATACATTGGTTAAGTATATTAATTAAAACCCCAAATTTTAACCACTTTCATTAAAAATATATATCTTGTATTTTCTGGCAATAGCGTCTGAAGTCCCATTAATTCTGGACGACTTCTGCTAAACCGCAAAAATGAACAGAAAACTATCACAGAAAAGTAATGCTCTGTTAAAACACATCTTTTTAGAGTTATCCATTTCCTAGATATACCTCTTTACTGATTTCAATTTTAAAATACTTACTTTCCTCAACGGGATGTTGTTATTCCTTTTTCTTGCTCCTGGTCACGCAAATAGAACGGAATTTCGAAGCTATCTCAGCTATCACGTGGCGATCAACTCTGAAAATATTTGACTATGGCTTAAGCCTATTGTATTCCCTTATTCCTTTATATACATAAATATTCAACTAAAGCATATATGCAAATATTTATCTGGATTAACGTTAAATAGTTTGAAGAATACATTTTTTTAGAATAATTTGTTGACAAAAGCGCAGAGAAAGTCGTGTTAATGTAACACACAAACCATTTTTAAAATCAAAATTGGTACAGGCATTTCCGAGAAAATAAAAAATAAAGTAAATTTTGCCATACAAAGGTTTGTTTGGGTTGAGAAGAAATTCCTGCAAAGTTTTATCTTGCAAGCTTAAAAGCTGCCTCACCTGAATATGAAATATTGCTTCTGGCACACTTCTTAAAATTACACATATTTAATGAAGTCAACAATTGGTGTTAAACATAAGAGTATACATTATCTCTAGAGGTGTAGGACACTAAGGCAAATAATTAACAAGTGTAGGGCATTGATTATTTTCATTACATGTAGATTTGCTCATAAACTTTTAATGGAAATTAAAATTGTGGAACATTTTAAAAATCATAAAAACACATTGCGAAAACAGCTTCATTAGCTTAAAAACATTAAAAAATATCACAGATGTCTTTTTTGTACATCAGTGAGATAAAAAATGTAGATTATGAAACTATACAGTAACTGCATAATTTTATACACACACAAAATAGATTTACCCTATTTTATATGGTAATATGGTAATTATGAAACTATATAACGGTCCATCAGATTGCCAGTATTTTTATAAAACCACATTACAAAAACACTGTTCCTCATTTCACTACTTTACAGAGAATCTGTTTACCTCTGGCTCTGACATCCTAAACTACTTCTGCTGAAAGCAAAGGCTCTTCGAAAACGATTTTATAAACAAATTTAGCTCTGGTATTTAAATCCACGGAAGTACACGTTTCGAATCTTAGCTGGCGCCAGTGAAGGACCTAAAGCCATTCTGTCCCTTAAAAGCAGCCGGTTTTTTACGACGCGGGTTAAGCCCGGCTAAGAACATTTCAATAGCACTGCGCGACGGATTTCGAGATTCCGTCCCTCTGTCCTCCCCCCTAACCTCGCAAGAAGGCAGAAAGCAGTGAAACTAAAAACGGGAGAAAAAACGGCTCTTATCGGGTAGAACATGTGTTCTCTTCCAACATGTATTACCGTTAGCTGAAACAAAGGGCGCCGTGTGGCGAGTACTTTGACATGCCCCTATAACTGGGCTTGAAGTAAGAAAAATCAAAGCACATATTCACGTGTAGCTTCCTTCCTATGCGTGAAATACACGCAATGGACCCGGTAGCGCGTCAATTTTAAGAAGGTTATAACATGTATTGCAATTGAAGGGTTGAGAACCATAGTGGGCCAAGCACCGTTTTTTTTAAAAATGGAGATATAGAAGGTGAATGTTTTTTCAATATCATAATTTATTGAGCCAAGTTACACATAATAACTAAATGCCGCAGAAATCTAGAATATATTTTCTATCTTATATTAGTACAACATTAATGTGGCTACATGCAAAATTAGGTTTTACAGTTATTTATTGGGCGCTATTTTCCTTTGCTGGGATCTGGTTCAGTCTAAAGAAATGTAACTGGGCCATTTCCGTACATCTAATCAATGTCCTGCTGATCATCATTATTGACTTGCACACGCAAACTCTTGTAAAAATCATGATTCACTGGAGGAATAAATGGTAGCATGGACATAAGATCATCATATGCGGTAGCGTGATTTGCTGCATGGATTTGGACCACTCTGACTAACAGAATTTGTAGTTTCATTTTGACCGATATTTTGATGCTCTACTGTTTGTAAACGGGAAATGCTGGACATGGCCCAGTTATAAAATATAACCGCAATATAAGATGTATACCGACAGATGGCAACAGCTCAATTTTGACCTCACATGGAGATGGCCCACTATGGTTTTCAGCCCTTCCTTTTAGTTAACTGTTAGTTTCTAATTAAACGATTACACGAAAAGAAGTCCATTCTGTAAATTTAGTTATGGGCGATTCGAATATATTTAAGCTGTTTCATTAATGTCAACGACATAAATCACTTTCTGCTAGTAATTCATATACCTTTCCGTTGAGCATATAATGGTGAGTGCCGGAGAAAACAACTGCAGCGCCGCGGCTAACAATATAACTATAAGTGTAGGTATATAGATTTGTGTCCATAAATATATGGGCATATTCCCTACATCAAAATATTACATAACATTTATACGAACATGGGTTCAAAATTTTTCGTTAGGGATGTAATTCCCCCTAGTGATCTTGACAACTTAATTTACCTCAAACATGTCTTTGTTCCCACTTTTGTGCTTATAAGTTAATCCTAAGACTGCCTGTGTGGTAGAGCGGTCAGCGAGATGACTCCTTACCCGAAGGTCCCTGTTTCGATTTGCGTCTGGGGCGGGGAATTTTTCTTTAACCAGCTATTTCCCATTTTTCACAGAGTGTGGAAGTATACTTTTAAAAGTGAATGGGCCTGTGTTTTAAAACAGAAATAATTAGGAAAAACAACAACGTTAAAGAACCTACAGTCAAAGAGTTGTTTCACAAGCCAATGCCTCCGATATGACCTATTAAACGATAAAAAAAGCCCAACTCGTTATAGTGGAGTAGCCTGTCTGTCTCACATAAAAGAGGTACGAGTTCGAAGGTTTTTTCGGAGCTTTCCCTTATCCTGTGAAGACGAATGTCGAGTAACTTTATACAACATGGGTTCCGGGATCATTTGAACATCACTTCACCAAGTTCATTCATCGTCCGATATGACCTACCAGGTTAAATGGATGTTAAACTAAAAAAAAAAAAAAAAAAAAAAAAAAAAAAAAAAAAAAAAAGAGGGAGAAAATAAACAGATAAATAGATGAAAAAGTTAGTCATGGAATTATTTTCACTGGCCTTTGTTCTGTTTTGTAAATTTCAGAGTAACATCTTTCACATTACAATGTATTCATTAGTGAAATAATGAATATACACCAAATGAGATAGGGAATGCGGCAGCAGCATACCTTTATGCTATAAGTTAGCTTGTGTAAAACTACTCCACCAACGCTTACGAGACACGGGCGCATTTGAGAAAAGGATTGCAAATTTGAGAGACCACGAGAGCTGGGCGCTTGAGGAATTAGTTTTCGTATGTGCTCGAAGCTCCATCAATAACTACAAGAAGAATTGCGAGCATGGAAGACGTTAGTGATATGACCATCTGGAAATTTCTGCACGAAAATCTTTTATACATGTATCGCTTTTCAACGCGAAAAAGTGTTAAATGCCTCAGATTTTTAGCTAAGAATAGCTTTCTATCAGTTATGTTAAATCACTGTGCTGGGTTTATTAAATTCTTATCATTTCATCTATTCAATGAAGACAATGAGTATACACGTAAGAGCATATTCTAATTTCAAAACAATCACACTTTGGCTTCAGAAACCCTAATGAAGTATGGGAGGAGGACAAGCGTTAATGTTATCGAGTGCAATTATTCAGGACCATCTTATTTGCCGCTATTTCTTCCCCTTATGTTTTGCCAGAAAAAGTTACATATTTTCCCAGAAGTGAGATGCTTCATTTGCTTGATGAATATGTCATCCAACGAATAGGGTTTATCCACGATGGAATTCCTCCTCACTTTTCTCTGATAGTTCAACAACATTTCGATAACTACTTTAAGATAGATGGATTAGTCGACAGATGGACAAATTACAGAGCACGCCCGATTTTAGACCAATTATCTCCGAGGACACTTAAAATGCTCAGTGTGTTCATTGACTATCTAATGCCGGCATTCTGAAGCAGCGCATCCGAAATATACTTTTGACTGAGTGTAAAAAGTTTATCACAAAGTACAAAAAGCCATGAAAAGCAAGCTTAGAGAATGCATCGAAACAGGAAGAAGTCGCTTCTAGCTATTTTTGTAAATGCATCGAATGCACCATTAACAATAAGCCTATCTAACTCCCAAATGAAGGCTTTTTCGGACCCATGTTCATATGAATGGTTTGTTATGCTGTGGTGTCATTAATACAGCTTTACATTTATGAATATTGTATATACCCGAAAAAGGGTTTTAAACAATAAGGTCCTAAAAGTGTAAAGGCATGTATGTACGAAACCAATATTATATCCAAACCTCATTCCTACTGTGTAAATATTTCGGTCGGTGCTGTATTTATATTCGAATATATACGAAAGAAAATATGCATTTCATTCCAGTTTATTCATAAAAACGCTTTGTGATAACAAGTCTACCGATACATTGCATTTCTTTGAATTGCATCCACGCTCTGACACCAAAATGATTGAGTTCTTTGTGGAAGTAAAAGGGTTAATGAAGTTTCCTGCAAGCATGGACATTTTTAAAATAGCATCTACCTGATTTTATCCCTCCAATGTATAGGATACGTGATACACAGGAGGAGGAAAAGACGATGACTTCCTCATCACATATTTTCAAAGATCCTAAATTAGTTATGAAAAAACAAACAAGTTTACGTAAGAACCCTGTGTCACTAAATGGTAACGCTAATTATACTAACGAAGCACAAAAGCTGAGAGTCGGTGATAAAGACGCTGAATTATGGATCACCCTGCGACTTCCTGTCTGATCCCCAGTGATAGCGAACCGTGTCTGCGCCCCACATATGTATATACATACGCCCTTAATAGAGGTACTAATTGCGAGCGAACTACATGGATCTCCAAATTGAAACCTATCATATATTAACTTGCTTTGACATGCAAATTTGTTGTTACGGCTCTTCCTTTTTTTCAGGGGAGGGGGTACTTTTATGCCCAACATGGGGCGTTCTGGATAACGTACACTCGATGTCAAGACAAATTGAAATGTGTGTGTACGTGTTGTGCAATGTCACCTTTGATGACAAAGTACAGACTGATTATTTTTAAATGTTATTTTTTTCATTTCTACTGTAGAGGGTAGAAGAAACGACGGTCTGGTACAACACAGAGCCAGAGAAAGCCCTGATATTTCATTCGCTTTGTGACAGACAGCGGTAAGTAAATCACAGCGATATACACTCTCACAAAGTGCGTATGGCAGGATCACAAACAAGTTCTGCCATTTTATTGCAGTGAATACTGCACGTTTTCTTGCTGCTATCTTACTGAATACCTTTCAATCTGGTCAGAGTTGATTACATTATACTAGTAATTACACTTTATTTTATTAGTTTCCCTACTCCTTGTCTACCTTGGTAGATAGATAGTATATTCAAAGCAAATTCGACATCCAGTATCAGTGGAAACACTCATTCACTTTAATAGCCCGACTGAAGAAGTTCTGAAAGATGGATACACGCGCACCCATGAACGCGTGAATACTATAACTCAAAAATCTGATACGTTACATTGAAGTGACTTTCTAAAAGCATCCTTCAAGAAACTGTTCTTAAAAAGAGTATTCTTCTATCTGTTTCACGTTAATCTATATAAGTATGTGTATTAACGCTTTTATTACATATTTCCTTATAAATACAATGGGTATAAGGGAATCTACTAGGCTTAGGCGATATCTAATCTTTTAACAGTTGGACAATATGCGTTAGCAATGAAATTCCGTTGGTTATGAGAAATCAAAACGAATTACGACTTTCCATTTGAGGAAAGTATAAGTATTTTAAAATGGAAACCAATAAAAAGAAGTATCTCAGAAATGTTTAGCCCCACAAAAAATGTATTTGACATAAATTCGTGTTATAACGAGATCCATATTTTTCGTGCAGTAAAGTTATTCTTACAGTTTACAATTTAGACAAAAGCTATCCAGAATGAAGTAGACTTCAAAGGTTATTCACAGGAAATTTAATCTATAAACGTTGTCATAAACTGTCTTAAATAAATAGTATTTTAATCAAAAAGCAGTAAATCCATTTTTAAGAAAAATTAGTTTTTTAGAAAATATTCCATGTAAGTTTCTCGTGTCATATTCTTGAAATATACTGAAATAAAATATAAAGTTTACTATTTAACCGAATTATAGTTATTCAGTTTTGTTGTTCACAGACACACACATGCACACACACACACACACAAGAACATTTTATAAAAATGTTTTTTTCGGATTCAGGGGTCTCAAAATGTGTATTTGCAATGAATCATCAGTACAGAATTTTTGGGTCCTTCACACAATAAAATATGAAACTCAGAAAAAACAACTGGTTAATATCTAAGCATGTTTGAAGATGCAGGGCGACAATTTTCAGGAAATACAAAATCTCGACGTTATAATTTTAAATAATTGGAAAATCACAAGGTCGACATCGTGCAGGATAACTGTTATATGTCTTTAAAATGTGTCACGTTTTATTGCAGTACTGTACAGGATGATTCAAAAATACTTTTACAACGATTGGGGATAAATTCCTGACATCAAAACAAAAAAGTAGGTTCATATAAGCATGTGCTCTAAAAAGCTTCGTTTTCGCGTTATCAATTTTTTAATGAAAGTCACATTCAACGGCTTCCCGGCTCCAAACTATTAACTTCATTTATTTGTGCACTCATTCATAGAACGCTTTGACCCATTTTACCCTGCAGAGTTGGCCTTGTGTTACCATTTAACATTTGTCAATCAGATGTATAATACATTCCTCCAGCATGACTAACAAATGCTGTCTACGGGGACTTCATTCAGCACACTTTCCCAGATTTATTAGAAAATGTGCCTCTGCAAATAAGAAGAAACATGTGGTTTATATATGATGCTCGAGTACATTCTAGTCTCATTATTCGTGACGCACTGGCTGGTATCTAACATGACAAATGGATAAGTAGAGGAGGACCAGTGTCAAGGCCTGCACATCCCCCCGACCTCAATCCTTTGAATTTTCATATTTTGGGGGCACCTTAAACCATTTGCTTATGCAGCAGACATTCCAGATGAAGAAACTCTTAATCTACGAGACATAGAAGCATACGAATCATACCACACCAATTGGGAATTTTTTTTACATTCGATGAGTACATGTGTGTATAGATGCAAGAGAAGGACATTTAGAGCATTTGCTATAAGCTATGTTTGTGTGGAAAATTTCCTAAAATGCTGAAAACATCAAAAATAGAATAATGTGTCACTTTAAAATGTTTTGATTAATAGCATTTTGAACTTCAATAAATCGAGAACGAAGGGTTTTGAGACTAATGTTTAAAAAAACATTTTTTTCTTGTTTTGATTTAAGGAATCTGCCCCTAACTTTCTAAAAGTATTTTGAATCATCCCGTATGGATGGATTGATGGATGGATGGATGGATGGATGGATGGATGGATGGATGGATGGATGGATGGATGGATGGATGGATGGATGGTTGGATGGACGGACGGACCGGATGGATGGATGTATGTACGCACGCTGGTAATGGGAATGATAATGGGGAAGGACATTTATTAAAGAAACATTCCAGGCATAAGTTTAAGGTACCTCCCGAAAATTACCACCCATATCGATATCTATGCATATAGAAAAATCTTATGCGTTCCACTCACATGGCTTTCTCTACATCACTGAAACAAATTATTGTTAAAAGCATATTATTCTATCTACTTTATGATAATCGAGATAAACATTATCAGAAAGTGTTTTAATTAATTGATTCCTTGTAAGTAGGAGGAAAATAAGGGAATACACTAGGCTAAAATGATAGCCACATCTTTTAGAAGCTGATTGCCATGTGGTTGAAATCCGTTTATGCAGGACCAGGCGTTTACAATTTTCCGTGTGAGAAAAGTTCAAGTATTTTAAATTTGAAACAAATAGCACAGGAATATCTCATAAATGGTCAATTCCAGAAAAAAAATATTTTTTTAAATTGTGTGTTTTAACGTGATATACATTTTTGTCGAGTACGTTTTTGTCTATCTCATATGATTTACCAGTGACAAAAAATTCAGAAAAATTATTTCAGAATAAAGAGGTCTTTAGAGGCTATTCTCAGAAAACTCAATATATATTTTATTTGCCGTATAAATATCTTTAATATACGGTATTTTAATATTAGTAATTTTTGAGAAAAGCAATATTTTCGAATTTTTTTCCATATAAAGACTAGTTTGGGGTGGGAGATTTTCCTCAAAATCTTCGTGTCACATCCTTGGAAGACATGGAACTTAAATAGCAAGTTTGGTATTTAACCGACCTTTAGTTTTTGAGTTATCGTGTTCACAGACATACGGACAGACTGACACACGTACCTGTTTCTAAAAATGAACCCTAAAACGTGTATTTCTGGTGAAATCTCGGTATCAATTTTTGGAAGGAATGCAATACCTTCTTTATGTTCTATGTACATAGTACGTGTAGAGAAAGTAAAAATGGAATTCTGAAAAAAAAGCAACCCTCATCATTTGGCTTCATGTTCATCCATTATATTCCTACAGCTTTGCAGTTTTAAGAAACACTCTTTAGAAAGTAATTTCCGTTCTTTATTTTACGTAATTTTAGTTTTTGCTATTAATGAATACTCAGAAGTATGTTACGGATTTATTAATTATGTAACTACTAATATAAATTTTTATTTTTACAATAAAGTAATCATGAACTGTGCAAAATCAACCCTAAAATATTTCTATTCTTGCTAAAATTGGTCTTTAAGATATATTACTTTTAATAATCTAGGGTAAATTACGTCTTTTGGGCAGACGGGTTTGTTGGATACTTTATATTTTAATTTGTCACGTCCCCTCTTGAGGGCATCACATCCGGCAAGAAGTCTATCGCAGAAATATCTACAAGTGGAAGGTTTACAGAGAATGAGGATCTATCTATAAAGAGCATTTTGAAACATCCCATACAAGTGAGTGAAAATACGAGTATAATACATGTGTTCTGATGTTTACCAGAACAGCAGTTGTTATTCTTTGCTTGTGTGAAAGATATCAGTTATTAAGCTTCCACGTAAAAGTGCGGCTTGTTCTAATAACGTTTAGAGCTGAGTTCTCCGTTGTCGTCAGAGAGATCTGTGACGGCAGATTCACTGCCAGAGGTATTTTTGCTGTCCAACAGACCGTATATAAGCATTGTTTAAATGTTTGACTAAATTAACGAACGGTTCTGTGATATAATTTGCATAGTGTAAAGAACTCATTAATGAAGACATAAATACCCAAGATTTTAACTGTAAGACTTTAATTACATTTTGTCTCACATTAAGTCAATTACGAAAAAACTGTGTTCAAATTTACGTAAAAGTATGAGACCACATTTAATGCTCTATAGGAAACTGCAGGGGATGACTGGGCGATGGGCTTTCTCAGCCGTCATCCAGAGCTTTCATTAAGGAAAGTTGAAGCGATATCGTTTGGAAGAGCAATTTGCTTAAGGAAAAACAAAGTTATTGAGTTTTTTTTTCCACCCTACAAAGACATTGTGGGTATTTTAAATCTAAGTGAACCTGTACCTGTACAACTGGTCTATAGCATAGTATTGTGCCACAGAAAATAATAGCACGTCGTGGTGCTAAAATCATCCAGCAGGTCACAAATACAGAAAAGATGGTCACAACAACGTAATGGTGTGTTGTAATGCGATAGGAAGTTACATCTCCCCATTTGTAAATTTAAAATCAAGAGAGACAAACAGGAATTGGCTGACGAAATGTCACCTTGATGTTGGTGAAAATGTTTCAAAGTGGGTGCATAAATTCCGAGCTATTCTCTCTCTCTCTCTCTCTCTCTCTCTCTCTCTCTCTCTCTCTCTCTCTCTCTCGCACACACATATAGTCCTTTTTGAAATTATGATTTTTTGGATTCAGTATGCATTTCCGGTGAAATATAGAATCGGAATTTTTGGTAGAACAGAATACTTCTCTACCTACTGTGTACATTGTATAGTAGTAATTCGTACATCTGTAAGCCCAGATTCTCTGAAAACATCGGAAGTTTTCGTTCTATCCCACTATATGTAATTCTGCTCATATATTAATATTTTAAGCCACTGCATAAACAGAAATATGTATACAGTTTTTAGACATGAATCATATATCTTGAACCAGAAATCTGTCTCACTTTTATGTGCAGCGTTTGTAATTGCTGTTGCTTGCTGAGCCTCAACGTATGGCTTGTTACACGGACGCTGAACGTGCGTTAATTAAGTTGGGGCCTATATTACTGAAAATTAATATTAGAATAAACATGACAGAGGTATGAAATATGTATACATAACGCAAACCTCCGTGAATTGCAAAGTGATGTTTAACTGCAACACTAATTTAATAGCAATGAGAGGAAGCTCTTGACATCTGTGATATGTGGAGGTGCAATGTACAGGTACAATGTAAAAGCAAGAAAGGCTTGTAAATAGAATGTCCCTTAAGTGAATAAAAGTTACTTGAGAGTTCTTGGGGAAACGGAAATTTTGATTGCCTCCCCCCCCCCCCCACAAAAGTGAAATACTATGGCTTCTTAATTCAGTTCACTTTTAATTTGTGAACAATATTGCAGGAAAATACCATTAAAGCCTGATGTGCTACATTCTCATTCCTGACATATATCGTTTATTGGTGGCTAAATAAAGTATTCTTACGAAAGTTTATTTTGATATATGTACTTCGATTTAAACAAAAGTCGTGGGTCCCGTGTCGTGGATTTACGGCGCGTATAAGAACCTCAAGCTTGATAGTGAGGCCTCTGAGCAAAATTAAGCGGTCTTTCACGCCCAGTATAGAATGGGACGCTGAGAACCACAGCAGTTAAAGAGCGTCCATAAATAAAACGCCATTTCATTTTTTTTAAACGAAATAAACCTTGCAGAAATCGCTACTTAACATTTTGTTATAAATACAAATAGAATAACAATAGTAATGTGTGGGGCGCTATAGGCTGACCTTAAAAGTCATAGCTTTTGTCAAACTCCTTTAGTAAATATTAAAGGTATAAATCATATAGAACCTGAAATAGTTATTTATGCAAAGATTATATAATTGTAGTTGTTGGGATAAATGTTTTCTTCTACGACATGTAAATATACAATAAATATTTAATATTTAGATATCCTAATATGAAAAATGAACTCCGTTGACCGCTAAGCATATTGTACGCATGCGTCGATAACAAATGGAATTCGATTAACGGTGGTAGCTGATTTGCAAGATGGAGGCTGAGAAATTTTGCCCTAAAGATAATGATATGGAATTTAATTACACGCCTACTGATATAACAGAGGTGGCGAGTAATGCTGTTAACAATTTAGTTCCACAGAAATCAAGAAAGGCCTACAAAAAGTTATATGGTAAATTCATGGATGGCATGGAGAATAACAAAAAAATGTAACTTCACTTTCGGAAAATGTTCTTATAGTTTACTTTGAAGATATGTTAAAAACAATGACATCCCCAACCTTGTGGAACAATTATTCAGGATTGAAAACTACTCTAAATGTGAAATATGGATTTGATATATCCCAATATAAGAAGTTGTACTCCCTTTAAAACAGAACTGGTAGGGCACAAATGGGGGGAAAAACGAAAATATTTTCCACAGATAAAATTAAGTCCTTCATTGAGGAAGCACCTGACAATACATGTCTATTGATAAAGGAACCAAAATATAACTATCTCGCAAAAATAAATATTTTGGTTGGAAGTAAAGCTAGCGCGCATGCTCTAGGTTATTGATCTTCCTCGTCTCCGTGATGCCAATGCCATGACTACTTTGCGTTGCTTACGTAATATTCTGAGTATAGATTCGTGAAGTAATTATACATTCTTATAACTTTGATATATACTTAAATATTCCTGGAGATTATAGTACGCGTAAGATGCTTCTGTAATTTAATGTAGATTAGCAGGTTGTGAACAGCTATTAGTAGGGCAGCGCACAAGCGTGAAAATCGATATCGAAATGCAAATGTGTATGGAAATAGTTTTCATTTCGAAACAGATTTTTAACAGTAAATTAATAAATTTCAGTATATGAGTATTAAAAAATAAAAAAACTATAATATTTAAATAAATTAAAATACAATACAATGAACATTTTCATATAATCCTACCTAAACATAGGCCCAATGATGTTACCAAAATTGGTATTATTTTTATAATTAATGATGAACAGATAAAATAAAGAGTTAAAATGATTCAATTTAATATTCTTACCCCTAAAACTGTAATTACTATTAATCCTAATAATCTATAACTATCATTCATCTCTTTTCTCTTATATATTGGCACTAAATTAAAATCCCCTCGAAAGCACCACTAAATTAAAATCTCATCTGTTCATGATATCGTGAGAAGGAATTGAATATTGACAAGACTTTAAAAAATGCCAAAACATATAACAAATTGAACCACTAATAACGGATATCTCGGCAATGGCTGATGTCACAAAAATGTAAAAGCTAGTTAAAAAAAAGGTATGTTTTAATAAATCTAAAATTACGTAATTTACGTAATGTTAAATCAATTTCACCAAACATTTTAAATATTTAGTAAGCAAATGTGATGCTTACCGTTTGAGTATCTCAGGTACTATGTATGATTGTCAGCACTATATGGTTTATCTGCCTATATAATGTATATATACTATTTTTTTTTTTTTTTTTCCATATTGGTTGGCTGTCCGATTACAGCTTTTTAAACTCAAATGTCTAATTTTCATCTACTAGGGGGCTACTTTATGAAAATATTATAATGGTAAATCCTTAACTTACCCGCCATTGATTTGGTAAATCCTATGACAGGTGTGATATTTACTTTCTCTAGCACGTATGCAATCTGCATGCTAGGGAGAGGAGATATTGTATGTGTGTACGCGCGCGCGTGCCCTTATGTGTGTGAAGACTCCATAACTCCATTAAATACCAAACTTGATATTTAAGTTCAGTATCTGCCAAGGACGCGACACAAAAATTTTCAGGCAAATCCCCCCTCCCCCAAATTACTCTTCACATGGATTTTCGAAATGTTTGAATTTCTAAATAACCGGCTCTAACAATTTTGAGTAATTTATATATTAGTTGGTAAATCCTGAATTTCTTGGGAATATTCCTAAGTCCTCTGATTTTTTTATAACTGGCAATTCGTAAGATAGACAAAAACTTACTGCACAAAAAATGTAAATATCGTTAAAAAAAACTAAAGTTATGTCATAATAGCTTTTGGAAGAGCTAACAATTTGCGAAATGTTCTCTGTTATTGGCTTAAAGTTCTCTCAAACGGGAAGTCCTGATCCGTTTTATATCAGTTCGATTTTACTCCTGGCCATTGAAAGAGAAGCAAAGCTCAATGTCAACTGCAAAATCGACAGCCTTAAAGGATTTCACTGTCGCGTTAGCTAGTGTATTCCCTTATTTTTTCCCGCTTATATATAATGACTAGATGTTTTCTGGATATTGTCTATTTTGTTTAGCGTGATGTAGATAAAAGAATAATCTTTTGTTAAAATGGTATGTTTGTAGAACACACAGAGAAAATCATGTGAATGGAACACATTAAGATTTATACTTTCTCTAGTACGTATGTACTAAACTCACACTAAATAGAAGGCTGCGCCGTGGCCGAGTGGTTAGACCACTTGCCTCTCACCTAGACGGCCCTATTATTTTTATTGTAAATTTTTATACTAGAGTATTAATAGATATGATCTTTAAACTTAAAGAATTTGACGGATTTATAGTCTATTTAGAGGAATCTGTTATGTAATCGATAATCCACGTTGAACCTTACGTTGACCGCATGTGGTGGACAAAGCGGCGCTGGAGTGGGTTTTCTCCGGGTGCTCCGGTTTCCCCCGCCATCACATTCCACCAGTGCTCCATCATCTTTCATGTATCATCAGTGTCACCGCCTGCGGTGCCATAAGTAGTTAAAGCGGGCGTTAAACACTACCAAAAAAAAAAACAGTAAATAGAGAAGGTATTATATCCAAACAACAATATATATATATATATATATATATATATATATATATATATATATATATGTGTGTGTGTGTGTGTTTGTTCTGAGATTCCCTGAGTCAAAAAAAAAATAAATATTTAGAAACATGTCCACGTGTGTCTGTGTGCGCGCGTATATGTGTGTGTTGTAGGCAGTATAGCTCAAAAACGTCGTCAATTGTCGTTTTCTCAAAAATGTCTTTAACAAATTTGATTAAAATGGTATATGTTTAAAAAATGTTCATGACAAACGAAATGTATATCCTGAATTTACTGGGAATAGCCTCTGAAGACTTCTTCAATGTGATGACTTTTGTGAACTTGTAAACCGTTAAGAGAAAAATTTACTCCACAAAAAAGGTTAGATCTCATTAAAATACATACTTTATGTCATATACATTTTTATACTAGTGATGTGATTTCGGAAGTTTTAATATAGACTATGATTTTTCCCAACTTCTATGTAAAGTTGCTATATAGGTTAAATAATGCGGATTTCTACATAAGGGTTTTAAAATACGGTAGAGGTAGTTTTGTCTAGTTGTTAGGTAGTTATTGATTTTCACTGGACGCCACAATATAGTTATTAAGTTTCATCTTACAGGTCAAAGAATATTAATTTGTATGTTTGGCTTTGAAATAGGGATTGAATGTAAGATTAGCTTACCAGAGTAATCCAAATGATAGCTTCATAACACTATAGTGTTATATGAGAGAAATGTGGTGACTTTACGACATTCGAGTATAAATACCCTAAACACCCTTAAAATGTTAAGCCTCTTCAATTGGGCTAGTACTCTTTCATATTTGCTACAAAATAACAAAAGCAGTCTCTTATCTCCATATGTAGCCAAACGGGATTGAAATTTAGTCACACTTATATGAAAAAATACTCCTGACTCCAAAATTTTGGAAACGTTGTATAGCCCATAACGATATGTAAGATTTGGGGTTTTCAGCGGTGAAAGACTTTTTCAAATGGATTGAGTAATTTTGAGATTGCCCTACTTGTACAAACGTATAAATGAGCAAACACATGCACACACAAAGTTTCTGTCTTTATAAAAGTAGTATAGATTATGCAACACAGAGTATAATCTTTAAAGGGCAGTCATTTTGACTTGCGTGTTTTATGTCCAATACCAACTTTGAGGCACAATGAGCGGAGTGAAGTGCAACAAACGCGCGTTGGAGTGTTCAGTAAGATATTCAAAAAATTACACAGAATGAGGAGAAATGAGGCTACACAAGTGCTACAGGACACCAAAAACGATTAGAAAATCAATGAACTACGAATTGTAATAAATAGATAACTCTCCAAAGGATTTAGGTTTCATTTCATTACATTTGAGCATAAGTAAATGTTTTATATACTCTTTTTAATGTTTCTGCACTTAATTCCTTTAAAATATTGATTTTATATCATTACATAATTGGCGCTGTTTACTAAGCACCCTGCTGAAAATTCGCAATTAATTATAAAACGCTTGTGTTCATCAACTGTTCATGTAGGTATACATTGGTAGTAAGAGTAAATGAGAGGATACACAAACAATTAGATAATTATCACAAATTTCCGCATTTCATTATTATTAGGTATTATTATTAATTTATAATTATAATAATTATTATTATTATTTTACGTTTAAATTACTGTTTTCTATCATTGCAATTTTACAATTTTTTTCAATCAAAGTATGTATGTGAAACCACTGTAATTACTCCTATAGGCTAGTAGTTTATGTTGCCATGATAACACGTGTTTTGTAAAATGGTACAAAATGGATCTAAACCAAAAGAGAAAATGTCGGCCTCCATGGTCTAGCCTTTAGTATACTAACTTCCAAATCTATAATCTTGGTAGATTCCCGGCTGGAAGATGGGACTTTTTCTTTAGTCAGGATTGTTTCTCATCCTTAAGAGTTTCAAAGTAAGAGTAAGAGAATAAATATAATGTTTTTAAATACAATAAAAATATGACTAATGACGGTTAATAATTTGAACCTTGATGACCAAAGGCCAAAAGAGTAAAGGTTGTCTTGAGCGCTGCTTGAAGCAAAACGTCCAGCCTACGCTTTGGCCCAGAAAATAAGTGAAGGTATCGTCAATGATTTTAATGCCCAACATGAGTCCAAAGACACACAATGGAGGGAGATATATACACAAAAGCGTTGCCACGTCCTGGAGCGTCCACTATATGGGATATTGAGGATACTCGAAGAGCTTTGGTGAAAATCTATTTACCAGCAGAAAAATATTACCAAAAGAACAGTCATTTCAGGGTTAACTAAAAAAATTCGTGGCACTGGCATATGAAAACTGTCAAAAAGCCACATAAAACTTACCAAACTGTATTTTATGAATTAACGTCATAAGCAGGTCAACGCCAAAGGGATACTAAGCTTCAGCTATTCAGCAATCCAATGGACAAAAGGTTTACTAAGAGAAGAAAAGTATAAGAAAAATCTGATGTGTTCTATTCACATGACTTTCTTTACATCTCTGCAACAAATTATTGTTAAATAGCTTATGCTTCTATTTACTTCATGCCAATCGAGAAAAAATTAGCAGAAATAATCTTATCACTTGCTTCCTTGTAAGTAGAAACGAAATAAGGGAGTACCATAGATTAAAGTGATAGTCAAAAACTGGTTGCTATGTGACTGAAGTTCCTTTGTTTGTATGGACAGGAGTTGACAAATTCCTCTATGAGAAAATTATGTTTTTCCGAGCTGAAACAAAAAGCAAGGAATATCTCAAAAACGATCAACTCCAGGTAAAAAATGTGTATAACATAAATTGTGTGTTTTAAAGGGCTATAATTTTTTTTATGGTAAGTCTTTGTCCATGTCTTACGCTTTTAGCAGTTATGCAAAATTCCGTAAAATTGATCCAGAATAAAATAGTCTTCAGAGGCTATTCCCAGAAAATTCAATATATACATTTTAATTGTCATGTAAATATCTTTAATATGCAGTATTTTAATCAAAATCATTAGAGACTTTTTAAGAAAATCTGACAGACAGACAGACAGACACACACACACACACATACACACACGCGCACACACACACGGAAAAAGTGTGTGAAAATACTTTTTTTTTTTTTTTTTGGATTCCCATAACATGTATATCCAGTGAAATCTCGGTATCGAACTTTTGGGTGCAATACAATACCTTCTATATACACTATGTACATAGTACGTGTAGAGAAAGTAACAATTAGTTTACTTCCTGATACCCAGTCTTCTAAGTCATGTTAAACGAAGAGACTTGAAACAAAAATAAACGATAGAATTATTAAAGCATAAAATGCATTTGAACTCGTTACTAAAGTTTACCCTGACTTTTGATATTAGGCTCGCGAAGTTAACTCACAGAATTGTGTCGTAAAACTGTGCGGCATAAATATTCTGTAAACATAATGGACGAACAGAGTGCAGCTTTAACTCTAATGCCTAGGATACAGAAATAAAAACATGCTCTAAAATCATATTGGGCTGAATTAAAAAAAAATGTTGTGTTACATCCACATGACTTTCTCTACAAATTGTTACAAAATATTTTTTTTTTATCTACATCATGTGATTATGCTAATCAGGATAAACATGTACAAGAATACAAGAATGCTTTCTAAGGGAAATAAGGGACTACACTAGGTGAAAGGGATAGTCAAGTATTGTAAAAACCGGTTGCTATGTGAACAATTGAAGTTCCGTTTGCTTTGCAGATGAAATGTAAATGACCCCGTTTGAGAAAAGTTAGGTAATTTAAAACAGAAACAAATAATGAGAATATCTCGAAAATGGTCTACTCTACAGCAAAAATGTATATAACATAAATTGTGTGTCTTAAGAGATCTATTTTTGTTGGGTGGAATACAATATTTTATCTATATACACTATGTACATAGTATGTGTAGAGAAAGTAAAAATCATATAAAGGACGAAGTGATGACCCTTCAAATGTTAACCTCTACTACACAAAACGTCTGACCATCTGACAAAGTTCTTGCAATGAACTTATATATTTATAAAATGCCATGCATCGCAATATAGACAGAAATATCTGCAGCTGAAAGACGTTATGTAAATTAACATAACTATTACGTGAGGTTAGGAATAGATTAAGCAATAGTTTGACCAGGGGAAGAAACAGGTCATGTTAAGTTAGATTAGTTTAGGTTAGGATGTGCTGCTGCTATTCAATTTTTTTTTCCGATAAATTACAGGGAGTTTGTCTCTCTTGTGGAAGAAAGGTTCGTTTTTTTAATTAGAGTAAGAATGCTGTTTACTGCTCTAAGACTTAACTTTTGTAATAAGCTGGCAATCATCCTTAAAGATACGCTGTGTTAATTCGGCAGATATCCTACCTTCTGCCATTTCTATAATGTTCATTGTATGTTTACCTAGCTTTGTGTGAACTTCATGATGATGATGATGATGATGATGGTAATAATAAGTATCTGAATTATCATTTATATAACAATGATTATTATAAAGATAACTGTAATTAAAGAGTCGAATACAGGCAATTTGCTGACAGTATATGAATCTCTACGCTCAATTTTGGCGGAGAGGTAAGTAACCAGATTTGTAAAGGAGGTGCGCTGTGAAGGACGGACCGTTGTTTGGTCTGCAATTTCTAATGCAAGTTTAAGTGTAACGATTTACTTAAAACGTAAATGTTATAGACTATTTGTAACCACCCTTAATCGACAAATTGTCTCGAGATTCTTACAGATGTAGCCCACCCTTTGATAATTTGTGAGGGCAACTATCTCGCAACGAAATAGATGTTTGAGTATTTTGTCTTAGAAAACTACACATAGTGTAAGGAATTATTTTTGCATTTATTCCTACGGCTATTGATGATAACTGATCACAATGCACCACATGCTTTGATTTTGCTGACGGATGTCGACTATAAAGCGTTTCCTGTTGTACTGCACACCTTAGGTGCATTACATTTTATTTCTATGTGGATTTTGGGGAGCGTAGAAATTCTACCAACCCAGCATGAGAAACTACAGTGAAGTTGAGCGCAAAGAAAGCTAAATATGGGTCTTTATGTCCAACTGCTTCTGTAAGGGGTATTTAATGTAGTTTTAATCTCCAAGTCTAGATCATGCAACATCGATTACTTGAGAGTATTTTTATGTATGTGATTTGGGCCAGGTTTTATGGTGTGCAGTTAAGTAAAAGTAATTTACGGACGCAGTAATGTTACAGTAAGAACTGCTTTATTCTTATCATCTTTTGGTTAAGCTTTACTTTCGGTTGATGTTTTCATGTAACTTTCCAAATGGTTAGTAGGTATGCGTTTTTTAAATTTTCATTATCGATTTGAATTTTATGTGTTACATTGAATAAAATATCTAATGAAGTCCTTTAAAAATTATGTGGTAAACTAGGTATAGTACTTTTATAGACCGACACAGAAATAAAAAGTGTATACACGAACATGGGGACACGAATGATCCGCGTTAACTAAACTCACGTGATAACCTGTGTTAGTTTAGGTGGTAACAGAAACTCAACATCAGTACAAACGAGAGCAAGCATTACATGAGTCCTGAAGGGTTCATAACTCATGCTGCTTTACTATAAGTACACACGAATCGTACGTAACTTGAATGCTTTAAGTTATAGTTGGTGCCTAAAATGTATGCCAGACAGTAACCTAACGTACATCTATAGCTATTTTACATATAAAAGCAAGCCCCTATATTCAGTATTTGTTCCAAATATCTCTACCTATTATAACAAATCTCTCACAACTAAGGCTAAGAAATAAATATGAGGAAACAAACTTAGTTGTCAAACCAGTCGTAATAGCACATTCTTGTCTTGAATATTTTAAGCGATATAAGATTGCCTCCCCCCCCCCCACAATATATGTAATAACACGCATCTCGCGCTGTTCATCATCCGTGCCACTTTCATAGAATTCAATGCAGTTCCGTTTAATTAAAGAAGGCAAATACTCTAAAAAAATATCTGGTTAGGAGTTTACTGATGGATATTCTGCTGTATGTATTACTTACGGCTAAGGCATATTTTACTGATAGATTGCGAGTAACCAGTGATTGTAAAATCTAACTGTTGGTTAAGTAACTGAGTAACTGTAAACATTTAACTACCATTCGTAAAACTAGGCCTATATGTATCAGGGACAGCTTCATCCGCCATTTATAACACTGCTAATTTAGCCTCAAGCTGAATTTCTGTCAACGAGAATACTGTTTTTGTTACGTTAGTGCCGTCGTAGTGATGCCGCGTCTATTATCTTAGTCGTCTTCGTTTATTTCTGTGTATTTCATCCTGTGGAAGTTTTGGTGTTCAATATCCAAAGCAGTGACCTCTGAATGCGGTGACTCACGTTACCACTGAGACATATTCTTTTAAATATTATGGATAAAGTAACTTGAAATGCTGCTCTATAAAATGAATGCAATTACAATGTACTTGAATATACAATGTGCACACAGTTTTCTGCGCTGTAGATTTTTCTAATATTCCAATAAACACTGACCTTTTGTAGTACAATGGAAAGAAGCGTTACAAAAAACATAACGAGATTCTTGTGGCATTGCCGACCGGGAGTGCAAATTGTTTGCAAACACCTGCAATGAACACTAAGTGCATGTAACAAGTCGATAGTAAGCCGCCGGTAATTCGTCATTACGTTGAGAATCAAGGGCCGTAGGATATAACGCAGCCGCTGGGTAATTGCTGTGTCGCTCATGATAAATTTACATGAATGGTTTTGCGAGTTAATGGTCAATAGATCTGTAATTACTGCTGCCGCATCCACCCAGTTCGGAATTCAATGGATTTCACAGTGTTGGGCCTGACCGCCTGGCGGGAAAAATGCGAACCCCTATCAGCAATGCAAGATGTGGAGCTGTGTACTGCCACAAAATGCATTGCAGTGGGGATGTCAAGACTGCACTACTCATCCGCCATTATAGCGACAATGACGGTTGCTACTTAAAGCAGACGAGACAAGTGCAAAGGGGACAAATGTAGTTTTTATATCCGCTCTACAAAAGGAAGGATACAGAAATTATTAGTTACAATTTAGATATTTTAATGAGGGTATATGTTTTAAAGCCATACTGAATTTTCATCTCATGTGTAAAATTCATGTGACTTTCTCCACCCATTTTGTGTATTTTCATAACCAATCAATACGTTTTCAAATTATTCATACAAACTTTTTGTCTAATCACTAAGATCGTAAGTTTAGGCACTAAAAAGTAATGTTGTATTTAGTTTCTATAAAAATAAAAATCTGATGTGTTCCGTTCACATCACTTTCTTTTCTCGCTCTGGAAACAAATTATTCTAAGAAAAGAGATTATTTTATATACATCATGTTAATCGAGATAGGCATTAGTAGAATTGATCTTATTACTCGATTCCTTGTAAGCAGAAGCGAAATATGGCTAAAGAGATAGTTATATATTTTAAACGCTGAACAACGAAGTTTGGTTTGCTTTGTAAGGTCGGTGCTAAACAAAAGCGAGATGAAAGGAACAGTAGCTCTGTGTGAGAAAAGTTGACAATCTCCCAAACGAGAAAAGTATAAATATTTTAAAACTGAAACCAATAAGGATTATCTCGAAAACGGTCAACTTCAGGAAAAAATGTATGACATTGTGCTTTAAGATCTACAGCTTTTGTGTAGTAAGTTTCTGTCTATTTTTTACGGTTTACCTGTTAAGCAAGATTCAGAAATATTCAAACAGAATAAATAGGTGTTCAGACGCTAATTCAAGATATACATTTTGTTTTTCATGCAAATATCTTAAATATAACATATTGTAATCAAAATCACTAGCCATTTTTGAGAAACTAAAAAAATTTGAATTTTTTTCCATGTAAAGAGTAGTTGGAGTGGGGGATTTTCTTGAAGATCTTGTGTCGTATCCTTGGAAGATACTGAACTAAATATCAAGTTTGGTATTTAACAGATACTTCGTTTCTGAGCTATGCTATCCACAGATACACTAGCTTCTCTATACACTATGTGCATGCAGAGAAACTAATAACAATGAAATAAACTATTTTGTTACATTAAACTTCTATGCAACATTACCTACGTAATACTTAAGTCTACAGTTGTGCTACATCTAAGTACGTAACGTAAATGAAGATAAAGGAATCTATGTTACATAATATTAAAATTTGAGACTGATAGTTATGGTTATTCTCAGAATATCATCTCGAAATTAACACAAATTTTGACGAACTATTAAAACATATTAAAAAGTTCTGAGTGTATGTAAAAAAGGCAAAGGATTCAGAAGAGGACTGTACATTTTTTGTTCACAGATGCAAGCTTCAACTGAACATTTTTAGAGGATGTACATGCTTTCATATTCTTTATGAAGGAGGTTAAAATCGAATGTAATCTATTTCCTCATAATTATACTATTCAAAGACATTTTCAAATGTAATATTCACAAATCAAGTACTGCAATGCATATGTTTAAGCATTCCCAAAATATAAGATTCTCTATGCAAACATTTCCCCAGTATTTCGAATATTCCTCAGCCTTGAATAAGCACATTGTAGAAGCTTCATGTAACCCTTTTCTCTGCAAAGTTGCTGGGCATGATATGGTTTTACCTACTTGTATGACCGTTACATTCAAATTGACTCTTTACCTTTTCTTCACTTCAAATGTTGGTTTTCTTTCAACATATCATAACTACATCTGATCGCTTCCTCAAGATAGATATTAGGTGGCATAGCATTACAAGCTTTTGCTGCTGAAAATCAGCAGCGGAGGACACATATTCTGTTTTTGCTTTTTTCCTAGTATTGAGAACTATAGCTGTAAAATCATGTTACTCTGGTGCATTACTCACACCCATTAGTAATTCAAAACACATCCGATCTCTATAAATAATTCGCAAATGTGGCTTTTAGCAACGTTTACTCTACTCAGTAAAACAATGAGAGGCGACAAATAAACAAAGTATGAAAATATTTTACTACGACTGGAGGATTGGCTTGATAAAGCTCTTGACTGGAGCTTCATAACTTTAGTTCAGTGAATCATGTAAAAGAATTCTCTTCCGACTTTCGGGCGTTCGGAAGGAAAGTGTTACTAGTACTTAACTATTGTAACTGTGTATATCAGACTCACCAGTGGGCATTCATAGTACAGAGAACTTACTTCCAACAGCAGAACTTACCTGTAACAAAAGAGAAAGCACGATCGTTAGGAAATATTGTTGGCAAATTACACAGTTGATCAACACTGACTTAATGTTACTATTAAGGGTAGACCAAAACTTAACTACAATTTTTTTAATCTCTTTTATACTATAAAAGTACAGGAAGTATTGTATTCCATCCAAAAAGTTGATATTGAGATTTCCGGACAAATACCTACATGCATAGATGCAAAATCCAAAATAATATATCATTATTAGAGAAATGTCCGAGTGAGTGAGTGAGTGAGTGTGTGTGTGTGTGTGTGTGTGTGTGTGTGTGAATGCATAAATCAAAAACGAAAAGCCGGATAAATATCAAAGTTGGTTAAGTTGACGTGCAAAGATGCTACACGAATATTTTTTAACGTTCCCAACACCAACTACCTTTTAGTGGAACATTAGTCTACATTTCTAAACACAGCTCTAACGAGTTTGATTAAAGTATCACATATTAAAGCTATTTAGATAGAAAATAAAATGTATATATTCAATTCTCTGCAATACCTGTAAAGAATTCTTTTGCATAATATTATACAACTAATAAACCTTAGGTGATAGATGAAAATGGACTGCATAGAAAATGTAGATCTCTTGAAAACACACACTTTATGTAAAATATATTCCTTGTGGCATAAGCTGTTTTCAAGATATCCATATTAATGGTTTAAATGGTTCATCTCATTGTCTGTCAATATTCTTTCGCTCCCCTGGGTAGTGTGGTGGTAGCGTGTCTGCCTCACACTCAACAGGTCGCGTGTTCGAATCTCGCATAGGATGAGCTACCCGGATATATTTTTTTCGGGGTCTTCCCTTATCCTGAGAAGGCGAATGTCGAGTAAATTTAAGCTCCATGGACCCCGATATCATTTGAGCATCATTTCACCAATTTCATTCATCGTCCAATATGACCAACCAGGTTAAACATACAACTACAAAAAATGTTCTTTCGACATTTTTTCTCGCGATGGAAAAAAGCATCGAAATTTAAGCTCAGCATAGTGCCCAGGTTCTAAAAATGCTACCATCGCTCTTCCCTTTGTATCTATAACAAAATGCGTATTGCAGCTATTTCTGCAAATGTTTTTATCAATTAAAATGAATTAGATGAGAAAATAAGCAAATGTAAGAGCCAGTGCTTATACGTCTTAATAACTAACAGAGGATACAGAAAGTCATGTGAACACATCAGACTTTTTATCTGAGATCTTAGATGCTGGATTGATAATCAATCAAATCATGCATCAATCGTCTTTTACTGTATTTACTGCATCTACTATGTACTTAGTAACTGATTACATGCATCATTTGATCTAGAGATTTCACCAGCAATACATATTTTGAACCTAAATTTAAAAAAACTAAAATGTTTAAAAATGTCCGTGTGTGTGTTTTTATATGAACTGTGTAACTGTATATGTACAATAATTTTTAAGAAAATTTAAGAAAATTCCCAAGTACAAACTACTGAAAGTTCTACTAAGTATCTCAAACATGTTGATTCAAATAACACACGTTTGAAATACTCATATAGCAAATATAACTAGGTATAACTTGAATTTTCTGCTAATAATACCCGTAGCTCTTCAATCGGAAAGAATTTTGTATGAGTGGCAAACGTTAAACAACAAACACAACCCATACCCAAAAACATAAGTTCCTTTAGAATAAAATGTATTTCAAATGCTGCTTCTTGTGGAAAGCTATTTCTGTGATATCCGTTATTATTGGTATAAAATGTTCAATAATTTTCATCTTTATAAATGTGCAGCTGCTATTCAGATATTTCTCCTGGTATGGAATTTCAAGGTGATCAAATAACCACTCACTTATAAACATCACACTGTTCGATTCGGTTTTCCCTATCTCCTTTGTAACTATAACGAAACGTGTAATGGAAGTATTTCTGCAGAAGTTTACCTCGATTATATGAAGTAGATAGAAAAAAATAACGTTTCGAAGGAAGCTATATAAAAACAAATGATAGTGTTTAGAGAAAGGCTACTCTTATTTTGCAGTGTAAGAGGCACGAACACACAGATATCCGATAAAGGAAGATTAGAACTTTGTGTAATGGGCCAATAGCTACTGTGGACGCAGGAGGAACTGAAGAGGCTCATTCTTTGGAAAAGATCTTCCTTGTCAGATCAGGAACATTCCTTTTGGATGACAATACAGAGCTACGGGTAGGCATTTGACCACCCTTCTTCACCACCACAAGGACAAGTTTTCAACACCTGTGTACGTTAAGGCAGCCGTACGAACATTTAGTGTTGGTCAGGCATAGGCGAACACATGGCACATCCCAAGAGTGAGGGGCATGGAGAGTATGATAGCACAACATAGATATCCTTTATTCGAAGCACTGGCGTTATGCGACTTTTAGTTTTAAAAAGCTAGAAATGAACATTTGTTAAAATGCGTGGTATGCATTAAATGACAATAAAATATCAGGTATTGCATGGATTATTATTCCTACAACAGAGGTTTGGAACTCAAAATATCTCATACGTCTTATCAAATTGAAGAAATAAATAAATCGCTTATAAACTTGCAGGAAAATGAACAAACAATACTCAGTACTTAGTTTTTACAGTAACTAAATATCATCCTACTTTGATTGACCCTTGGCCAGATTTTTTTGTATTTCTTTTCAAAAAGTGCAATTTAAACAATTCATTACTAGTAAATCAGTATCTAGTAGTTCTAAATTATAATTAGTTTTAAACAATGTTTAACATAGTTGTAACTTGGCTAACAGTGTATATTGTTTATAATTTCAATTATGTATTTATATATTTTTTTTGTATAATATAGTTGTTTATGGGAGACTTCAGTTGTGAGAAGCAGAATATATATTTGCAAGTACTTTGTATCATGCAAAAGAGTTCATTCTTCCTTAAATTCCCGAACAACTATTGTAAAATGCATTTCGTAACCGTAGATAGTATTGTTCCGCCACAACTAGAGAACTGCTACATGCTGCTTGTGTGTTGTAAGCGGCAATTCAGAAGGGGTGGGGTTGCAGGTCGTTGGCACGCAGTGACACGCTGGTTAAGAATGCCCATACTGGTCACAGTTTACTTACTTACTTACTTACTTACTTTTTTCACCAAGCTGAGAAAACAAAACAGCGAAACCAGGAAAATGATATTAGAGACAATAGAGTAATTGGAACGGCACCTATTCTTCCCAAGCTTCTGTAAGCTCAGAAGTATTTTAAAAATAAAGCAAAAGCATTGTTGAAATGGCCTCTGCTGCGCACTAGTATGCACAAAAATTAAAGGCATGTCTGAACAATTATTATCATTAATTATTAAAATAATAATTACTATTATTCTAGGTATTAGACATTATGGCCTATTAGGGTCTCAACGGAGAATTTGCTCAGCACCTCTACTCTGGGCGTCCCAGACTTCTCCTCTCTTGTGCAGGTTATTCAGCGCGGTTTTAGGAATCCTATTTCTAGGCATACATTGGACACGTTTATTTCATACTGATATATGAACTCGAAACAGTTTATAATAATAATGATGATGATGATAATAATAATAATAATAACAATAACAATAACGAGTATTACCATTTATATGGCATCTGTAAATCGGTAGTGTTTTGAATAACTGAGACCATTTAACGGTCAATTTTTTTCCCAATAGTCATGAAGTGTGATTTACCCGCTATTGTTTGTAATGTCGTATCAACTTTAAAAGAATTGAAAATCGCCTGGTTTTGAAACCGTTTAAATTAATTATTATTCACAAAACCTCAAACAAGAGAACCGCAAATAATTTGAACTAGTTAGCACACATGAAATGCTCATTTAGCTTTATCTTGTTAAACTGACGTAACCATGAACATATTCTATTTTATGTGTAACGTAATTCAGTGCAATCTTCTTTGTCAGTTGCTATCTTAAGAAGATGGAGGTTTCTGCAATGTCACATCAAGATTTCAGTTAACTCCGCATCTGTCTCGGAGAATGTATCTGGTAAGAGAAATACTGCTGCACACGGGTACAAATGTAATTTACCCGGACGTGTAGGTTAATAGGAATACCTACCAAGGCATATAATTCAGTTAAATGCGTACAAACGGAGAAACTCAGGCGCTTACAAATCACAGGGACAACTCGTGGTGTATATTAGACTTCATTTGCGTCCTCAGGCCGGAGCTTCAACGTCGAGGAGCGAGATATATTTGGTAAAACAGTCGCTCAGCTATTCCTACCTTTGTAACCCGAAGATTACACTGTAATTTGAAATTGTCATCTCAATGTAATTAATTATTAAACGTTAAACGAACACAAACTGCGGAAAGAATTATCCCGAACTGTAAAGCATATCAAACTCGACTAACTGTTCTTTAGCCAGAGTATTTTGTGACGTTGCAAAGAGCAAAGGTACAAAAACAGGTTTCTCATGTCTAGATCGGCTTCGTGCCTCCTGCTTTCCCCGTGTCAAAAGACTGACCAAAGAATGCTAGCCACATCATAGTGAATTCCCACATTTCCATAGAGGAAGTCGAATATCTCAAACAATGGTCCTACATAATTCAACGAAACTAAATACAAAAATAATACCGTTTTCGTGTTTATGTCACCTGCAACACATTTATAATTCTATGTAACATGTTATTATTAATGTGGATTTTAATATTCAAATTGCTAAATAAACTAAACAGTATTCTAAAATAAAATGTATGTAGTGCTTAGATATCGTTGTCTAATTGTTACGTTGTTACTTTGTATCGTATTATAACATTTAATCATTTGTAGCTAAAATAGAAAGCCATTTATTATATTGTTACACTTTACTCAATAGTTAATTCGTTAAACTGGTAGTTTATTTGTAATATTGTTACATTATTTTAATACATACAATTTAACTCCTAATTTAAGCCGTTTATATTTCTACACTGTTATATCAATGTATCATACAATTTAACTCCTAATTTAAGCCGTTTATATTTCTACACTGTTATATCAATGTATCATACAATTTAACTCCTAATTTAAGCCGTATATATTTCTACACTGTTACATCAATGTATCATACATTGTCAATTCCTAATCTGTTAAGTTCGTATGCAATTTTTAATATTTTTTAACATTATTGATTATTGTTAGCTGAATTTAACGCGATTTTAGAAATCGCTAAAAGCCTTGTAGTTAGGCCTCTCTAAATTAAATTCTTAAGAATTTTAGTAAGGAGGATGATTAAGTAAAAACAAAAAAAGACACGCTCCGAATTAAATCAAGCTTTAGCCCTAAATTCGATTAAAAGCATTGGTTTACTAACAGTATATTCTATGACTGCATAGATTCTATTTTACTGCGGAGCGCTTATAAACGACAGTTTTCTGTAGACGAGAGAGACGATGGACAGAGATGTTCATTGTAGGCAGCTTACTGTGCGGGGTTGGAACACTTCTACGGAGAGACATTTGTACGGAGTGACACTTGTACGGAACCTTTTCCTCTACCTGGCGAGTCCGAAGTTGAATGTTGACACTTGTACGGAACAAGCATTAATAGCTGGTGAGAACAGGTTTAATAATGTGGATATAAATAACTAGCACATTAAAAAACAAAACATGATTATAGTTACAGAAAACAAAAAATTCACATGTAAATGTACTTATTATAAATGTTAGCTATTTATTCTTTAGATAAATGTTGCATTACGGCATATTAAAATAGTATTAAATTGCTTTAGTTACGTTAAGAGTACGGCAAGGTATCAGTTTGACTTACCACAGCGATGTGGTTAGAAGGAGCTGGTGCTGAGAAATTACGTTTTTGTTTTTTTAAATATAAATTGTAAGAGACTTTCAGCCGACTTAGTGCCGTTTCCAGGGAACACCACGGGGAGATAGTCTCTTTTCGTTCTTTTTATTTACAATATTTACAGGACATATCAGCCAACTTGTAACGTCGTCCTGTAGAAGCCTTTTCATTACTGTAATTTCTGAGAGTAACTTACGCAAGTCAGAAATGATTTTAAGTTGCCATCAACCTGGAGTCTTTTAAGAGCCTTTGAAATAGTCTCGTCAGTCTTCATTGCTGATTTCTTCCTTCTTTTTCCACCGATATTTAAAACTAACCGGTCAAACTGGTGGCCGTTGTACTCTGCGTCTTCTCGAAGATTGTGTATTAATGAATAAACATTGGTTTGAAGTCTTGAAATTGCTCTGTTTATTCTTCTCGCTGAATTCCATTTCTCCACAACAATTATAATTAATTACACTACTTGACACTCAGATATCAACTGTGGCAATGAACTCTACTTAGCGTGTGCTACTCTCCTCCCAACCCTTACCTGCCAATCCTTAATGTACTCGCCTTACAATTCTAAGAAATGCATTAAGCATGGTCAGCCAACTACCTTCCGTACAAGTGTCACATCTAAATAATTCCTGTTTGACCATTTCTGGGATTTCCTAGACTTCCGTACAAATGTCAACAAATTCCACCTCCGTAGAAGTGTCATTCCGTACAAGTGACACAAACTCTACTGTGCAAGCACATATTTAAACTAGGAGTCTGAGTGGACAGAGAAGGTGAAATTTTGTTCTTTGCTAACATCGATAAGCACCGAGCGAGTTGCTTCTGCCGTAATGTGTAATGATTGCATTTGGGAGGTTCCGGGGTCAATTCCCATAGAACACCTACTCTGACCTTGCGTTTCTCATCGTTTTACCTGCGCAATAGGGGAATACAGGTGTTTTTTGTCTACCTGGATTTCATGTTTCTTGTTTCAAGCGTGCTTCTAGGTTTTGGGCGTGAGGCGAGCCGGACAGCTGGCGTGAGTGCTTACATGAAGGAAACAGTGTTCCCCGTGGACATTAGAGGATGCTTGTTGAAGTAGTTCATCGCCCACTCTGAGCAGTTCCAGAAATTGTTATGGACTTCCACAGATTTCTGCTGCCTGTCCGCCTGCTGGCTATTTCACTTCATCCCTTCCTTTCGGTGGTGGTAGCTGAAATACGTCTCCCGTAGGTCGCATTGCACGAGGTGTCCCACTTCATTGCATATCCTATACCATAACATCAACAAGCATAGTGCTTGATCGAATACACAGTAGATTTTCAAACTTACCTAGTTACAAGTTATGGGCGATTAAATGAAGCTAGCACATAAAAACGTTTGGTGTGTGTTAATCTCACTTGGCTTTAGCTGTCCGCTATTATACATATTCTATATATCAATCTTACAAAAGTTTATTTTTGTATTTCGCACTTCGGTTAAACTTTGTACAAATTGTTTCATTATACTTTATTGTACAGACAAAGGAATACACTACTCTGAAGCGATAGTCATAACAGCACGAAAAAAAAAGAAACATGACCAAGCACTTCCAAACTGTAAAATAGCGGTAAAAATTCAAATTCAAAAACAGATAAAGTTACAAATACTACGTTTTTACATTTTTCGGAGAAAGTTTGTTTTTCTATCTCTTGTGGTTTATTTAGTCAAACAAAAGTTTATATATGTAAATAAGGACTTCAAAGAATATCGGCAGAAATGTAATAAAAACATTTTAATAATCATAATCATGAAACTATCTTAAACATTTTTATCGAAATAGGTGGGCCCTTTTTTTGAGACGCAAAAATAGAGAGAAAATATTACTAAAACTGATCTTTATATGTTAACGTTTGGGGTTTTCTTATGTATTTGCTAGATAAATTTAAATACCAAGGTTTGTCTTATGTGACTTTTCGTATTTTATTCCTGCTGTTGAAAAACACGCGAGCACACACAGACACTTTCATTTATTTATTTTTAGATACAGGCTATTAATGATTAAAAAACTAGAAACTCTTCAAATTGCACATTTCGGGCAATATTTTGATATCCACTGCTTTGCTACAAATATATCTACCTACACTTAATAATGAAACGATTTCCAAAATTTACTATGTTGTGTAAAAGAATGGGGATATGGTCATGCGAATTTAACACATCCGTCCCATCCCCCACCCCTAGAAATGAGTACATAGCATATGTCAACTTTAATGTGTATATATTAGAAGGCATTTTAGAATATGAGTTTATGTAAGTTTGGAAAAAAATTATTGACAGGTTATTTTTATAAAACACTAAACATGTAGAATGGAGGATATGGCAACATTTTGAACAATTATTTAATAATAATTGCAAACGACAGAATTTAATGATTTCCTCAGGTAATGAATGTCCATGCCCTCTCTATGGTAGGCGATAAAAATGGACATAGGCCTACCTACCGCTTCGCAGTTTGCATACTTCCAAAAATAACTGGCGGAAGGGGGACAGGCTGCCGTGAAATTAAGATTCAGACAACAAATGCAGCCCAGTTCCCTCTCTTTCTGCGGATTGAAGCACCTCATTTGATATTATGAGAAGCAGAATATTTCTTAAGATATGCCCCGTGAACCAAGCCAAGCAGCAGCATCTTTTCAACCGGTGCTGCTAGGCTAACGAACACGGGGGAAAGGAGGGATAACAAGACGTGCCTGGTTGGCTAGGACCTTCCAATGAAAGCGAGCCTGAGATTAAGACCAAGATTTTCCGGAAAAGAAATAAATAAAGAAAGAGAGGGATGAATTAATTGGAACGGAGATTCCAAACAGAGTTGCAAAGTGCTGCGTCCGATTCTGCAATGAATAAGAAAGGGGGGTGTGGATCTCAACAAGAAAATCTTAATATATGAGGCGTGCGGAGCGCAAGAAACCAAACTTGAAATATGCTGACTGAGCCCCTATACAATCCAAGCAAAATGAATATAATAACTGAAACTTTGTATACAGTGCTCTTGTTCCTATTTCCTCACATTCACTGTTCTCTGTTGTACTAAACCTTCTGTCAGATTTGTAAAGCTCTGTTCCAATCTCAACTATATGCCATTTTCATTTCTTTACTCGTGTCTAAAACAATGTGCTGCGATACATCTCAAAGTACTTCAAAATTAAAGACTTAAGCCACGCGAGATTTATAAAATTTGGTTTATCAGAGTTTTCGTTTTCAGTTACATTGTTGAACAAAAGGGTAATTTACTAATTCATCTTTATTTCCTCTAGCACGCAATAGTATGCGCAATGTACCTAGTGTATAGAGAAGGTATTGTATTCCACCCAAAAATTCTCTGCCGAAATTTCATCGAAAAAACATGTTTTGAATTCAAAAAAAGAATTTTAGGAACATTGGGTGTTTGTGCGGGGGGGGGGCAGCATAGCACAAAAACGAAAATTCGGTTAAAAACCAAACTTGGTATTTAATTTCAGTATCTTCTAGGATGCGATATGAAGGTTTTCAAAAAAACCTTACAACCCTTTTTATGTAACATTTCTCGAACATTTTGATTTTCTCAAATGGCTCTTAACGATTTTGATTAAGATACTAGATGTTTAAGATGTTTTCGTGGCAAGTGAATTGTATATCTTGCATTTTCCAAAATATAGGGTCTGAAGACTTCTTCACTCTGGATGACTTTTGTATACTTTTTGTATAACTGGTAATTTGTACGAGACAGGCAAAAACTTACTCCACAGAAAATGTAGATCTCGTTAAAACACACAAATTATCATCCACTTTTTATGTAAATTTAACCGTTTTACAGATATACCGAGATACTGGTTTCAGTGTTAAACACTTAAATGTTTCTCAAACAGAAAGTCGTCTTTCTTTTCGTCTCTATTTTGTTTAATCCTAGCAAGAAAAGAGAACCGAATTTCAATTGTTTCACTGAACTATAAGATTTGTCTATTGCTTTAACCTAGTGCATTCCCTCATTTCCCTTAAGTTACAAAAATAATCTTTTGTAAGAAAAGTTATTTGCTGAACAGCTGAAGAAAGTCATGTGAAAGGAAATAATCCGATTCCTTTTATTAATTTTATGTTGAAATGTTTGTTTGCAATGCAGTAATTTACTTTTGTACCGTAGATATGCGGTAGATAAAGTAAACAAGACACTAATATGGAATGCTAACTGATCTTGCCTTGGTAACGTTTATAACATCGAATGAGGATTGAATTAATTATGATTCTTTATCTCTATATTCTTTTATGAAATTATAGTACTATGCCATGTAAGTTTTGTTGTTCTTAAATCCTTTCCTTTTCCGTTCAGAGCTGTAAGTTCATAAAGCCCGAAGTATTTCCAATAGCGTATAAAAATCCCAGGATATTCACACAAATATGTAGTAAATATATATTTGTAGTTCTGCCTTCTTTAATCTCATCCCAACAGCCTTCCAAGTTTAGGAATAGCACATGCATTTTAACGTTGAAACAATGATCGGAGTGGTGGAATAATTTGTATCTAATTAAACTCACAGTAAATAAAAATTGCTGTCAATGTTGTACCACAGCTACTGACACAAGGTGTTTACAATTTTCACATAATTAGCAGACTATGCAGCAGGGAGAAAGTGGTGAATATGAAATTCGCCATTCTCGGATACCACATAACATATATGGCTGCAATCTGTAGGCAATGACCAATTTAATCTTCTCGGGTTGTTGATTTAAATATCGCTTGAATAATTTATGTTTCCTCTATGTATAATTACTTGGCATACGCTGATAATGAATTATATACATTACAATTTTTAAAAATAAAGCAAAACCTTTATATACGAGATTTATATAAAATATTGGCATATATATATATATATATATATATATATATATATATATATATATATATATATATATGTCCCTGCTTATAATGTCCTATTTTCTTTTGTTGTGCTGTTTCAGTTGATAAACAACACCATCCTTTGGTCAAACTCATTTGAGGCAGTACAAAAAGCAGCGTTGCTCGCACCCAGGTGAGTTACCTGTATGGGTACTTTGTGGTAGCCGGCGTCACAGCCACGTGATATCCTTATATGACCTTTTCAGTGTCTCAAAAGACTCTGCCCAAAGTATATGAAGATACGCATATTGCTTGCAAATAACTTCTCACACCTTTGCCTTGTTCATTTCTCTATTGCGTCAACTACTAACTAAAAAAATTATCAACAAGTTTTCAGGGAAATACACTTTTAAGGTTGCATATATATATTACATATATATGTATATATTACATATATATTTTATATTACGTATAATAAGTAGTCGAATTACTGCATTCCACTAAAAACATTATATTTTATGTCATCAAAAATACATATTTGAGAACACCTGAATAGAAAAAAATCGCATTTAAGTTCATTGTTTCCCAAGGATGTGACAAGAAGATATTCAACAAAATACTCCCATTACAAATTACCCTTTGCATGGAAAATTTCTCAAAAATGGTTCTAACGATTTTGATTAAAATATCACATATTACAGATATTTACATTCAAAATGTATACCTTAAATTTTCTGAGAATAGCCTGTAAAGTCCTCTTCATTGAGGAAAAAAATGTATAATTTTGTACAACTGGTAAATGTTAAGCGATAGACGAAAATATTCTACACAAAATATGTAGATCTCTTTAACACACACTTGTATCATTTATTAATAATTGCATTTTGAGTACTTGGCCATTCTTTCCAAATCCTTTTTCGATATTCTGTTGTTTCTGCGATGCATGGAAAGCGTATGGAATTTTAACATTGTTCATATAACTAAAAGAAAACATGTACTTTTACGACTTCAACTGTCCATAATCTAGTACAAGGTTTTCTTTCAAATTCTGTTTTTGTTTCTAATTACCTAATTTCTGATTTATATAATTGAATTAAAAGTTTGCTTACACTGTTGCTTGTGTTCCTTGGGAAAAGCAGTGTTTTACAATGATGCACGAACTATAAAATTCGTTTGAATGGTTTTTAAAATAACATTCATGTAACACACACTAATTTCCTCTCGACAAAACATTAGCACAGAAGATTTACACATAGAAAGTTGAGACGATGTGGAGTTATGTAAGAACAGTTCTGCTTTAGGCATGCCTTTAACAGTTTGGCTGGCTTACATATGACACTGCTATGTTTGTTAACAAACCGTCTCTTTGAGAAGCGTGAGGGTAGACATATCGGCGGGATTATGTTGAAAAGTAAGGATGATACCGAACAAGAAAAGCAATAGGATGCTCGTTTACAACTCACTCTTTGTCTCTCAGCAGCATCCCCCTCTAGGAGCCCTCTTCACGTCCTCATCACCTGATACTCTGCGGAGAGCGACCTCTTCTGGATCCTCTCTGCGGCGGCGGTAGGGTGCCGCGCCTACTTCAGACCATGAGTACCCGGCTCGAGTCCTGCTGGGGAAACAGGAGTACTGTGACGAAATTATTTAGACTGTTCGCTCAAGTCATCTCAGACCTTGTGTACACACGACGTTTTGGAGCGACCAAAAGATACGTCATAAACTCTGAGGCACTGAAATTTCTTCCAGTTACGTGTGTTATAGACGAATTTATCTTTATCTAATACTCTAGTACGGTACAACTTTCTTGAGAGCAAACCTATGTGGAAGAATTTTCATTATCAACTTTCCTGATGCCTAGGCAGTGTTTTTGGCCGTAGCAGTCGATATTTTTTAGTCTTTCGTTACCTGGGAGAAGAATGTTTCTTCTCGCTCCAGATGTTAGATGTTATATTGCGGTGCTACCAATTTTGAATTCCTTCCTCATCTTGCCGAAGAGCCTGACGGGCTACTTATATAGACATTCCCAGTGGTAGTTTCAAAACGACTGGCTACGACGGAGTTTTATAATACAGTTCAAGCGATAAGTTGAAATATATACGGCTTGGATTAAACCGCACTAAAAACTGCGGTTTCAAATAAGTAGTCGCCCTGATATCTGAAGAAGCCGGCATCAGTGATGAGATGATCAACAGCAAACTATCTAGAATGTTGAGAATTTTTTTGGTAGTGTTTAACGTCCGCTTTTACTACTTGTAGTACCGCAGGCGATGACACTGGTGATACATGAAATGAAGATGGAGCACCGGTGGGATGCGATGGCGGGAGAAACCAGAGTATCCGGGTAAAACCGGCCCCTGCGCCACTTTGTCCGCCACAAATCTCACATGTGGTCACTTGGATCGTACCCGGGCCGACTAGGTGAGAGGCGAGTGGTCTAACCACCTGGATACGGAGCGGTTTAGTATTCTCACGTAAAGGATGACCGAGAATTCTACGAATGATTTGGATAAAGCAAACATTAGGTACAGAAATCATTAACACAACTGGAAAACTAAACTTAATTTTAATTTATACTTCATTTCATATACTAATTACTTTGTTACACTCATTGTCGTCGCATCTATACCGTATACATTTATAAGCCAGCAAGAAAGTCTTTCTTCAGAAGGAATGCTTCTCTGGACATTGAGGTTTTAAAGTGGAAGAATATTAAATTTAACCGGACATTATTCCGGCACCTCAAAATGTAGAGCACGTAGAGCTAGCAAAACAACAGATTCGGTCTTTCTAATCCACTCTCGCCACGCGATTTTATTTACTCCATAGGAATTTGTCTGATTGCGTATACTGTTACATGCTTATGTTGTTTTACAATTTGTATGAGTATACTGACTTCTTGAAAATTGTAGTTCGTCTTACTTTTTTCAGTCATTTTTAACCAAATAAAATCATTTTTAGGAACAGCGCGGCCATTAGCAATGTTAGAAACTTGCTCGATGCGCATGCACAATTGTTACCAAAGCTGTAGTAACATGGAATTGGTTAGCTCACGATATCGAATATGGTGATCTACTGCAGTAATCGCAGCGATTAAACCAAAACATAGTTTGAAGCGGCGCCAGTAGTTTATAAAGCATCGGCTGAAGCTTAAACTGCGAGACTGACCCAAGTCTAGTCTACGCCCCTCCCCTCCCTCTATCTAGATTTTCTTCCGGGTGATTCTCCATTAAGAGAACTGATATTCACTAATAGATGATCAAGAGCCTTCAACTGCTTTCATCTTAACTCTGAGCTGTGACGCTCAATATTTTCATCTCCAGGAAGTGTGTTTCTTTATTGTTCTCAGGCATTTATTGCCTAGCTATTCTAACCGTCTAGCCACATCTGGTGATCCCCTGTATACCACCGGGGAACGAATACGATAGGGGTTACAGTCCCGAAGGGGATTATCCAAACCACGTGTACCAATTATGCCGTAGCACACTCACGAGGAGGTCTACAGTAACATTTTGCGAGGGTGATCTTCACAAAAAATAAAAGATCCGTTTTCGAGGGTTTTAGCCATTGGTGCTTATTTAACAAGAACAAAAACGTTTAAACTGCATGCATATTTGTTAACTGTTTGGTATTTACGTAGTATTGGTAGTCTGGTGATTAACATATGAGTCTTCCTCACAGAAGTTTGAGGTGTGATAGTGTCCCATTTCCGCTTTTTTATTTTTTCTCAATTTTATACTATGTATCTTCTATTGTTTTTGCGGCCAAATATCTACATTAAATAATAACACGTATCACAATTTTATTTTTATCAAAAAAGTCGCTTGTTGCTTTTTCTGCCAAATATCCACATTAAATAATAATATGTATCACAATTTTATTTCCACCAGTAAACAAAATGCAAGCTTTTCCACGTTAAGCTTCAAACTTCCTTTTTAGCGTAGTTTTATACTAAAGGTAGCAATCATCAAGTATACAACACGCATCAGTCAGTCAGGGTGGCCCAGCTGATTAAAACCTGACCTTTTGATCGCAATGTCGCGATTTCAAACCCCAGCCAGAACGATACATTTTAAGTAAGATTAACAGCAAGAGAACTATGTCAGTAGATTTATTGGCATGTCCTAGGGGACAAACTTCCGCCATCGCTTATACTTCTTTGGTCAGAAAAGTTCCAGGACAGAGGTCGCAAAATGGAAAATTGTACTTACCACGTAATGATCCTAGCTCCAATCGAAGTAGTCTCCTAAGCTATTTATACACAATTTCCAACGTTTCAGGAGGTCCTGAAAGGAAGCAGGGATGCTTGTAAGCTCATTTGTCTCAGCTCCTTGGATGTGTGCGATATCACGATGAAGTTTTCCTTTTGACCCCCCTTTTGCTTGTGGAAACAAGACAAAAATCACAAGGCAAGAGGTCGGGCGAATACGGCGGATGTGGGATGGTAATAACAGAATGACTGGCCAGATACTTGACAGCAAATAAAGCAACATGGCGTCTTGAATTTCCATGCAGTAAGAACCAGTCCTAAGAATGCCACAAATCAGATCGGCGACGTCAAATTGCTCGTCGCATACGTTTAAAAACTTAGATGTAAAGACTGTTTGACCTGGAGGAATATATTCATGTACATTCAGGAATAAAACACCTGACCTGAAACTTTTCTGACCAAGGATGTATAATCCCGGCAAGTGACAACGTTGTAAACAAACACAATAATATTACAACTCTCCACTATGGGGATGGACAATCATCCAGAAAGGAAAGGACGCCTACGAGTTTCGCTATCGCATTTTTGCTCGATCTTAATCGCTCAAGATGTCGCAGTCAGTACACACCGGTATTTTATTTCTCATTTTCAAGCATACACATTTCGTAATAAACTATTATGGTAATTCATTTGTAAAATTTGACCAACAACTGTGAAAAAATAAAAATAAACATATTTTTCGTAATAGAGCTTTATGAATTCTAAACCTTAAGAAAATATACTTTCACTTTCTGTACATGTACCATGTACAGAGTGTATAGAGAAGGTATTGTATTCCACCCGAAAATTCGATACCGAGATTTCACCGAAAATACACGTATTGGGAACCCATGAATAAGAAAACGTTTTTTGTTTTTTTTTATTTATTGTGTATGTGTGCGTGTGTGTAAGTGTGTGTATGTGTGTGTGTGTGTGTGTGTGTGGACAGCATAGCTCAAAAACGAAAATACCATCAAATACCAAATTTGGTATTTATGTCTACTATTTTCTATGGATGCGATAGGCAAATATTCAAGAAAATCCCCCACCGCAAACTGCCCTTTACATGGAAAAAAACTTGGACCTTTTTATTTTCTCAAAAATGCTTCTAACGATTTTGATTGAAATGCATATTAAAGATATTTACATGTAAAATAAAATTATATTTTGAATTTTCTCGGAATAGACCCTGAAGACCTCTTCAGCTTGGATTAATTTATCATAAGTGATAAACCGTAAGAGATACAGAAAAACTTAGTACACACGGATGTAGACTTCAATTTATGTCACATACTTGTATGTTGAGTTAACAGTTTCCGAGATATTCCTTGTTATTGGTTTCAATTTTAAGCTGCGTCAACTGTTCACAACGGGAGGTTATCTTTCGTTTCGGTCTTTGCTTTACTACTGGCCGTGCTAAGCGATAACCGAATTTCAAATGTTTAGCAGAGCGACCGACCGGCTTTTTTAAAATATTTGACAATCGGTTTAGCCCAATGTAGTCCTTTATTTACGCTCTATTTACAAAGAACCAGTCCACCATTTCTACCAATGTTTATCTTGATTACCACGATGTAGATAAAGGAATAATCTTCTGTAAACGGTAGATTGTAGAGAAAGTTATGTAAATGGAAAACATCAGAATTTTTCTTTTGTATCTGTGAACCACTAATAATTCAAGCTATAAATGGACGGGCACATTCTTATTAATTTGTGGAATTTTAAATTATATATTTTTAAAAACTTTTTATCGGCATTTTTCCGTTTTTAAAATTTTCTGCAAGATGTAATTTTTTACCAATGTTTTAAAATTGTACTTCCTCGCAAAAGTACAATTAAGAAAATAACAACATATTTTTTCGAAATATTGCTCCAAATTATAGAAATAAATTTTTAACCTTCGAAAAATCAAGAGTTTTGGAGAGTACTAGTAAAACCAGTTCTATAATAATATAGTAATTCCATAGTAATATATACTACATTCAAGAAGTTCCCGGAATGTATAAATAATAGAGAAACTAGTTACCATACAGCAATGTACACATTTCCTGAAAAATAGTTTTCTTCCGCAGTTATGCACTTTTGACACCGCGTGTAAACAGACAGGATGAACTCCTGGAAGCGATTTTCAGATGTCTGTTGCCTACATTATGAAATGCGATAAACAAACAAGCATACACAACAAAAACTATTTGCCAAGCAAAGACAACAATCATTATTAGCACAAAAAATTGGAAATGAATTGTTGTCACACACGTTACCAACACTTAAAATAAAATATGCTTTACTTTCGTATACATTAAAGAAAACTCAAACGATTTAGGGATTTTTTTTTTTTTTTAAATCCGGGGCTATGACAGATCTGTTTCTAAACTTCTTTACTGTAAACCTTGATTTTTTGACTTGAATATATTTAAAACTGTATTGTGTGAATCGTCTTATTGGAACAATAAATTGAGGCAATATATTATTGTTTAATTAAGTATGCAAATAGAATTTTGAAATATGGCATAAATATTGTTATTGTGTGCTACTCATATAATTTTCAAAAAGACATCGTACATACTGTGGATTTGACAAAATTACACAGCTGCATTACCTTAAGCCAGGAAGATAGGAAATAAAGTTGAACTGCCACTGGACTTTCATCAGGGACGTCTGCTGATGACAAATCATCCCTACCCCTTTTACAGTCTGTAAGCGTGGTCACTGGCGTTAATGCCTGCTTACATTCTTTGTATTGCTATTACGACGGTGAGTCCTGCTCTGATTTTTATTTATTATCATTATTATATTTTAAATATATTATTCGAGTTGCATCCAGCTAGCTAGGCTCTTACAGCCGATCAAGTATGCCTTAGATAGAGCTTGATCTGTAAAAGGAACTACTTCTGATGTGCTCTACATCTGTAACTTTTAATCTGACTATTTATTGAAACTATTACCAACAATATTCACAAATTATATACACTTTATAATTCTCTGAAATGTTAGCTGAAAATGTAGTATACGCGTTCACTTGCAAGTGAAACTTAAGATTTCGCGTATTATATTTCTTAGGTAAATAATATGTAGGACGTACTGCGGAGTAAACAAGGAAACTGATCTGTACTGTTACGTGAAAACGCACTCAACACTAAAGTAAATGAGGAAGAACTGAGCCGAAAAGTCGCGCCCCCGTTGAGTATATTATATCAAACACCCCTTTTCTGTCTAAGCATTAAAACTATCCTCTGATTAGCTTGTCTTCCCGCTCTTAGTAGAGTCTCTTCTCATGAGCCATTAAAATTCTCCTAGTATCTTACCTAGGCTATTAGCATCACGGTAACTTTCACATTTTTATTATTTTCCCATCATTTAGCTCACGGACGTGCTTTTATATATTTCACTCTTATTCCGTGGCTATTGTTCACAAAATACTAATGAAACATTTCTCTTTTATGATCCATCAGCTTTTCTCGTCTCTTTTATAAACTAAGTTTATGCTAATATCCTCTGATAATATAATCTTTTTTCTATGTTATATCTACTTATTTACGTTAATTAATTATTTACAGCTTCTTGCATCCATTAATATTACCACACTATGTGGTTTAAATGTTGATGCCTTGAAGGCCACAACTTAAGAATTCCTATGCCTGCTCGCTATCCTTCAAAATGTTTGTTTCGCATTTAACATCCTATTTAACGTATTTCAGGAAGTGACAATGAACCCTGGGACCAAAGGACTAAGTTCTTGATGCATTTGTCTTTTCAGGATACAGGGGAAACCCCAACGAGGTGTTATTCAACCTAAACGAGACTTGAAAAATAGTTTACGACTGGCAATGCACATAGATTGCAAGCTTAAGTGACAACAGCCATAAAAATGATTACGAACATCAAAGACATGTTGGTTTATTCATTCCCTTTACAATACTGTGCTGAACAACGTCTTGTGCACTGCTACTGGTATATCTAAAGAGCTTCACTTAAGCTAGAGGGAGCCATTTGTGACGTCAAGAGTAAAATCTCGAGAGATCGTCAACCATCCGCTTTGCCCACTCCGTTTGAAGTGGCCTGTGCTCGTGACCAGCTTATTAGTCACTTCCGGCTCTTTTGTCTCTGATCTCTAACGACCTCTTTTTCTCTTTTCTTCTAGGCAATTTCCGGAAAAGCGAGGTGCTGACCCCTAACTTTCATCGTCACAAACTTTTTTCCTTTCCATTTGCTCACTTCCAACATGCATTAAATGCACTCGGGGGAGGTGTTAACGGTAGAAGCCACTGCGATATTCTAAAAGAAGCGTTACCTCCATTTTCCCAGCAAATAAGACAGGTGGACCCATCGTCCTTACAAGCATCTATGTTTCACATCAGCTCATTCTTCTTTAAGAAAATAATAAAATGTAATATAGATTAATGATATAATATAGATATAATGACATATTCAAATATAGATATCATGACATTTTTGAAAATCAAATGCAAAAATCCCGCAATTCCCGAAATATGACATTATTTTGATTATATAATAACTGAAATGAATTATAACATACAATTTGTATGGTTCATTTAAATGATCTTCTCCACCAATTATAACTAACTATTGTTATAAAAAAATGTATATAGTGCAACTTAATTGAGTTAGACATTCAAATAAGTAATTAAATTTTTCATTGCACGTAAAAAGTGAATAGCGAAAGTAAAGTGTATACAAACTTGTTCTAGAATTAAAACTTACAATGCGAGAAATAACTAAATAGCTACACTACTTTACCAGTTGTACAAAATTCTAGTGAAGATGATTCCACACTATTTTATAACAATCAAGATATACATTTTATTTATCACTAAAATATAAAAAATATGTAGTATTTTATTTAAAATCTTTAAAGTCAGGTTTGAGAAAATCAATCTTCCACACATTCACACGCGCGTCCCGCCTTTTTCTAAAAATACCTCTTTAGCATTTCTGGTAAAATTGAATAATTACTTTCACTATTAAGTAGTGTATTCCATCCAAACATTCATACCGAGTTTTCAGGAAATACACGTTTTGAGACCCAATATAAAATAAGTTTTAGAGAAAAGGATTTTCATGAAAATTTCGAATTTAAACTGCCTTTTACATAGAACAGCATTTTAAATGTTTATTTTCTCAATGATAGCCTGAAGAGTTGCTTTTATTATAAATAAAATGTATATCTTGAAATGGTATATAAAAAGCTCACTACACAAAATATATGTACAGATCTGATTTAAATATACAATATAGTTTTTTGTTTTAGTTAACCATTGCCGAGATATTCCTTGTTATTTGTTTCAATTTTAAATTATTAACTTAAATCAAATATGTCAGTATTCGTTTTTCTTGCTCCTGGTCAAGTAAAGAGAACGGAATTTCAATGGGATTGCCAAGTCATCAGGTTTTAAAATATCTGACTACCGTTTATTCCAAGGAAATATGTAATAAAGGCATTTATGCAGATGTTTATCTGGATAACTTTAAGATGATGGAGGACTTACACTTTATTATGAATAACTTTAAATGGTAGGGAAGGTGATGTGAATGTAAACATCAGACATTTATGAGTGTACGTTTCTTTGCTTTGTATTTTTTTAGAGAAAGTTAAAAAAAAACAATTTATGCAGAAGACAGACAAAGGCTGAAACGATAATAATATTGAATTTTATTTATGTCAATAGTATTTGATTGCACAGTTTTCGGCGAAGTGGCAACGTTGTCGTATATATGCGTAAGATCAAGTTGGCTATTTTCTGAGCAAAAGCACCGCGATAGTTGTGAGAATGCTTTATGAGGTTTCTCTACCATAGATTTGTCTAGAACATGAAGTTAAGTACAAGTTCAGAAGGCTAGTTACCTCTTGTACAGTCAGATATTGAAGTATTTTACTTGCAAAATCATACGCAACTTTGTGTTATGTAATCCTCCTCTCAAAGATGTAAACACACTGTTAATCGAAACGATGTGCTCTGGGGTCAGAAGAAGTGATCTATGCGCTTAGAAAGCCACCGCTTATTTTCCCTATTATATTTTCCATATTTATCTAACTAGTCCTAGATTCCATTCTCCTTTATCATGTCGTTCTATAACTGAACTGAAACCAATTCCAACTAAAGATGGCTAGACCAATGCAGATGCTATGCGATCCGACCTGAAGAAGAAGGGATATGTGAGAAATGAGCTACCTGCAGCGCTGAAAAGCATGGCAGCCATAATGTTTATTTAAAACTTTCTTCTCATAATGGAATTTAATTCTAAACTCAATGCCACCAAGAGGATATTACTTCGACATATTTGTTAAGTTCAGTAATTACTTTGGTAGATGAGTAATAATGATAGTAATAATAATAGTAATAATAATAATAATAATAATAATAATAATAATAATAATAATAATAATAATAATAAACAGTGGCACAATCATGCTGAGATATAAAGGGAACTTTAACGCAATTCTTTAAAAAAGAATGTCTATTCTACGTTTATTAATTATAACACACATTTAGCTTTTGACATTAAAACCGGACGAAGGTAGATATTCAATTTAAAAATATTATTTAAAATATAACCATATTATTTATTATACTTTATTATTGTTACTACATGCGGGTACATATGTAATTGTAATACTTAAAATACGCCTTTAATTACATTTTAATTTCAGAATCATCTATTATTACTATTATTATTAACTAAACGGTAGTCAAATAGCACAATCGTAATGTTTTCTGTTTACGAGTGTTAGCAGATGAGGCTTAATTGTGATAAAAATGGTAGATGCTTCGCCTCATATTTGGGTACGAGCATTCCTAACCATGCAGGTTAGACGGCCTTCACTCTTATTGCTCTCTCTCTCTCTCTCTCTCAAACCCACAAGCTCACTCCTAACCTATGTTCCATCACTAATATAAGGCGTTATAACTTTAATAACATAGCTACGCCTTTAAAGAAGTAGCTTCCGCAAGGTTCAATCACTAATATAAGGCGTTATAACTTTAATAAGATAGCTACGTCTTTAAAGAAGTGGCTCCCGCAAGGTCCCAACCATGTTAGGAAATCTAGTGTTGAATAAACGCAGCCCCAAAATACTTGATGTAATGGCTCCCACACCTTAATGGGTCACGACTGCGCCTGGCAGGGACCATGCGGTAAGCCTTGCTCCACTTAAAGCCCCAATATTTACCTCATATAGTAAGTTTCAAGACACATTTTAATAGTGTTTTTATGTGCTGGAGATCATTTTATTCCATGAAATGTTATAGATTTAGATAATGCTCTTGGTTACAGGTAGAAATGTATACTGAAAAAATATGCATCATTAGGTCTTTCTGAAAATATACAATACTCTCTCTCTCTTTATTTTTACTTTATTTATTTATCTGTTGTAGATTAACGTCCTTTAATGTGGTTATTCATATCGGAAGATGAATAAAATCAGTGAAACGATGCTGAAACATGGGCCATGGAGCTTATACTTTCTCGACATTCGTCTTCTCAGGATATGGGAAAACCCGTAAAAAACAAGAAATAAACAGTTATTCAGGTAACCGTAAGCGAGATTCGAGCACTCGACTTCTTGAATGTGGGGCAGACACGCTACCCCCACACTACAGAGGGGCTAAATAATTGTTCTTGAATTGTTTCTCTAAAGATTCAATATGTATGGAAAGGAAATGCAAAAGTGCGCGTATTTTTAATCGAAATAAACTTGAAAAGTCCTTCCATTGAGTGATTCTGCATTCTAAGCTTGCGACTATTTTAAGGCAGTTAACAAAGTATGTAATAATGTGACAAAATAACATCGTATCCTCATAGGATATGTAACACAAACACCAACAGAGTAGTAAGCTAACCAGAAATACACAAATAGCACAAGCCTTCTGAATATATTTCAGTTAAATGAATATCAAATAGAAATTCTCACATTTATCATATTGCATCCATTTTAAGACAGTAAAACGATCTCTTACACCCGTCTTTACCAGGATAAACGTCACTGTTCGTCGGTTTGTGTTCGTCTACTGTTTTTGAAGATGCTCACAAGGATCTACGGCAATGTTAAACGACTTAACCATAACAACTTGTGGCAGAGAAATGAGACAGCACCTATGTCTTGTGCCACTCTTTTGTTTTCGTTTTGTCTTTTTTGTTTTGAAACTCTCACAACTTTCTTTGGAGCTCTTGCTGAAACGTCTAATAAACCTCATTACTATGAACAACGATGTAAGTTCTACGAAAAAGAAAAGAAAACTATTATTTCAACGCGAGGCAATTACTAGCATTGGAAATAAAGGGAGAAAGCCGGTGCAAATGCATACTTACAGACATTCTATCTTTGACCAAATTACACACTCATTATAAGAAATGTAAATTCTTCCATTTTTACAGAAGCAATTCCCAATTAAACTTACAAAGGAAGAAAGGAACCCACAAATGCTGGAGATGTTTGAAGCATACAGGAGTAAGTCAAACAAATTACCAGAAAGGGTGATACAACCTCCCATTATATTCCTTTTTTTCCTCGAAAGGTATAAAGACATTTATTCGAGAAGAAGACTTCATATCAGATTCAGGTAGAAAGACTCGTTTACTAATGAAACATATGCTCCTTTATAATGTGTATATCTGTGAAGGAGAGCGAACAAAGAGAGCATAGCAGAAAAATCTGATGTGTTCCATTCACGTGACTTTTTCTACATCTCTGCAACAAGTTATTGTTAAAAAGCTTATGCTTCTATTTATTTCATGCTAATCGACAAAAAAATTAGCAGAAATACTCTTATTACTTGCTTCCTTGTAAGTAGAAGTGAAATAAGGGAGTATCATAGGTTAAAGTGATAGCCAAAAGCTGGTTGCTACGTGACTGAAGTTCCTTTGTTTGTATGGACACGAGTTGACAAATTCCTGTATGAGAAAAGTATAAGTACTTTAAAGCTGAAACCAATAAAAAGAAATATCTCAAAAACTAAAGTTTTTTTTAGGTGGAACCACAATCAAGGAATACCCATCACCTCCATGAAAAAAAAAATGTATATAACATAAAGTGTGTGTTTCAACGTGCTCTACATTTTTTGTGAGGTAAGTTTTTCTCCATCTCTTACGGTTTAGCAGTTATGCAAAATTCCATAAAATTCATCCAGTATAAAGTAGTCTTCAGAGGCTATTCCCAGAAAATTCACGTTATACATATTATTTGTTAGGTAAATATTTTTAATATACGATATTTTAATCAAAATCGTTAGAGCCATTTTGGAGAAAATCAAAATTTTCGAAAAAAGTTCCATTTAAAGAGTAGTTTGAGGTGGGGGGGATTTTCCTCAACATCTTCGTGTCGCATCTCTGGAAGATACTAAACTTAAATACCAAGTTTGGTATTCCACCAACTTTTCGTTTTTGAGTTATCGTGTTCACAGACACACGGACACACACACACAAACACACACACGAACCTTATTTGAACATACTTTTTTTGGACACAGGGGATCCTAAAACATATATTTCCGGTGAAATCTCAGTATCGAATTTTTTTGGTGGAGTGCAATACACTATGTACATAGTATGTATAGAGAAAGTAAAAAGCTGTATCAATTAAATATTGAAACTTAGAGTTTTCAGCCCTCTGTGTACCGTAGTTGCTATTCGCTTACAAATAGGGCTCTTGCAATGCAAAATATGTTTGCAAGAAACTTAACGTCAGAAGGTGATGTATAATTCATTAGTGTTTAAATGTATGTATATCCATGATTATACGTATCATATAAATATAAGTAATAATTCAATACTTTTACTTTCTCTATTACCTAAAATATACTCGTACATAGGAGGCAGAGAAGGTTTTAAGCTTTGCACCCAAAAATTCGACACAGAGATTTCATCGGAAATACTTGTTTTACGGACACCTAAACCCAAAAAGAGAAATAATGTCAAAAAAAAAAAGAAAGGGTACACAGGCGTTTGTGTGAACATCATCAAAAACAAAAATTCGGTTAAATGTCAAACTAGTCCAGTATACTCCAATATTTTTCAGCTAACCCAGGATACACTTTACATGAAAGATTTTCGGAATTTTTGATTTTGTTAAAATGGCTTTTAAAGGTTTTGCGTAAAATATACTATTGCATATATTTATATTACAAAAAGAGTATATCTTCAATTTTCTGGGAATAGTCTCAGAAATCCTCTCCTTAATTATGAGTTTTGTGTGAAAAACCGTAAAAGATAGACAAAAACTTATTGCTGAAAAAAGTAGATCTCGTTAGAACACACAATTTATGTTTAAATTTTAAGTACTTTAACTATTCTCAAACAGAAATTCATATTTTATTCGTCTCTCTCTTGTTGGCTCCTGGCAAGCAAAGAGAACGGAATTTCAATTGTTTTACATATGAACCGGCTTTTAAAGGATTTGACTATCGTGTGTACCCTTACAAAGAAACAAATACTAAGATCAATTCTGCTGATGTTTATTTCGATTATCATGATGAAGATAAAGGAATAGTCTTTTGTATGAAAAGTTTGTTAGAGTAAAATTAAACAAAGGCCTATCCTTAAAAAAAAAGCCCAAAATTCAAACTTGAAAAAACAAAAATTGTTTCTATAAACATTACTTTTAGTTTATTACTTTCTCTATACGCACTATGTATATAGTGTATAGAGAAGGTATTGCACTCCACCAAAAAATTCGATACCGAGATTTCACCGGAAATATATGTTTTAGGGTCCCCAATATCCAAAAAAAGCATTTTCACAAAAAGGTCCGTGTGTGTGTGTGTGTGTGTGTGTGTGTCCGTGTGTCCGTGAACACGATAACTCAAAAACGAAAAGTGGGTAAAATACCAAACTTGGTATTTAAGTTTAGTATCTTCCAGGGATGCGACATGAAGATTTTGAGAAAAATCCCTCACCCCCAACTACCCTTTGCATGGAACTTTTTTCGAAACTTTTAATTTTCTCAAAAATGTGTCTAAACGATTTTGATTAAAATTTCGTATATTAAAGATATTTACCTGACTAATAAAATGTGTATCTTGAATTTTCTGGGAATAGCCTCTGAAGAGTAGTTTATTCTGGATGCATTTTACTGAATTTTGAATAACTGCTAAACCGTAAGAGATGGACAAAAACTTACTACACCAACAATTTTAGAGCACGTTAAAACACACAATTTATGTTGCATACAATTTTTTCGTAAGTTAGTCGTTTTTGAGACATTCCTTATTTTTCGCTTCTGCTATGAAAAACTTATACTTTTCTTATACAGGAACTTGTCAACTCCTATCCCTATAAACAAAGGAACTTCATTGACATAGCAAGCAGCTTTTGACTATCATTTTAACCTATGCTAGTCCCTTATTTCGCTTCTACTTACAAGGAAGCAAGTAATAAAACAATTTCTGCTCATGCTTTCTGATTAGCATAAAGTAAATAGAAGTATAAGCTTTTTAGGAATAATTTGTTGCAGGGATATAGAGAAAGTCATGTGAATGGTACACATCAGATTTTTTTTAATACTGACATATTCCTTTTTTTTTTTTTTTTTTTTTTTTTTTTTTTGTGCTTCAATATACTCGTATTAAAATAAGTAAAACGGTAAAACAGATACATAATAAAATAGTAAATTTTAATCCTTGAGTGGCTTGACTATTGCTATTTTCTAGTAATACATAATATATGGTTGAAAAATTACTTTTGGAGCTGCATCAATATAAGTTTTAGGTTTTATGTTTCTTTTTACAATAGGAGGATTAAAAGAGCTAATTCTATATAATTCAGCTATTGTCATTATCATCCATGATACTTATTATGTTGTAGCCCACTTCCATTATGCATTTCCTTAGGAGCTGTATTTGCTATTTGTAATGCATATCCTATAAAAGCTGTTGCTATAGCTAAAACTCTAATGTGTTGCATTCACATGGCTTTCTCTACATCTCTGCAACAACTTATTGTTAAAAAGCTTATACCTCTATTTACTTCATGCTAATCGAGAAAAAAAAATAGGAGAAATAGTCCTATTACTTGCTTCTTTGTAAGTAGAAGCGAAATAAGGGAGTAGCATAGGTTACAGTGAGAGTCAAAAGCTGGTTGCTATGTGACTGATGTTCCTTTGTTGAAGTTGACAAATTCCTGTATGAGAAAAGTATAAGTACTTTAAAGCTGAAACCAATAAAAAGAAATATCTCAAAAACTACCAAATCCACGAAAAACGTGTATATAACATAGACTGTGTGTTTTAACGTGCTCAACATTTTCTGTGAGGTAAGTTTTTCTCTATCTCTTACGGTTTAGCAGTTATGAAAAATTCTGTAAAATTCATCCAGAATAAAGTAGTCTTCAGAGGCTATTCCCAGAAAATTCAAAATATACATTTTTATTGTCAGGTAAATATCTTTAATATACGCTATTTTAATCAAAATCGTTAGAGCCATTTTTAAGAAAATCAAACTTTTCGAAAAAAGTTCCATGTAAAGGGTAGTTTGGGGTGGGGGGATTTTTCTCAAAATCTTCGTTTCGCATCCATGGAATATACTAAACTTAAATACAACGTTTGGTATTCTACTGACTTTTCGTTTTTGAGTTATCATGTTTACAGACACACCCATGGATTTTTTTTGAAAATACTTTATTTGGTTATAGGGGACTCTAAAACATATATTTCTGGTGAAATCTTGGTATCGAATTTTTGGGTGGAGTTCAATACCTTGTCTATACACTGTGCACATAGTACGTGTAGAGAAAGTAAAAATAGGATTACTGCTTCCACTATTAGTGTATAGTAAATTTTACATAAACCATAATATATACGAATCTCGTTCAATATGTAAATAAATACAATCGAAGCACCGATTGCATGGAGTGTATGTAAAAGTCAACCATAATTTACTTCTCTAAAAATGCGACCTACTCGCAGAATAACTAGGTTTTTTACTTTCTCTACACGTACTATGTACATAGTGTATAGAGAAGGTATTATAATGCATCCAAAAATTCGATACCGAGATTTCATCGGAAATACATGTTTTGCGTCCCCCTGAATCCAAAAAAAGCATTCTTGGAAAAAGGTCTGTGTGTGTGTATGTGTCTGTGTGTGCCTGTGTGTCTTTGGACAGCATAGCTCAAAAACGAAAAGACTGTTAAATATCAAACTTGGTATCTAAGGATGCAACACGAAGATTTTCAAGTAAATCCCCCCACCCCCAACTACACTTTACATGGATTTTTTTCGAAAATTTTGATTTTCTAAAAAATGGCTCTAACGATTTTGATTAATATATCGTATATTAAAGATAATTACCTGACAAATAATATGTATGTCTTGGATTTTCTGGGAAGAGCCTCTGAAGACTACTTTATTCTGGAGGAATTTTGCATAACTTCTAAATCGTAAGAAATGGACAAAAACTTCAGACAAAAAACATAGAGCACATTAAAACACACAATTTATGTTATATACATTTTTTCGAGGAGTTGATCGTTTTTGAGATATTCCTTGTTTTTTGTTTCAGATTTGAAAAACTTGTACTCTTCTCATACGGGAATTTGTCAACGCGTGTCCATACAAACAAAGGAACTTCAGTCACCTAGCTTTTGACTTCACTTTAACCTATGATACTCCCATGTTTCGCTTCTACCTACAAGGAAGCAAGTAATAGGACTATTTGTGCTAATTTTTTCTCGATTAGCTTGAAGCAAATAGAAGAATAAGCTTACTAATAATAATTTGTTACACAGCAATAGAGAAAGTCATGTGAATGGAACTCATCAGATTTTTTAGGGGATTTTTTTTTATTTTTTTAGATCTACTTAAGTTTAAGACATTGCAGTTGCCATATAGATAAAAGATAGAAGAATAGGTTACACAACGGAGGGGAACAACTCGCACACTGCGACCTACATAGATCTATTGTGGTTACCATCTCTCAGGGGGAAAGGATGAAGTTACGGGAATACAGGTTGCAAACAGAGGGGCTACAGAGGTGCGCTGAATTTCTATGTCTCAAAGAGCTGTTGGTGCCATATAGCTGTGCGTATTATACTTCATCACTATGTGATTTGGCAATCCTAAAATATTTATAACGGATAACTAAATATTTATAATATTTTCAGACTATGGGTATACCTATAAAGCTTCTTGTTTAAAGACAAACTTCTCAGAAAAGGCGGGACAATTGAAAGCCCTCAAGTGTTTGTTAGATTTCTTTACAGCTACTAATTCTGAAATGTAATATAAATGTAACCAAAATAATGCATTTTTTAGGAAATAAATTACTACAGGAGAAACCTTGTCTTCTGATTATAATAACATAATATATATTTATGCTAGACTTATGTCTAAATTCAGGATTTATCATAAATGAGAGCATAAAATGAAATCGCTGAATTTACGCACAAAATGAAATATTTGTGGTGAAATTAGGATCGTTTACGAGAGCTGCAAATATATAGAATCCACTGACTTGATTGTGCACAGTCCCAACCTCATGTTTCTCGTTTGCATACGTTGTCTATTTACAGTTAAGCGAAGGGCATGAGCATATATAGCTATGACCTCGCGAACGGTTTATTTGCGTTGCCAATGATTACTAGACTTTATTGTTCTACAACTATATAGTTTCAATACTTGAAGTTTGCACTACCAATATTGACAGCTACAGTACTTTATGTCATCAAATGTCTTTCGAACTACTCAAAGTTATAGCTTGACTTGCTTAAGTAAAATATTTGCAAAATAGCATTGTTTATTGATTGTTATTACATAACAAATCGATTTGGTCTGTTAATAATGCCAATATTAAAATTGTGTAAAAAATATTTACTAAAGTTTAGCAGGTAGAAAAAGCCGTGTAACTGTTTCACTTAAAAGAGGGTGTAATTTTGTTTTAGTATGAGTATAAGAAAATGGAAAACATGAATAAAATCTGTAACGGGAACCAAAGAGGTGAAAAAAGAAGCTATATATTACATTCACTTGACTTCTGCACTCATCATATTTTTTACATTACCGTTCTACAATATTCTTATGAAAGCTTGCTTCTTTATTTACCTAAACTTAATCCAGATAAAAGCTGGAATGCTTCACCTATATAATTTGATGTTGCTAAAAGAAATGCAGCGAACTAAAGCGACTGTCAAATCTTTAAAAAACGGGTCGCAATAAGCTGTTCTTGAAATGTTACACTATTAGCACCTGAAAAAAAATATACATGTGTGTATATATATATATATATATATATATATATATATATATATATATATATATGCGTGTGTGTGTGTTGGGAAATTCAAACAATTAACAATGAGCACCCGGTAAAAAATCATTGCACATTTATTGATTGTTATAGCAATTTTAAATTCTAAGAATCAACTTTTTCCTTCCTTCTTTCTTTCTCTTCTCTCGTGTGGTTTACCAACAAGAAAATTCATTTTGAACAATTTTGAATACAGAGGACTTCACAGGATATTAACAGAAGATTCATTTATTATGCAAATGCCAAAAACCATAATCATATTACAATCAAAGTCATTTTAAGAAAATCAAGAATAAAGAAAATTTCCCATGCCCATTGAATTTCCTACGGAGGGGGGGATTTCGTTAACAACCTTTTTGCCGTATACTTGGTAGACGCAGAAGTGAATACCACGTATGGTATTTAATCGGCATTTCGTTATAAAGAATTTTCCAAAATCACTTTTTTTTGTTTAATCATATGACCTTAAATATAATATTTGCGGTGAGAAATTAATGTCACAATATAATTAGTAAATATAAGTAGGTATTTATTTTGTGCTTTACATACCTCGGTATGAAAACCACATTAAATAAGTAGAAAAGAGCCAAACCTGCTTTACATTAATATTACCTTGTTTTCTCGGAGACCTATCAACAATTCTGCCAACATTGGGAAATAACGAGATTTCAGAGCGCAAATTGGAAAACCTCATCAGATATCAGCGTCTAGCACGTAATTATCACCTATAAATGCCAGAAATGTCTTGCCGAATATCACGCCAACTCTCATTCCGACACGTGATATGCACCAAAACGATGTCCGCATACGAAATGAAATTATTTCGTACAACTTGCATGTGCCCCGGTAAGCTCGAAATGCCATTAATATGTACGTGTGCATATTTCACTCTTGTTGTTTTATTTTTAATTGTAAAGAGTTCATGGAACACGGTAATCAGCAATCTGGTAATCCGGCAGGGAGAGGAAATAAAACAAGGTTAGAATGATGCGGACTCATTTGCTGTCAGGAAATGAGGGGCCTAGGGATCGATTTCATTATTCGTGTGGTTTGCAGCTCTATTTATGTACACGGCTAATATGCAACCGGCTCACAGTGCTAATACTCAAAGTTTTTATCGACGAGGATCACTGTGACAATAACTGTTACAGGGAGGAGCAAATCGTTTCTGCGTTTGCAGAATAATCTCTAACAGAACAAAATCGTCTAGAAAAAAAAAAAACGTTAGGTAACATTTTGATAAATGCTGAAACAATAAAGATAAAATGTAATATACCTACAAGAAAACTCATACAACCATAAAATACACACCTAAAATATGAAACAATAAGCAGAAAAATAAGTATTTTTATCTAATTATATGAGGATTGGGAAATAGGTCAAGGTAACTCTCCCGCCTCTCTCTCTCTCTCTCTCTCTCTCTCTCTCTATATATATATATATATATATATATATATATATATATAAAATACCAGTGCATGTGGAAAATGAGAAATAGGATAGCACAGGTTTTGAACAGCGTAGACGGTGACAAAACCTGAAAACTGAACCTCAAATAATGTTTATTAAAATAATATTGACAAGTGATGTCATATTTTACACTCATTACAGCACAGCTTACATATCACTTCTAAAGGCCCTGTAACTAGTCCCCTTCAACATACACAAAACACTGCCAACGATGTGGGAAGCGCTGAATACTATCTGCATTCTAGTGTCCTTCCATTTGGAAATGTGGTCATTTGTAGTATATCCTCACGTGTTGCAAACCGCAAATCAGCTTGCCTATAAGGTATCGAAATCATATGGAGACCGATCACATCGCCAATGATGTAGTAGCCGTCGGTCATATTCTGCTTTAATCATCCGCCTCACGACTGCTCTGCATGGCAAGACATTATTCCCGACCACTTCTGCCCTTTACCTATAACATTCTCTGGCAATTCTCTAACGGAGAATGGTATTTTGAGGTACGAGCAAGCTCCAACACGAGTTACATTCATCTGGCATGGCGGTCGCCGGACAACTCACATTCCTTCCTGTACTCCTGCAGACAATTCCAGCAGCATCTACGTTAGTGAAACTCATTAGGACCGCCTATCTTATCTGCGACACATACTATTTAGTGCTCCGATAAAGCCGTTCAGCGCAAAATAAAATAGTTGCCACGGCCTATGCCCTAGCCCTTTAATACAACAACATTATAATAGAAAGATTTCTGGAAATCTTTTGTTTTGAAAATGTTATTAAAAGCTTTGTGTATACATATACAATTTATGTATGTACGTGTGTGTCAACATTTTATACAAAAATGCCCGAAAGGTTTTCTATAGAACTTAGTATAATTATAATATGCCTCTGGTCTCCCTTAGAAAAAGGATATATGGGACCCTAATTCCTCTGTCCAATGGGAGAAGTCTATGGAGTACAAGACCAAAAATTCTAAACAGCTGTTTTATTATTATTATTATTATTATTATTATTATTATTATTATTATTATTCACGTTTTGCAAAGTGTTTTACAAACAAAACTGTAAACTTAATATTTCACTACTATTTTGATAGGCTGAATGTTTCGAATTTACATACACTTTCATTAGTTGTTGTTCATTAACACAAACTAGTTAAGACTGATTTATAATAACTGCGAATGAAACCAGAAGAGGAACGACATTGAATCATGGTGTATTATTATGTGAACATTTACAATTTGTTGGGAAGCTTCCCGAAGCTCCCCAAAAAGGAAACTTTTTTTATCAAGGTAGTGCTATACTAATTTTAGATAGGTACATAGAAAAATAAAATATACATTATCAATCTAAAGAATAGAAATAAGAGGAGATGCTCATATGCAAGTCCCAAAATTGTACAATGTGTAGCACCAAGTACGTGAGAAAGGTGAGCAAAAAACTTGGGAATCATATGGATGTGCTCTTGGATGTCGGCGATTCCCAATTAACGTTGAACTTATTCTTCTGGATGTACCATGCGGTGTTCACAAACATGCACACCTTGTTGAATGCTACTAGGAGAAGCACAACTCCATATAGGACTGGATAAAGGAATGGTCGGATAATTTCCTTGTATACCAGCAGAGTACAGTCAATCCGTAGAAAGGATTTGCGGTTTAAAATCAGATAAAGCTTATGGAGACCAGAATAAGCCGGATAGAGTTTTTTGTTTCTGTGGGTATGTCAGGTTAACTCACGATCAAGGTGAATGCTCAGAGCACTACTCTTTCAGAGGGCTATGATGACACCTCCATGAAGTAGAGTCGAAGATTTGATGGAGTTTGAGTATGCGTTTGGTAAAGGTCTTTATCTGACATTGAGAGAAATACACTAGTGAAGATTATCAGTGAAGATAAATATGCAATGATGAACTGAAAACTTGACCGTTTTAACCTTACACCCATTCCCGGGTGGGCATATCATCTGTTCTTATTAAAAAAAAGTATTCAATCAATCAACGTTTCAAAATCTGATGTGTTCCATTCACATGACTTTCTCTACCTGCTCAGCAAACAAATTTCTTACGCAAGCTTATTCTTCTTTCAGCTCCATGTAAATCGAAATAAACATTAACAGAATAGTCTTATTACTTAGGTCCTTTTAAGTAGAAGGGAGCTAAGAGAATACACTAGGCTAAAGCGATAGTCAAATGCTTTAAAAAGCTGTCTCTATGTGATTGTCATTGAAATTCGCTCTTTGTATGGCCAGGAATAAAACAAAATAAACACGGACAACTTCTGTTTGAGAAAAATATAAGTACTTTAAAAATGAAATCTATAACAAGGAATATCTCGGATATGGTCAACTTCACGAAAAAAGTGTATATGGCTTAAACCGTGTATTTTAACGAGATTAAATTTTTTGCATTCTAAGTTCTGTCTATGTCTTACGGTTTACCATTTATGCAAAATTCATCCAGAATGAAAAGGTCTTCAGAATCTATTCTCAGAAAATTCAAGATATAAACTTTATTTTTCATGTAAATATCTTTCATATACGGTATTTTAATCAAAGTCGTTGCAGCCGTATTTGAAAAGATCAAAATTCCCAATTTTTTCCCATGTAAAGAGTATTTGGGGTGGGGAATTATCCTTAAAATCTTCGTGTCGCATCCTTGGAAGATACCAACTAAAATACCAATTTTTGTATTTAACAACTTTCTTGTTTGAGTTACCGTGTTCACTGACACATATATACACACACGCAGAAGGATCCCTTTCAAAAATGCTATTTTCGAATACAAGAGGTCCTAATGTGTATTTATGACAAAACCTCATATTGAATTTTTGGGTGGACTGTAATATCTTCGCTATATACTTATGTACTAAGACAAAGTAAAAAAAAAAACTAATGGAACAGTAAACCACCTATGCTTAGAACAACCTATCTTTAATGTATGCATTTATTAGATAGGTACCCGCTTGCATTGACGTTTCAGGAAGAGTAGCAACGAGTTTTTAGAAAATTTGGTTTCGCTGCTTTCCGTTCTCGATCTGGCTATCATTTCTGGTTTACTGAACAAGTTTTTATACCAAGAAGTTCTAAAGTTGATCGAATTGCTAGCATAAGGAAGAAACACAAGCTTGTGTTTGCAGTTAAAGACTTTACTAATATTTTGCGTTTATCTAGGGCTAAGAAAAATTTTATTACGATTTTCTTAAACATCACATGCTATATAAATTCCAGAGAGAGCGGGTGATAGTATGGAAACAGTTGAAAGCGGTGGTATGGAGAGAAAAGAGGGGGGAGGGAATGGGAATTGAGGGAGTAGCAGTTAGAATAAGTAGACAACAAGAAAATAAAATATCACTACAGAGCATCATTCAACAAAAAAAAAGCAAACAAAGGGTGGTTTCTAGCTATAAATAACAAATGATAAGGACTAGGCAAAATAACACGCAATCTGTGATATCGCTGATATTTTATTAGGGTGAAATTTAAAACGTCCAAAAATCCGAATAAGGTTTCTCCTAAGTTTCTCTAGTCACACAACTGAATGTTGTCTGGTGTACAATCTTCACAATCCTAATAGTCCTCCTGGCACCAAAAGAGCAATAAAATCAAGGTAAACAATACAAGGTAAACAGTACAATAGGTAATTCTATGGTCAGCCACCATTGACGAAATAGTGCTCTGTAAACCGAAAAGCTATCTGTCAGAATAAAATGCCTGAAAATATCAGGATGCACAAAAAAAAAAAAAAAAAAAAAAAAAAAAAAAAAACAGAAAAAAAAACATTAAGTGAAGCATTTTTGAAGATCCTAGAACAAGATAGCCCTTTCTTTTAAATGTTCCAGAGCTGAGCTGACTCAATTCTGCTTGATTTGGCTCTTTTATACATAATTTGTTTAAGACTTCTTCAGAATATGTCTCAGTATACGGACAAATTATAGCATTGTTTTTCATTTACAGATATAAAAAAGTAAAACAGAATAGAGAGTGCATGAGATTAAGGTACATCTAGTTATTTTACCTTTGTTTCATGCGGGAGTTGAGCTAATGACGAATATTGTTATTTTCAATAAAGTATATCATATTTATAGAAACCTAAAGGAAATCGGAGGAAAAAAGTCTTCAGAATTTCCTGATATTTTTAAAATGCTGCAAGAGACCATAAATGCTTCCTGAACCAATATATTTAGGAAAGTATATAATTAAATTTGCATTAACCAAATAGGTAAGTTGATTCTAAAGTTTCACACAAAAAGCAAATCTTTTCCCTATATCTAATAATTAACGTTTAGCACCTTCTTTATCTCTTTTCTTCTTCAACGGAGTATACTATCTTTGTTGATTTTCAATCCCTTTGGTGAGAAGTCTATCAAGGATCAAACAAACTTTGTATCATGCAGAACTAAGATGCGTGATCAGACCAATGCCTGGTAAGGCGGTGAAGAGGGAAACTAAATATACATAATGAAAGGGATAATACGAAAGTTAATGGATCAAATTATCCAAACAAGCACTCGCCTAGTGACAGAAGAGAATCGCGGCGAAAAAAAAAATCGGACAGGAGGCTCCAGGGGTTTGTACCCGAAGCCTACTGAATGCCAGTCGCATACGCGGCACCATCTCGCTAGGATATGCGTATTCTTATTTTAGTGAACTGTACGATTTAAAAACAGGGAAGAGAAAAGGTCTTAAGCCACTTTTTCAGCAAGTTCAGGTTATTTGCATCCAATCTGATAGGCGGACTTCTAACGGTCTCTCTTTTTGACTGAATACCCTGCTTGACGAAATAATCAATCACCGAGAGAACCAAGTCGAAACCCCGCGTCGGATGAAACGCTCTTGTGTAAGAGCCCGCTGTACATCAACTTAGAATTAAATTAAAAATCGAATCTTATACCTCGTAGAAATACGATTTATTTATCAGCCACTACGACCGTTCCCATCATACAGCCAAAATCATAACATTTTATGCTGGTATTTTGTTTTCTCCTCAACGCACTCAACGCACTCAACGCGAAAATTTACGTCTACAGAACCACCTTATTTGTGACAAAAAAAAAAAAAAAAGGTAAATAAATAAATAAAAAATAAAAAAGTAAATACAAAATTGTAGTATATTAGAAAACTTTTGTAAAAAAAAATCCAGGAGCATTCAGGACACTTTTAGTTTATATATGTGTATAGCAAGACGATAAATCTCACCCACCGGGTTCTCCATCTCTTTCTTTCTATCAGAAATATAAAAGGTCAAAACGTAGATATACAACCAAATTAACTTCTGAGCAGGTTTAGTAGTTAAAAGCTGGAGGTATGGCAACAGGTCAATTGGATGTAGCGGCAGTATTGAATGACGTAACTAAAACTCTCAGTACGTCCACTAAAGTCAGAAAGACCTTTTACAAGATTCTAAAATACATTCATCTCTGCCTTTAAGTAACGATGAGGCATTAATCTACTTTATAAATAATATAATTATGAAAAAATTCATCCAAATATTCGTTTAAAATTGCACATGCTATTATCGTTTAAACTGTCTTTATCAGTAGCATATACAACAACGTTTAATAGAGCAGTTTCCTTGCTTGAAAGTATCTTTTCAGCATGCCAAATGTCGACCAGCGAAGTTCTCCTGAATTACACATTATATGAAACGATGGAAAAATAATATAAGGTGTAAGTTGTTGCAAAACCTTTAACGTAAGCCTTTATATATAATAGTCAATCATCAATGTAAGTTAAAACAGCATATTGCAGCTTTATGTTTGCGGAATTCCATAAACTTATAACATTATCTCATTACACATCTTGAACGTCTTCTTGGATTCTAGCATATTTGCTAAAACATGTAGGTACAGCATAAATATTGTGAACTAGGAAAAGAATGAGCATACCTTGATCAGCATTATTATTTTGGAAAATTTTCTTTAATCACATTAATATAATGTTAACACACAGATAAAACGAGAATAATATTCAAGGAACAGCTGACAATCACAAGCTGATCTCAGAAGTACAAACTTTTAAGATGGATCACGGCTATGGGTCGTTGCCAAACTTATACATTTCCAGTGATTTAAGATGCCATTAATGACAGAATTAAAAAAAAAATATCAATATTTAAAACTGATATTTTTTCTATTTTGGCCGCGAAACAGCGGTTCTATCCCACTGTGGTCTGGAGTGAATTACCCACATTTTGCTCTCTCTCTCATGCATCCCTAGAGTCATTTTGACCAAAATATAAATTAATTGAAATGTATTCTTCACGTATATAAATTTTCTTTTTGATACGTGAGATTAATTAAACAATATGAGAAACGTAATGTAAAATTGTTTAATGTCTTAGTTCTTAAACGGATACTCTAAGTTTTATGACATTTAAGTCTTAATCTTTATGAGGCAGTCCCTCTAATACCCCTTATTTATGTGCGGACCAACACCCGAACCACAGGCTACGAACCTCAGCAGCTTGGTAGAACCAATTACTCCTTTCCTTCTCCCATTTCCTTCCCGATTTCTTCCACACTTCTAGCCGGGTGGGTTTTCCTTTTCTCTAATGTGCGCGTTAGCCGTGGGGTTTAGTGATTCCAGGGGCAGCATTTATCCCCCCCCCCCCCTCTTACTAGGAGGTCTCGGGTCGTTCTCAGGATTGGTCACTTCAGAGTCGCCGCACGTACTACCCTTATTTTCTTTAACTTTTCTTTTCTTCGCTTCTTCTCCCTTGTCTCTCCAACCGGGCGTACCACTAGTTGACCTACGGCCTGTATTGCAGATTTGCCGCTCGACTTCATAAAAGACAGGCAGGTCCCGCAGGGCACAGCCGCTCGTCTCTGTAAATTGTCTTCCCTTAACATACGGGGTGCTCCGCAATATTTACACAAGAACCTGCACCATTAGGATGACGTAATGGCCAATTTAAAGCGCTTTTCCCTCAAGTCAGGGCTAGTGGCCGACTTCAGGAAAATTCTCAACGAGAAAGTACATAAAAATGAGGGATGCTTCCTTTATCCGCCGCTCTTCAGTACTACAACTGCAAGCAGCATTTTTTTCAAAAGCAATTATCTACATCAACATTTCACTACAAGTACAACTTTCGAGGTTATCTAAAGCGAATAAAATCTCAGTGTTCCATTCACATCAATTTCTCTACCTGTTCTGCAAACAAACTATTCTTGGAAAACATTATTCTACACCATGGTAATCTAAATAAACACTAACTGAAATTGTCTTCTTATTTTCTGCCTTCTAAGGTAAATAAAGGGATACATTAGGTTAAAGCAATGGTCAAAACTTTTAAAAGGTGGTCGCTATGTGAACGATTGAAATTCTGTTCTCTTTTCATTGCCAGTAAAACCAAAAAGAGATGAAACGAAATGCCAGAAAGTTACGCAGTTTAAAATTGATACCAATAATAATAATAATAATAATAATAATAATAATAATATCTCGCAAACGACCAACTCGCAACAAAAATGCTTTAATGAGATCTACATTTTTTGTAAATAAGTAATAAGTTTTCGTCTATTTATTAAAGTTTACCAGTTTGCAAAATTCATCCAGAATGAACAGGTCTTTAAATGTTATTTCCAAAAAATGCATTAAATATATCTAATATGCGGTATTTTATTCACAGTAGTTAAGATCCATTTTTGAGAAAAACAAAATTTTCAAAATTGTTCCATTTAAAGGGTAGTTTAGGGTGGGCAATTTTATTGAAAATATTAGTGTCGCATCCTTGGAAGATATTAAACTTAAATGCCAAGTTTGGTATTTAACGGTATTTTTAGTTTTGAGCTATGCTGTCCACGGACACACACACCCACTGTTTTCTATTTATGCTTCCTCTTTTTTTTTTTTTTTTTGACTCAGCTGCCCAAAAAAACATATTTCCAGCAAATTCTCGACATCGAATTTTTGTGTGGAATACAGCTTCTGCTCTATAGATTCTGTACATAGTACGTGTATAGAATGTAAAAACCAATAAAAACTTATCTGATGATAGAGAGACAAAGAAAGAAAAATATACAGAAAGAGAGACAGAAAGGCAGAATGAAAGAAAGAAAGAGTACCATAATTTGAAATCAAAAGCTACATACGCTCCAAACACTATACATAATCAGGCATCTTTCAAGGCTGCAAATCGAAGATATACAATAAATCGTCCCCATTCTAAACAACCCTTTACAGTGGCATTTTTCGTCACTTTTATTTTAAAAATTGCTCTGAGATTTTAGTTAAATTTCATATGTTGAGGATAAAGTAGAAGGATCTCTACCTTGAATTTTTGTAAATAGCCTAAAACGTATTTTCAGCTTTATATTGTATATAAGTGATAAACCACAACAATCTTACTGCAGGTGGAAATCCTACTGCAGGAAAATGAAAATATTCTTAAAATTAAGCACTTGAAAGCTTTAAAAATTCAGTGCATTTTTCAAAACCAAGATACAAAATAGATACATTTAAATGTCTGGAACAACATCAGACTTGTAAACTTTCATATCGCTTGTCCTTTCTGCATATTAACAATTAGAATGTTCTCTCGTTAATTTGGTTTCGTGCCACACTCTCACCAACGGTCATAGAAGAGACCCGTGTTCGACAATGCAGGATCTGAGCGGGTTTTCTGAGGGTCCTCATTCCACCAATTGCTCCGTCATCACTTTTTATATCATCCATTATTACATATTCTCGTTACTCTTCTTCACTTTCATACATTGCTGCGGGTTCTTCACTCTCTGATTCAATGTTTGTTAGCCCTTCATCTTGCTTCTGAACCTAGCCAATCGTGTATAAGTGCTGGGGTAAGTCCTACATTCGAAGAGAGTAAACTGAAAAGTAAGTAATTTGGTTGCCAAAATATTTTAAATTAGACAGCAATACTATGTATGTGTGTATGTGAGTGTGTGTGTGTGTGTGGAGATACAGAGAGAAAGAGGAAGAATGTTGTTTCAAAACAATATAAGACAGAATGTACGATATAGCCTCGTTCTGGAGAAATAAGCATACATACGAGGGGTAATCAACAAGTCGTTAGAAAAATACCGAAAAAACCAAATTATTTGTACTAATATATTTGTAGCATAATCTTCTTTCAGCTCGATGCACTTTTCCCAGTGTTTTAAACCTTCTAAAAAGTAGGATTTCGGAAGGTTCTCAAAATAGCCTCTGTTTGGGAGATAACCTCCTTGTTAGACCTGAATGTTTTCCGCCGAGCTACTTTTTCAAGAAATGAAAGGTTATCAGTGAACCTGGAAGCTTACATCTAGATGCCCAGAAAATTCCAGTTTGATATGCTACACAATTTCTAGCATAATGGATCAGGAATTTAGTAGGTTTAATAATGGCGCTTTAATTTACTCTACTCATACGGAATTGTCACAATCAAATAAATATTCTAAAACAGACAACGTTCCAATCAATGTTAGTTGGAGTATCTGAGACAAGTGCTTGAATTTCAAAATATATTATATTTTGTCAAAACATATAACTGCTAATGAGAGCAAAGCTCGCCATTTGTGCGGAGTAAGCAACCTGTTTTAGCTTCAATAAGCTTTTTCCAGAATAGAGACGAGTCAGCTAATTACTAGCTGAACATCAATAAATCTTGCAGGAAAGAGCTGACGTTTAAAGTGAGGAATTATTAAAGCGATAATGGAATTTCCACATTTTCTCATTTTAGTTTAACGGAAATGAAAATCTGCTGATTTATATCCAACAATGAATAAAATTAGAAAAACACGGAAATAAACAAGAAAGTAAATGTGGGCTTGGGCCTGAATCGCACGTTTGTTGCAGAAATAACGCGCTGTGGGCTTGGGCCTGAATCGCACGTTTGTTGCAGAAATAACGCGCAGCTAGAATTGTTTAATTACATTGGGAAATTATTAGACTTTTACTAGTTTCTTAAACTGGTTTTAGTGCTTCTGAAGTTAATCGTCTGAGTTAAAATATTTGGCATGTGAGTTGACATTCAATCAATATGAAATTGTGTTTATACTATGGCGTGAAGAAATAATTCACCCTAAATATTTTGTGTTTAATTGTTACACCATGTAAGAAGAATCTTCAAATAAAAATAATATTATTTCAGCAGAAAGCATAAGCCTTCCCACTTTTCTTAACATAATAATTCACAAAAGAAACCATTAAAAAAATATGCTATTGGTGTGTACAATGTGATATCCATTTTATATTACATTCACTTTCTTCCTTATGCACTTCATTTCGTCACAATTTAGTTTTTTTTTTTTTTTTTTTCTGTATAAATCACAACTCATGAAATCGCAACTGCTGACCACATAAACGATTCCTTTGGATGTGTTAACTTCTCAGATTGCTATTACGAGTTCATACTTACTCTATAAGGATAATTGCCAACAATATTCGTAATTTTTACTTTCCTACAGAGGACTACATACAATGTATATAGTGTAGATAGAGAAGGTATCGTGTTCCAACTAAAAATTCGATACACACGCCACAGGAAATGTATGTTTTGTAGAACACTGAGTATAAAAGAGCATTTTTAGATAAGGATCGCGTGTATCTGTCTGTCCGTATGTTTGTGTGTACCTGTGTGTCTGTGAGCAGCATAGCTCAAAAACCACAAGTCCGCCAAACCCAAACTTGTTATTTAAGTTTCGTTATCTTCCAAGAATGCGACACTAAGCTTTTCAAAAAAAAAATCACAGCGCCATACTACCTCTACACGGACAAATGCTTTTCTGAAAAATGCTCTAATGATTTTGATTAAAATACCGTATATTAAAGACATTTACGTAAGAAATAAAATGAATATCTTGAATCCTCTGGGAACACCCTTTGAAGACTTCTTCATTCTGGATAACGTGTGTATAAATGATCCATTGTAAGAGATAGAAAAAAAAAACTTGCTGCACAAAAATGTAGATCTCGTTAAAACACACAATTTATGTCATGTATACTTTGTGTGGAGTTAACTATTTCCGAGTTAATTCAATTTTAAATTACTCAATTGTTTTTCAAACGGATAGTTGGCATTCGCTTCATCTCTCTCTCGCTCTCGCTCTCTTTCTCTCTCTCTCTCTCTCTCTCTCTCTCAGGACATAGGAGAATACTTTCTTTTTCAGCTATAAAGGTTGCTTTTACACTAAAGACTCATTAATTTCCAAAAAGGTTCAATTGTGCCTTGGTCCTGGGTGATATTCTTAAGGACCTAAATTTAGAATCGTCTTATTTACAGTCCCTGCTTTCGTAAAAACAAAAAATATAGGTTGTAGAAAACAATTGCAATTTTTTTTCGGTTTCTAGAAAGTGAAATATTGAGAAAATGTCACGGGTTATTAAATGTTTGTGAAAATTCTGTACGATTGAAGTTATAAGATCAGCAGTGATATTTGTTAGGTACCTATATCAGTGAACAGTTTTAGCAGCACCAATTGTATTCTTAAAAATTATTTGCACAATTACTTTTACACAGGAGAAAAGACTTGTGCATTTTAGATTGCTTAGCTGCAACAATCTCATTTCCACACATGTAAACTGACTGTGAAACGTTGAAACTAAAGTCATTCTTATATTGGAATGGGTGGAGGTAGTAGATATGGGCAGAAAAATTAATTTCCTGGGATGGTTATATAACTATAGACGGTAGACGGTTAGGGCAGTAGCTAAGATTTTATTGAAAACAACTCATTAAAGGTACAGAGTTATCAATTTCTTTTGTTTTTGTATTTATGAAAAGGGGTTCGCATGTTAAACCATTACTAAGCAAAAATTGCTTATTATTGTTTATTTTTTCATTAAATCGGTGACCTTATAACTAGTTAATATTGTAACAAAACCCTCTGTTCACCCCAACAAACAATTCTTTATTTCTTCCACAAAGTGATTACAGTCAGAATCTGCTCACAAATAACCGTCTGTTTAAACTGATTTCGTCATAATTCTGCCATAGATATAATTCCTTTCGACTTACTGCTCACTAGGAATTTTCAGTCGAAACCGAACTTTGAGCAGGGCTTCCTTTCCCTTTTTATACCTGTGGATTATGTGGCAGAAAATTTCCAGAAGCAGTGGCATGTGCAAACTACTGCAGGTGTCACAAACTCACTCACGTGTAACAATTCCCGGCTTCGACGTCAAAGAACTTTCCAACAGCATACGTGTGCACTAACACAGGAATAACAATGGATGCCAACAATCAGCTAGACTTATGAAGCAAGCCATTCGGCGTTTACGGTCGCAAGGTACAGTCACGATATTATACCAGAATCTATAAAGGCTATACATTCTGCATACCGTGTATTTCCTAAGTACTTTCTCGGTTCTCTAAATCACGTCTTCAAACCAAAAATAAATTAGTTCGATGAATTACCTGTCGCCACAATAAAGATGTCATCATAAGTATGAAAAACGCACAAAAAGAATAAATTTCATCTCCGAAAATATGTACATGAGATACGGTCATAAATACCTACACTACAACTGTGGCTCTCTCGCCGTTACGAAAATATACGTAGAAAATGTAGAAAATAGCATCAGCTTCTTTCCACATACGTAATTAACGGTAACAGGCTATTTAATTCGGTTTTTATTACAAAATATGTTAGAAACCTAAAAGTGTCTAAGAGACTCACGAGTATGATATTTTATAACTGCACATTTTTACCTCTGTAGGATAGTACTATAATACAGAAGGTTAGGATTGAGAACCGGTGGAGAATTTCAGCATTGCGGCCAAACCAATGCGCTGGGTGCATTACATCTCCGATAGGATGAAGCGAGGGAGTACGAAGGACTGCAGGCATAGCTGTGCAGGGTCCCAAATGTTTCCAGATTAAACATCTCCTCCTGCCCCGCCTATCCACACAGACAGGTTAGAGCAGAAGGTTCCGTGCAAACCAAGACACCGTTTTCTCACACCCACTGCACATCGCACACGCTGCCCATAACCGTACATGTTCAAAAACCCTGAAGGAGGAAATTAAATTAAAAGAAGTGAGGGAGAATAAAAATTAGCGGTGATATATAATCCGCGCCAGCATTCGTCCACAGAGCTGAAAAAACCTCGAAATTCAAGTTAAATGGAATAGAACATAAGACCTCCCGAATGCGAACCTTGGACGTTATCGCCTGAGCCATCCCGCTCGGTAATTGCAGAATTAAGGACTGAATCTTAATTGGGTGGCGACAAAAAGCAGACTGTCTTTGCAACATATCACATAGCTTTATAAAGCATACAAAAGTAATCCCATTACTGAGGCACATTAATAGGCACAAGCAACACAATCCTAAATGAAAAGTTTCTAATAGGTAAGAAAACCTTCGGGTGCAGATGCCGGAAGCAAATGCTTGTGAGCAGATTCTGATGCCAGCAGGTTTTGAGACTAGAGTAATGGGTACTGTATCAGCCCAGCTAGTTAACCTATGACCTTTAGACTGTACCTTAGAAAGGTAATTTTGAAGCCTAGATGTTCGTTTCGAGTAATGATTTTTAATGAAATCCACAGAAACACATTCGCATGTGAAATGAACGCACACTCATTCCCGTCTAACGCGGTGTGGAGAAGCCATCATAAGGTAGAGTAGTTCTCGGTCGGTAAGGGGGGTTGGGGGCTGTTAACGCGGAAGGAAAATTGCGCCAATCAAATTTATGGGCACACTATACTCCGAGGTGTTTTCCCAGTGCGGAAAAAAAGCACATTGGGGTGAAAAAAGTAATGCTGGCATACCTCCATGCTACAACCCTTTTCCTTGCTGCCTGGGGAGCTAATGCCAGGCTATAGCCTAATGGTATGCGCTGCATCTTCGGTACAGCCCGGTTTTCTTGCCTGGCAATGCATTACGTGGTCCCGTGACATAGTGTGATATACTGCAGACCTGGACGCGTTTGTCCTCGCAAACCTACATGTTTGAAAGAGGTTTAAGAGCCAATAAACAATGTACGACAGCGTTAAAGTGCACAGTAAACTTAGAAGGGTGGTTTGTGCAGCTGATGCCCGTGTTGCGACTTTTTCCATTTAAAGTCCATTACTGCACCTTTCTCCTTCTACCGAACTTTCGCCCTTCGGGTCACAGTTCGAAGCTTTCTGAGTGCTAAAGCCACAAAGTGTTTCATTCCAACCTTGTTAAGGACGAGATATCTATTAACCCATAACACTGATGCATTTCTTTCAGGAATATGATAAATAAACAGGCAAAATATAAAATGTCATGTTTTAAACTTTGATTGCTATCGTTATGAGAAATATGTTCAGATTTGCAGTGTGTAGAATTCAATGTACGTTACAAAACATAAATTTTCATAAAAATGTAATATTTATGATTTTTTGAAAATGAATTTCTGTTAGCAATAAATTGGACTTTCTAGATATTACATTTTGGGCAGTTCTCTGAGAAACTTATTTAAAAATACCCAAGCCATTTTTTTCAGGAAGGGCATTAGAAAAATATCCCCACCATCCTTACCAAAAATTAAGATACAGTTGAGAAAACTCTACGTTTCATCTTTCTGACGTTACATATGAAATTTATCGACTTCTATTTTGAAGAGATTCTATTTTACTGATGCATTTAATGTGCCTTGCATAAACAAGGACAAAGCAACCAGTTACCTCCTTTCTCCTAAATTTATAGGTTTCACAATGATTAAAATTACACTAAATATTACATAGGGTCGGTTTCAAAGTTTAATCTTAAGCCGAAGCTACGGAGGACGCTTAAGCCAGACTTACATTTTTGTTTAAGCTTTGCGCCGGTTGCCATTACCTTAGTTTAGCTATGTGACGTCAGGTTACATCGCGCCACCTCTTCGTTTGACTCTTTTTGAGCGAGCGCTAGCTTCTGGGGGTCAACTTATGGTTGCGCGGTGTGTGGATATTGTCGGAGATAGCTGGAGGTTAAGTAAATATGCCTGTATAATTCAAGTGTAATTTCAAAGATAACAGATGCGTTTTAAAATGTTGCATCTTGGAAAGCTTTAATGTGTTAGATTTGTGTTTGAAACGTTCTCGGTTGACTTAAGAGGGATTTTATGGGGTTAGATTTTAGCACTGTGTTATTGTAAGGAACCCAAGTTAATTTGTTATATTGTTTTCATGAAATTTCTGAATGTTATGTTAGGCTTCCCAAGTGTTGAAGAATTTCTTACAAAATTAGAGTGAATTTTTATATAAACCAGTTCAAGTTAACTTTGGGACTTTGCATTTATTCTCATATATAACGTTTAACTTTATTTAAAGCATATTCACTGTAAGTAAATAGTAGCTTTTCCTAATAGAAAGATAATTTCACTTGTACTCATACAAAAGTTCAGCTTGCAGGCTGCATTCGTTCATTACCACAGCACTTGGCTTTTAAAGTCCCTTACAATGTATTAAACCGTTGTAAATTTGGCAAAGATAGTTTGCGTAGCATTTATCGTAAAGGAAATTCAGCTTAAAATCTTCATGTATATAGTTATTACTTAAACGTGTTTATAGATTAGTTGCCAAGCAGTAAAGGTAATTGTTTATATTTGCTGCCCAGATAGTATTGAAGAGTTTGCAGGCTGCCTCACTTTTCTAGTAGTTCATATATATATATATATATATATATATATATATATATATATATATATGTGTGTGTGTGTGTGTGTGTGTTATACTTTTGACTGTTTCCTCACAGTCCAGTTAGATAGGAGCTTTGCGATGCACGTTCCCAGGGGCATGACATTGAGTGTTTCACAGCAGGGCAACCGGTTCGGCTTTACTGAACTGAGCGACTTCAGGGAAAGGTAAAGCTGATAATACTTGCACATGCGCATCGAGTGAACTTTCAGTCGTCTGTTTTTGGGGACGACATTCCAAAAATAAGCATTTGACAAATATTCGTTAATATTTACATACAATTCGTAGCGTCACAACGTACTGCGAATAATACTTCTCAAGAAGTCACCGTTTTCCTGGAAATTTTGAGGCAGTACAAGGACGTAATAGGAGACAAGCCATTGGGAAAATATCTATGGAGTTCGAAAAAACAATTACTGATGGTCTGAAATGTTTTAACAGCTCTACACTTAGATTTTGAGGTAACGAAAAAATATCAATTAAATGCAATTATCATGCATATACTTTATATATCCTCAATGTCCAGCGAAGGATTTATTCGACAAAAGTCTTTGTTACTGAATTATAAAGCAATGCGTTATAGATGCAACAACAATAAGTGTAATAAAGTATACGATGAAGGTATGAAGTTTAAAATAACAATTAAGTTTTATTTCAAGTAGGTTTTACGTTTACTTGTATCATGAATAATTTCTTGTACCATCTACGACGAATGTTTATTTGACAGAAATCCCATGAATTATTCTCGTTCATTCCATACGTGAGAATGGGTGTAGGTAGTGTGATGTTTTGCATATAGAGTAAAATACGAATAATTGTAAATAATAAAACACGAGTAACCTAATTTGCATTTACTCGTCACTAATATCGTCTTCTTCAGAAAATATGGAGACCCTTAGCTCAAACAGCAGTTCAGCAAGTACGGTTTAAACGAAGCAACGGATAAGCTAATCGCTTCAACTACGTACTATAAAACTTCACTATAACTTAAGCCTCCGCTTAAGCGATTAACTTAATTGAGAACTTACACTTTGGTACCGGTGTTACGGCAATTATTCATTTAGCCTAAGGAAGGAATTGCCAGTAAGAGCAAGTGCGAATTGCTTCAACATCGTTCAAGAAAATGAAGGTAAAATCCTTTACACAAATATAATGCTGACTTATTGTACTGTTAGGAGTTATCAGCTTTGTAGTAAATGAATGAAATGCTAAACATTTGAAACTTTTCATTTTATCAAATGTATTAAAAGGTTTGGAAAATTAGTTGCTGCTGAAAGTTACTCCCAAAACCTCGCAACATACATGTATAATAATTTTGAACATCATTAATTGTACTATCGAAGTATACCTTTTATATCTAAGTTTAACTTTAGAATTGTCATATTAACAGTTACTTTATAATAAAAGGAAAGCTACTGTATTTAAATTGTCAGTAAATCACATCTATCACTGAGAAAGCAGTACTACTGCACGCTCATTACCGACCTTATACGGAATGGGAGAGACTTATGATATACGATCGTCTATTGTCTGTTTTGATCGGTTATTTTCCTTCTAAACGCACTCTATCAAGTACGGCGATGAATCCATTCTTCCTCCCACAGTCTTCTCTTCTCTCGCTTTGCTCTTTCTTACCCAATTTATACAGGCGATCGGGGTTGCAGCATCAGGGATCCATACTCAGTGCTAAAAGGTTATAGATTCTTAAACCTTGTTGTACCGTGGTGGGAGCGGATACATTTAAAACCAACACGACTAAGATATAAAATATTTGTTAGATGACTTTGGGACTTAGCTAAAATTAAGGATAACCTTAGAGAATTCAAAATATAAAAGCAATAATTAGAGGATGCATACTTCTATTCAGGTCTTAAAGTCAATATTTTATGGGATTTAAAGTTGACCCACACCCTTCTTGCGGTTTTAATGACTTAAACATAGGTAATAGAAAACAACCCTCCCTGTTGTGTTTTAGTCATTAGAATCGCAAAAAGGGAAAGGCCAGATTTTTTACACCTCATGGAATGTGTACGTTAAAGCCTGAACATTTTGAGGTTATTTGACAATAAAAAGAAAGCATTCTTATAATGTGTTCCTGTGTATGTATGAAAGAGGGAGAGAAATTCATACCAAATTCGTAATATACAAATATCAAGTTTGGTATTTAAGTTCAACTTCCAAGGATACAAGATGAAAGTTTTCAAAAAATATCCGGCCCAAACTATCCTTTAAAACGAAATGTTTTCTAATTTCCTATTTTCCAAAAATTACTCTAAAATTTGGAATAAACAATCTTAAGTCAAAGATAATCGCATGATTAACAGAATTTGCTATATCTTGAATTTTCTACGAATTTTCTATATAAGTGCGCTTTATCCTAAATCAATTTAGTATTATTCCCTAATCCTGCTACAAGATAACAAATAGATAAACTAAATCCCGTAAAACTAGATACTTTATACCATATTTTTATGGTATTTACCAAACCATCGACGGTATTCACACCTATTGTAGAACTCGTATTTCCGGCTCGACGTCGATTTTTGGGGTAGAATAAAGCACCTTTCTTACTGTAAACGCTTACAAGAGAAAGAAGAACGTAAACGTAAAATGGAGGGGAATAGTTTCAATCTTCTTTGCTGTGAGCACTAAGTTTTATGTGGGTTAAATAAGTCTAGCAAGCTGAATAAATTCCTTCATTGTTCTAAAGTACAGTAATCAGTAATTTTGCAAATTGTGCAACTCCTGCACTGAACCATTCAGTGAGCAGAACTTTCAGGGCATTTTCAGTATCCACTGAAAAAAAAAAGTCTTAAAATCAAATACCTTACAATGTCCGATCCTTAGAAATCACCATGTCTAGACAGATTTTATGACTAACATTTGGGTCTCTGGGAAAGCACTTCAATGGCGCAAGAAAACGACGGGCATAAAAGCAATGGCTGACTGCTCTGCTGGAGAACGGCCTCGATTTAAACTGTAGAGTACACCAAAAGGGCACCTTTATGCATGCAAATATGTTAGTACAGTGAGAAAAAAATAAATGGTATCTATATGCAGAAAAGCAATCCATCACTTTTCGAATATGCTTTCTTTTAAGCTCAGATAAAGAGTAGGGAAAAGGCGTCTGTGTAAAAAACTAACATAGGAAAGAGAACTCCGGCAAAAGAACAACGAATCAGAAGCAGTAAACCTAAGAGCGGTTTGAGGGTGGAGGTTAGCATGGAGGGGGAATGACAATCAGAATATAAAAGCAACCAATGGATTCCGATAAAAGGAGAGAGAATTCGAAAACAGTATACCCTTCAACACAGTCGGTCAAGTTATATTCGTCAGAGGTTCTTGTTGCAAATATCTGCAGGATATTTCGCTAGGATGAATAACTTTTAAATTAACAAACACCTTAGAAATATTGTTCAGACGTATTAAGAATCAAGATAATTAAGTAATACATGAGTAATGTTTGGTAAGAACTGTAGAAAACATACTTTCTCTTTGTTCCATTTTATTACGCTTTACCGGCTGTAGGCACAATTGTTTTCTAAATATAGGGTATATTTAAACCACTATATGTCCATTTATACGCCCCAGGCCGTTTAAATAAATTGCAACGTTAAGTTTTAAATATATATTTTTTTACTCCTTAGTGCATGCATCATTTTTAACTATCCAAAATGTTCTGCACGTCAGCTTTTAATTTAAATTCTTGAAGAAAAGTTTTCTAAATCTGCAGCTGAAAATATTCAAGGAGCTATTAAACATTAAGTATTTCATTTGTAGTTAAAATATTCTGCAATACTCAAAATGACAAATTTGTAAAACTCAGCAACACATATACACTTTTTTATGTTCTCGTCTATTAAACGTAATCAATGCTACACTAAAATGTCTTTATTGTAGCATTTTAAGGTAAAAATAACATTTTAGAAAAAGTAGAACAACATTTATTGTACAAAGGACCTTCGATATTGCCGCTCCAAACACTATTAATCACAAAGAACCTTCAATATTGTCGCTCCAAACCTTATTAATCGTAAAAATCAATATCTCAAAAACTGTATGACAAGGCTTTGTGTATCACATTTATGTATGTTGTGTACAATAACTACGAACACACGTGAAGGACTAAGGCCCTGGTAAAGATGTGAAAGAGAATTGGGTATAAATAAGAAATATTCGGAGCAACCAGCAGTCACTACTAACAGCTACATCAACATATTTCAAGTAGGAAGCAGTTTTAATAATCCCCTCGGAAGTGCTGATATGATAATATTGTAATTCTGTATCTTATTGAACAGTACCTTAATCATGCGTCTCAGCATGTGATATACCGAGGTATACTAAAAAGTATTTCGCATTTTAATAAGAAATAGAATATTAAACGATAAAACTGATCCATGAGAAGATTAATCTTTTGCACCACCTATTTCTACAAATTCTAATGTTATTTTCGTTTAATAAAATATTAAATGATGTATGGGTTTCTCGTCAGCCATTGTAATTGAGTAACCAACAATAATTCCCACTATGAAAGGGTTCTAAAGTCCTTATATACTTCTTATGGCTGCTTCGGTGACATTGGTTATTCTATTAGCGCTAAATGCATACAAACTATCCAGGAAGAAATCAAGTCAAGATGATTTAATATCCTAGTATTTAGGTAGGGTCGTCAACCAGATACTGTGACTCGCAGAGACTTTGTAAAGCTACACTACAATGAAGCGACTCCTGAGAATCCATTGCTAAGGACGGTGGAGAGGGACAAGCCACATATTTTACATTTATGCAATAAGTATAACGCACAGCTCATCTCTCGCGCTAGCCCTTTACCCTTCCCCTTATCTCATTTGCCCTATACTTCCCAGCGAGTTCCTTTCTCTAGATCGAGAGCAAGAGAAACATACTCCTCACGTCACAGAGTCGTTAGTTGGCTGACGCTGTTAAACGCGACTTAGCCCTGATGTTTTGTTGAATAGAGAACTGCGGATATATGTATTTGTGTGTAAATATAAAAGGAAATAATAAAAAAACAAACCCCTAAAACTCAAATTTACTCATAGTAACGTTAAAAAAAAAGTGTGTGGCTTTCTGCACTTCATGTCATTGTATTGATTAGTACAGCCGCTGACTCAGATTTTATAACAATTTTATGTAAGATTTTTTAATGTTTATGGTATCTTTTTGATCACAATTCTATATGGACGGAATTGGGCAAATTCGGGTTCTAAAGGCTGAAATTTACATATCTAAAATTTGTTCTTGCCAGATAAAAAGCAATCTATTAAGTAATTTATAACTCAAAGTTAAAAAAACAAATTTCTGACAGAGATGTCGCATTATATCAGCTCTAAACACATGGAAGTCGATTAATTGGCGAAGGCGATTTTATAATTTGGGCACTTATGCAGGAGTTTCCCTTTAGAGGTTGAATTACAATAACAGTCCAAATAATGGTGCATAGACGATACCGGAGTCCTTGGTGCCGAAAGTTTGCAAACTAAAGGTAAACACAAAAAAAAAAAATAATGAACAGAGGGGGAGAGAAAAACCAATAACCAAAACTGGAAAATGGGCCACGTTGGAAAGCAAGCACTTACCTCATGCCGCAGCAATGTATTTAATCCTAGACCACCACTAATGGTTAACTCGTGAACTGGTCACATGCGTTTGTTTATCTCTCAAGAGTAAGCAAATGCTGCTCAACAAACTGACATTTTGTCACATTTTGCAGACAATAAGCGCTTCAGAAGACCTGACATGCGTCCGCACCTTACTCTAGCCATAAATTTCAACATAATATATTGCGAGGAAAGAAGCGGACTCGTCCTTAAAATTAATGTAAATGAGTTTGTCACGTCTAAAGAAATAACCTAGCGGAGCGCAGCGCCGTGTCACCGTTAATCTTCCTGCCTGTATCACAAACGTCATTAACGGAAAAGGAACGATGGAAACTCATCTCTGCGTTTCTTAGTCTAAGCTCAAATACTTTCACGGCTACACGGGCCCTATCAAAATAAAAAATCGGAAATCGAACTCTTACAGGATATTACGCATCTCTATTCCGCCAATATGGTTTTTTATAAGCTATATAGGAGGTAATTTAAAACATTTTATTTTCGTTTACCTTGTCGTTTACCTTAGGCAAGAGAGTTGTTAAATTCAACACATATATTTGAAATCGAACCGTATGCTTTCACAAATATGTTAAGAGAGCAGAAAATAAATACCAGCCTGTGGCTAACAAGATCTGGAGAACAAAAATGTAAACAAAATAAACAGCGGTTGTAGTCTGACATTCTTTTTCAATGAAGATTATTGTGGAATTTCTAGCCCAATAATCCCTTATGTGAAAATAAATTCATTGGCATTTCTGTATTTTTAAGACTACCCATCTGTGAAATTTGGAAACAAATTATACAAGGTATTTTGGTGAAAGTTTTGCCAATTATTACGACACTAACAGTAATGTGTTCGTCATGTTTTAAAATCATAACTTGTATGGTTATTCAAATATTAATCTTGATTCGATAACTTAATTTTCTAATAAAAATGCCCCACACGATCCATTTTTAAAAAGATTCGCATAAAAATTCAGATTTTAAATTAAATGACCTTACAAAATATCTATATATAAGAAAAATTATTGAAAAAAATACTAGTATTAAACTCTCCAAAATTCTTCACATTACTCTCAAAAAGTATACGATCATAATCCTGGAATAGTACAAGCATTTTTAAATAAATTAGTAAACAACTTTATAGTGTGGATTATTTTGAGTGCAGAAATGCTCGAAAAGATCTACGAGAAAACTAGATCATAGGCTGGGTCTGGCTATTAACAAGCAAGTGCCTGTTCCATCTCTAATGTTAGTTAATTGGTAGCTTAACTTTCATAATGACCGCCTTCATAGCTAAGGCCTTTTGGCTTGTTTGGGTTACTTACATTTGGTCTAAGCAGTGGTAGTTTTAACTGTGCAAATGAAATGGCAAGTTTTCTTAATGGATACAATTCAAATGATATTACGAAAGGTTTAATTTTTCACAATGTCTGTCATATTTCACAGATGATTTACTTTCAGAATTGGTACGAGTGTGACAACTAAAGCGTCAATCTTGATTTCGCTGTAAATCAGTTCTAATCAGTTTCACTGAATTTTATACCTACTATAGAATGCAGAAATAGAGCAACACTTCCAGTATACGGTACCGAACAAATTCGCAGTTGAGCTATAACAATTGATTTTTAGCATTTGGCATACAATACTTTGGTTTCGCGTCAGCTCATTCCTGAAGACGTCACGGATCCCACCTGTGTCCTAGCAGTCGTCCATGTATCATTTGCTTCATCCCTTCACGGGTGGTTCAGCAGAATAGGTCCCTGTGCTTCCCTAGTTAAATCATCCCCCGCAGTAATTGTATTCTACTTTATTCAGCCATTGTATAGTAGTTGTTTCAAGCAAGGTAAGGAGCTGACAGGATGTGTTCTTCAAAGTAACAGTTCTTTAAACATCTTTAGAAGGCTCGGTATAAATTACCTTAATTGCATATCGGTTCTAATAATCGGTGTGGTTAAGTTTTCATTAAACCCATATGCACTAAATATAAATTCTACAAATATAGCCGTTTTATAAATATGTATTATACCCAATCTAAACTTAATTTTATTCCAATTTCAACATAAGTTGATATGATCCAGTACAGGTTCTTCAAACTCTTTTACAAAATCTCAACACGGTGCAAACAGTGGCTCATTAGTTGTTTCATACGGGATGCCAGAAGTCAAGCCGATGCTAATCAGTGTTCCACCAGCAGCGAGCGCAACTAAAACTGGAAGAAAAATGAAATGAAGGGATACAAGGAGTACAGATGATGCTGACGGTGAAGATATGAAAAGAAAGGATTACATATGATGACATTCAAGAGGCAATAAGAAGGGCGCAGGGAAACTATGAGGAGTAAAGATGTAATAAGAGAGAGAGAGAGAGAGAGAGAGAGAGAGAGAGAGAGAGAGACTGCCAGATATATAGTATGGAAATAGTAACTGCAAAAGGAAAGGAGAAAAAAATGAGAAAAAGCACAGATGAAAAGAAAGACACTGGAAAAGGAGGTTTGCCGATAAAAGCTCAGATCTGCTCTTGCTTGAACAGATTTGGACACTGATGAGAAATAGTTATTACTGCATATTATGTGGACCTTTGGAACGGAATTTCCCATTAGGATCACGCTGAATCAATGAAAGACCAAGTTAATAGTGCGATGGAATATTATTACCCACTGGTTACAGAAACGGTCCAATGGATATTCAATTAGAGATATCGCATAGCTCTGTCAAAACAAGATAATGCAGTTACAGCGAACACACCAAAGAAATACCGCACACAATGGCCAATCGATTTCTCATCATATGACATCCTGACCACAAGTCAAGTTAAGCATGAGTGGACAGCATCATACTCGTATATGTAAAGATTTCTACATGAAATATGCGCACTTATCGCAAAAGTATCACTTCGATTAAATAATGACAATTATCATTCAACAAATGTGTAACATCTAGTATTTCTGCTTTATTGTTTCACATCACTTCGTTAGATTATCTGTGAAGGTTCTCCTGGATTTCACCAATAATGAGAGCGACAACATTATGCTGATTATTTTACTCTCGACAGAAATGTTATTGTTTTCCTCTAACGCCCGCATTTTTAGTTATTCTTCTCCATCGTATTGGTTATGCCTCGTTTTGTTTTTGTTTGGTGGGGATTGTGCTAATTTCTGACTTCTGAGGCCGGGAGATGCGTCAGGCCCTTGACACGTGTCGTCTTGAGCTGTAGTGAGTCTTATGCATTTTCTTTGGACATTTCGATCATATAACAAGTACTCTGACTCCGCTAACACGTTTGCGTTCGTTTTACTGGGTTTATTTTAGAGCTCCCCCTTTCCGACGTTTATATTCTTTCTAATTGAAAACATTTAGACGCATTATGCCGAAAGGAAAAGGAAATTCTTCTGGTATGTTACACTCTTAAAAATGGGTACTTAATTGGTAGGAGTTGTTTAGTGTACAGATGTAAATAGGCGTTCAGCTTATTTGCCCGTTTCAATATTTGGTATTTAAATTAATCCAGACATATATTTCCAAAATCTTTTGATCAAAATAAAATTTTAATATTAGCAACAATGCCGTGTAACAAAACCAGGCAATGCAATTATATTTAACTTAGTTAATGCCGACCCTTACTCTTCATGTTCGCGTGCAGCAACTATAATATTACAGTTTTGAACTGGTGATCGTGGAATACTTCAAAGCAAGATCGCAATGCAAGAAAATGCCATGGGATTCAAGAGTCTTGCGGTAAAGAACATTAACTTAACGTACAGTAGTAACAAGGTTGATCAAAGTCTTTAGAATATGACAGAAATGCCTTGGCCTGGCCATCTTTCAGTAAGGGAAGATGTACAGACTGGAACGCGTTAGTGCTGGCGGATTGGAACGCTACGATTAGTGCATTGGGTAACAAAACAATCGGGCATATATAAATAATAAATTACCTAGCTCTGTTTCAGGGAATTATTGCAGTGCTAGTGTCACTATTAAAAATAATGCCATGCATAACTTTATCTATATATTGCATTAGTGCTGCAAGACATTAAATGCACTTCCTAACCAATTCTGCAATTAATCTATTCTATTATGGACGGGAAGGTCCGCTTAATTTTGCTCAGAGTCCCTTTATCGGCTTGAGGTTCTTTTACGTGCCCTAAATCTACAACATGGGACCAACGACTTTACTTCTCTTTAGAAGGAAGCTATGCTAAGGATTTTTACGCCCTCCACCAGGTTTGAACCCTCGACTTTGGGAACAAAGGTTAGCCCATGGAGGACAACCACGGGTGCGATGACGTGATATAGGTATGACATTTATTTCGGTATTGAAACCTCTTACAAATCGAGCGTTATACCCTGAAAATTCTTAAGAGTCCATCAACAGAACCGATGTAATAATAAACTACACGCGATGTCCCTTGTAATACTGGATACTGGGCTGAGAGCGTACGCATAATCAATCACTACAACATATTAACAAATAAAGAAAACTCTAGTATGAAATGAAAAGGCAAATCTATATGTGACATTCACAATGTTTTCTCTATTATTTCTTCTACAAACTAATCTTGTAAAATATTCCTCGTCTACTTACTTCTTGGTGCTCCAGATAAACTTTCATTATGCATTTATGCCTTCAAGGGGATTTTTTTCTGTGTCTTTTTAATGTTATGAGTCAATCTTTTAACGATAAAAGAAATTATTAGTACAATTATGGATATAAAGCTAGAATTTGTAGCAAAGTAAATTTAAAATCTAATCAGAATATAAATTATTTTTATAAACTACAAAGGATATAAGAAGTATACAGCAGCCTAAAGCGATAGTCAAATTTTAAAAACAGGCATCGCCATTATGATGTCTTTTTACTTGAAATTGCTTGTCTCTTACTTGCTTGTCACGAGAAAAGAATAATGTAAGATACCGTAATTATTGTGACACTATATGAATATTTACTTTATAATGAAAACATTGACAAATAATTGCGATAAATAGTTTCGTGTTTTAAAACATACGCAGAGTATAAAATGCATAGTTATGATTCTGTTGCAAGTAAATCATTATTGAGTTGTAAATCTGACTTTGTACTTATAACTTACTTTGGAGAAAGACCTCGAAGTCATAGTAATGAAGCTAACAATTAGGTTCCCGTAATTTCAGGAAAACAAGAAAACCCATTTGGTTCAAGGTCCATCGAATTAGCGTGTTCAAAAACCCAAGGACCCTTAAAAGGCTGCTGAAAAATTACGTAGAGCATTTATAAGAATTATCAAAGTGGAATTGGGATTGAGCAGTCAAAAAGAACGAAAACTGTGTCTCTGATGATAATGTGACAACTTAGAATATAGGAACTATAATGTGGTAGTCAGTAAGGCGGGACATACAATAAGTTAAAAAAAAGTAATTCTCTGGCGCCTCTTGAGCTTCCCTCACACACTTCACCATTCCCCTCTTTGCTTCTAAAACTTATTCTTACGAATTTTATTTTTCTAATATTATGTTATCGCAATTAACCTTGGCAGAAATGCCTTCTATAAATTTCATTCTAGTTACAAGGGGAATTGAGAAAATGGAAGCCCTCCTGGTCTTAAACTTCGATACTGTTTCCATGAAATTGCGGGAAACAGATGAACAGTAAAATCACTTTAAAAACGAAAATATATTGAAAACGTCACACCAATAATAACGGATATATCGGAAATGGCTGGTGCCACAAACAGCTGTTGTGTGCTTTAAAGACTTATTGTTATGTTGTACGTTTTTATTTATCTCTTATCGTTATCAATTAAAAAGATTACATAAAATGTATTCCGAATGAAATAAACTGCGCATACTGTTCTATGAAAATTCAAGGTATACATTTTACTAGTTAAATAAATATCTTAAAAATATAATTTTTTTATCAAATAGTCACAGTGATATTTTAGAAAGTAAAAGAAAATTGAAAAATGCTTCATGTTGAGGAACATTAGGGTATTTCGGGATAGGAGATTTTGTTGAAAATCTTCAGGGTGCATTCCTGGAACATGAACAATATTAAGCTTAGTATTTATGACTTTCCAATTTTTAGTTATGCTGTTCACAGAAGCGCACTCAAGTACAGATGGACTTTTCCAATTAATTATTTTCTTGGGGATTCGGGGAGCATCAAAATGTATTTCTGATAAATTTTTCACATAGAACTTATAGGTGGAATACAGTATTTTCTGTGATTCCTCTTAGTACCAACGTAATGGATAAGGTACGAGTAAAACGTGGACGTGTTGCAGTGTCACGATTATCTCTATTCAATATATCTAATTCATCTCCATCCCTGTCCTACCAGTTTTTAAAAAGTATTTGTAAGCAAATAGAATTGAGAACAATAAATGTGGTTATTGCAGAGATCTTGAAATTTTATTCTGTTAATTTAAATTTTTTCCTTCTTTTTTTTTTTATTTTATTACCTTTTGGTACAAATGCTACCAAAAAGAATAAAATAATCACATATTGATACAAATTTTATTAATTAAATAGTCATAATGAGGATAGAGTATTATCAGGTGAGTTATCTCATGTTAGAACACATTAATTAGGCATTTATAAACTGCTCTTATTTGATTACTAATCTAAGGGAATTTCATGTTGAATTTTATATTAGCCATTCACAGAATGCAACCGTGATATTCACGCCATTTCTTTCTTACATGTCCCTATTACGTGACTTTAAATTCGTTGATAAGCCCACTCACTCCTAAATATTAACATGGCCGTTATTGGCTTTCCGTGAATGTAAGGTAGGGGAAATTAACAATCCATAAATGCCACATATAAAAAATACTTATGCTTTCCATATTTTACGATTTCCTAAACTCTTTTTGAGAAAATAGTACTTATTCCTTGTCAATCCTGTTCTAAGGGGCATTTCACCCTTCTATTTTACGTTAAAATATGAATAATCTTAATACTAGACTGTGTTAAAACGAGCAGTGCATTTGGGGGTAGAAGATGGTGCTGAAATTGTATTTAATTTTGTTCTGAAGCTGCGGTAAACGCCATTGAAGCGGAAGTTGGTAGTTGTTATTAGTGGTTATGAGGCCTACGTGCTCCTTTTGAGCAGGATCGGGAGATAACAGAAGAACCCGCGGGCAACTCGGGGAGCAGCGAATCTCCAATTCCAACTAATAACATTATGGAGATTGAAACTTGGCTCTGCCTTCAAGCAAGTACTTCTGACGCCTTCGTATTTCCTCCCCACCCCACCTCTAACATCTTGAATTCCTCGTGCAATGGTTCAAAGCAAAACTCTTTATCGGTCCACCCAACACCATTTGCATGGATTCTCAACATTTGAATATCTATGGGATACATTTCATAATATTAATATTTCTAAGATAAACTGGTAAATAGGGGTTTTTATCACGAACATTCTATTCATGAAAAATTTATAATATCTATTTTTATTAATTGCATATTTATATTAACTCCCTTTAAATTCTATCAGGGTATTTTATCTGAGAAACTGTAATTGCTGGTGTTTTCTCGCTGGACTGTAGTTTCTTAACGTTGCGGTTTTCTGTACTATACTATCAAACACCCACACATTCACTCTCCACTCATACTTCCAGACTCTGTGGGGGATAGGGAATGATTGCAGTAAAAGAAAAATTTCCTGGCACAGCCGGAAATCGAATTCTGGACCTCTGAGTGAGAATCCAGAACGCTGACAACTCGATCGCATAGGCAGTCACATAACTGTTATGCATTTTAGAATAAACACATATAAACAATGATTATTCTACTTACGTTACGTTATTCAAGATGTATATTTGAACTAGGCTTTTAGAAGCAACATAATCATCCACCTTAGTCTCTAGATATACTCTAGTTCCCGAGGTCTTAGGTTCATAGATTTTTCGACGTAAATACACTTATCATGGCTTCCTTCGGAAATGATGTAATGCCGATGGTCACGCGTCGTAGGTTTATGATGTAAAATAACCTTAAGCCTGATGAAGAGGCCTTTCAGCAAAATACCTGCTCTTCACCCCAATATACAATGGGACCGTAAGAACCATAACAGTTAAGGGCATGTATAAATAAAACACAGTTTCATAAGAAATATAGATTTGGTTAAAGCGTAAAAGGGGCAAATGGTGTAATACGGAGAGGGATACCTAGCGTATTGTAACCTACACAGGATTATTGTGGCTAACACCCCCCTAGGGGAAGGGGATGGAAGGGATGAAGCAAGGGAACCAAAGGAGGCCACAGGCCACAGAGAAGTCTCTAGCATTTGCAAGCCCGGAGACCCATCCCACTGAAGCCGTTACAGAGGGCGATTAAACGACGTGACAGCCTTCTGGTGTTCACGGGGAGCATTGTTTCCATTAAGCATGCTTCCGGGTCATCTTCCCGCCCCTCCATACACTACGAACCTAGAAGCAGACTTGAAAGATTTTTTTATTTGGTAGTGTTTAACGCCCGCTTTTACTGCTCTGGCACCGCAGGCGATAGACTTGAACGATGAGAAGTAAATGCAATGAAGGGGAAAAATATGGTAGGTAATTAGTGGTATATGACAAACCACCCCAGCGTTCACCTACCGACCCTGGAAAACACACGAAAAATCAATGGGTCACAGTGTGTAGTCGCCGGGAATCGAATCTGGGACCTCTCGAAAACGAATTGCACATGTTTCTGTGGCGCCACCTCGCTCGGTTAGGCTTGGTTAAATGCAACATGCGCAAAAAAACATTCGTTTACTTTAGATACCGTATTCGCAATCTCGGCGCAGGAAAATAAAAATAGATAAAATTGTACATTAAAAATAATGTTCCATTGCATGGTGCAGTTTTTGTGAAATTTTAAGAACCATAACAATTCCAGACGGGTGCTACACAACAAGTAATGAAAGAAACAAGTTATAACTTTTAAGTAGCTCTGAATATTTCTGGTATGTCATTTGGGGGGGGGGGGTTCCAAACATATAAAACTTAATTAGAATGACGAGCATTTCATAATTTCTCACGGATAGTTCCCAATACCTGCGTATTTTGATTATTTAACCAGTCATTACAGTTGTTTGAGAAGCTAGATGATGACTAAGGCTTACATACACAAAAATGATTGTTTTGAGCGGCGGAATACCTTTAGTGACAATTGAATAGGTAAAGAAAACCATATGAATGTATCGCATATTTTTGTAAAATCAAAACACTCGTAAATTTATTTCAAAGACAGAAAATAACGTTCAATAATAAAATAGAAACACTCAAGTCATACCGCCTTCAGTTAAATAAAGTGCAACATTTCTTTGACTGCTTGTTTGTACTGCGACCATCGCCACTGAGAGTAACACCGCGTATAAGTTCTCATCGCACAAGGAAAAAATCTGTGTTCTATTCATATCACTTTCTCTAGTTGTTCTGCGAACAAACGTTTCTTACAAAATATTATTCTTTTATCAACATCATGCTATTCAAGGTAAACATGACCAGACTTGTTATTTCTTAATTCCTTGTAAGAAGAAGGCAATGCACTAGATTAAAGCGATAGTCAAACATTTTAGAAGCTGGTCGTTATGTGAAACAATTTAAATTCGGTTTTCTTCGACTGCTAGGAGTAAACAAGAGAGAGATGAAAAGAAAGATGGCATCGCGTTTATTTACTTAAAACTAAAAAGCAATACACGGAATATCTCAGAAACGGTTAACTCTACAAAAATGTGTACTATATAAATGTTTTAAGGAGATCTACATTTGTTGTGTATTAAGTTTTTGTCATATCTCTTATGGTTTACCAATTATACAAAAGTTATAGAAATGTCATTCAGAATGAAAACATCTTCAGAGGTTATTCCCAGAAAATCCAAGATGTACATTTAGTTCGTCATAAAAAATATTAACCATATAGAATTTTAATCAAATTATTTGGAGCTAGTTTTGAGAAAATCAAATCGTTCAATGTTTCATATAAAGGATGGATGGGAGAGGCGGGAATTTCCCGAAACAAACTGTCGCATCCTTGAAAGATACTCAACTTAAGTACTAAATTTTGAATTTATCGACTTTTCGTTTTTTAGTTATGCTGTCCACAGGCATACACACACATGTTTTTCTTTAATCAGAGGACTACTAAAACATGCATTTTCCGCTGAAATCTCGGTATAGAATTTTTGAGTAGAATAATATCTTTTCTATCTACCTTATATATTGTACATACGTGTTAGAGAAAGTGAAAATCTAATGTGTTGAATTCATGTCTCTCATTAACGAAAATGTATGTAGATCATGTTAAAACACGCAATTTGGTAGAGTAAACAAATAATTTGCGACACCTCATTTTATCATTTAGTTTGCTTCGGGTCATGCAAAGAAAACTGAATTTCAATTTAATTGCACAGAGACCAACTATCCATGTAACCTATACAATATAGACTAAGAATAAGTTTTTTTAAGAATACTTTGCGGTTTAGGCAGAGAGAATTGTGTGAATGTAATGCATCACATTTATTTTTTCTTTATTATAGTTTTACTTATGGCGCTAATGGGCATTTTACTTCTGGGTTAATATTTCCTATTGCTTTGGTTGTGTTTCCTTATGTATGATTAACGCACTACGGTTCCGGTGAAGGTTTTTGACAAAAATAACCTCTAAGGCTTCTGTATTACTCTTGTAGTTTCCATTCAGTAAAGATAGTTTTGCCGTTGCTGATCTACTGGTCTTTCTCACATTTTGTTTGTATATGAATGCTACACGTTTTTATCTCTCAGGTTTTATCCTCACAGCTTTATTTCAGCAACCTGAATTCTTTTTCGCTCATGTCCAATCAAGTGAAGTGCCAGAAACATTTTAATCCACTGGATTCACTCTCACTCGGTTCATGTCAAATCACAAGCGTATTTTACACCCCTGATTCTGGTTTAGACCTTAATCGAGTTGAAAGGATTGTGTTTCCAAACATGTGCCTTCCTGTTCTGGTGTTGTATATATCGACCAGAAGGATACGGAAGATGTTTCTTAAGTGTTCAGGAAACCTTTGTTTACTTTTCTCTGCGGTTTAGACAATAGGGCAATTTCTTTCTCTTGTGTCCAAGATAGGAAAGCTCTCCACGTTGATTTTGAGTTCCATTTCCTTTGTGTTACCACTCGGTGCTTTACACTCTTCCAAGCTACTGGAAGATCATTGTGGCTACAGATGTAACTGGGTATATTATAAGTAAGCTCTACTGTTTATACCTCTTAAAAAACCTTTAGAGCGCAGATTAAAGAATATCATGCTTATAAAGTTAAGTTTTGCAGACACGAACGCTAGGGTATGGTAGCAATGACTTAACATGGTTTTCTTTAGCCTCTGGAAATAGAGGTTTCACCAACGAATGAGTATTTACTTCTGTTTAAATAACTAAGCAACTATCTAGTTTCAAAGTTCGCATAGCAGATAAATACAAACATTAACTTTTTTGTATTCACATAACTTTCTCTATACACTTTTCTGAAAATTGTACTTATAAAAGTTTTTTTTTTTCTTATGTTTGATAGAGTTTCCTCTAGCGCAATTGCCTCTGGCACGCAGGAACCGGCTTTGATTCCCTGTATCACCGAGGTGCTTTCTCCCCCGTTGAGAAGACTGGATATGTGTTCTTTCATCATCACCATCCCGCGAAGGGAAACCACACTATCAGCCTTGCCTGAACGCCATGCAGGGTATCGTGGGTTCGAGTCCCGCCTTGGGCATGGGTGTTATATGTTTGTGCAATGTGTATACGTTTGTAAAAGAAACAGTAAAACCAGTAAACCAGTAATCAGTAAAACCTACGGGGGGAAATGTAAATAGGGATACAGTACCGGAGTCCTGATCAGACTCCGTTACTGTTTTAAAAAACAACAACCAAAAAAAAAAAAAAAAACGCCGAGGTGTGGTCGCTCCCACAATTCCGTCCCGGCCTTTGACGAACTTCGGGACTCTCGTCACCATTATTTCTTGATAATCTAGATTAAATTGCATTATCTGAAAATTTATACTTTTTGCTGTAGGTACAAGAGAAATTCTGTACAGTCAAGCTATTAACAAAGCGAATCGCTATGTGATGGCCCTGAAATTCTGCTTTTTTGATATGAGCACGAAAGAAAGACCAAGATACAAAAAACAAAAAAAAATCAAAGTATAATTATTTGAAAAGTATAGCTAATAACAAAGAATGTATAAAAATTATTAAAGCGTGATAAATTGTAATATTTAAGGAGCTCTACATTTTGTCTATGTTGCTAGTAACACTTTATCGTTGTCTACGTTTTACGGTTTAACAATCATAAAAAATTCGTTCAGCAGGAACAGCACTTCTCAGGTTAATCCCAGAAAATTTAAGGTACATAAATATTTGATCTGTCATGGTCATATTTTAAACATATGTTATTTTAATATAAATAGTTATAGCCAATGTTCAGAAAATAAAACAGAACAATTTTTGCATTTAAGGGTAGGAGATTTTCTTGAAAACTTTTGAGTCAGGTCCATTCTAGGCTCTACAAGTTAAAATATCACTTCTTAATTTTTATTCAGGTCCTCTCAATACGCGTATTTCCTGTGAAATCCAGTCTTTGAATGTTTCAAAGGAATACAATACTTCTTAACTTATCTCAGGTAAGCAGCACTCAAAGTAATAACGGATGAAATAAATCTAACACTACTACAGTAACATCAAGGGTAAAACAAACTGGAAGAAAAAACACTTCAGAAAACAATACAAAAGACACACACAAGATGTTCTGAGTTTGAATCTCGGTCAGGATGAAGATTTTTCTGGATGTTCCCCTTATCCTGAGGAGACGAACGTCGAGTAACGTCAAGCTTAAAGGACCTCAGGTTCATTTGAGCATTATTTCAGTAACTCATTCGTCGTCCGATATGACCTACCAAGCTAAAGAAAGAAAGAAGAAAACATTACACTGCCAATGACAAAGTAGTACTCGTAAAACATAAAATATTCAGCATTTTGTTCTTTTTATACCAAACAGTTAACATAAAAACCTAAGAGTTATGTTGAGCTTATGCAGACATTTTTTCTGGCCTCGTCCTCTCTCGGCCAGGATGAGTTATTCGGATAAGGATTTTTTCGGTAGTTTCCGGGATTTTGCCTCATCTTGGGAAGACGAAAGTCGAATAATTTTAAGCCCCGTGGATTCATTTGAGCATCATTTCACCGATATGGTCTACCAGATGAAAGACCGTTAAAACTAAAAAGGAAAGAAATGTGTAATGACTAGCTCTAACGTTTTGACTTTTCATGTTTAACTCGGGTTGGATTACCGGCTGGGTCGGGGAATATTTCTTTAACCACAACATTTCCTATCCCCCAATGAATCTGGAAATATGAATGCGAGAGTGAATGTTTGTGCGTGTTTAATAGTATAAAACAGAAAGCCTATAGTTTAACGAGCAAAACACAGGTGTTTTTCAAGTTAAAGCATCCGACATGACAACAAAAGTTAAAGAGGGCTATACAAATGAAGCAATAAAACGTGCAATGAAATGATTTCTACAAATATATGTCTCTTTAAAACTTTAACTCATAAAAAAGTAAGCTTTTGTAAGGAGCGTTTATAAAAACGGCAGTAAAATAGAGATCTTAGGTAGGGAAAGTCATGTGAATATAATGCGTCAGATAGTTTTATTCAAAAACAACAATAATAATGATAATAATAACAACAACAATAATATGGGAATAAAAACGATTACAGGGTAATTCTAATAGTATTTCGGTTCCCATTAATTCCTTGAATATTTTGATGCAGCATTGCGCTCCAAGACACAACAAAGCAGCTATTGGTTCCGAGGTTTTGGAGGCGAGTGTATAGAATGGGCGCACATTACAACACAAGCTCATCAGAACCAGGAGCTGCGGAACTTTAATTACCTGGGGAGGGTGTGCCTGCCCAAGAAGTAAGGTAAGCTTATTAAACACGAGAAACCCTGGAGATATTGGTTTTGTATCGCCTTGGTAACCTCAAGCCAGGGGGTCTGTTTACATTACACTCTCTGGACCGACCACCTCTCCACACAATGCCGCCCTGATGTGCATTTTCCTGCGGGTAATTAAGAGCACTGCCGTCGAAGGCCGATTATCCGCTGGCTTAACGATGACCTACAAAAATGTTACAATTTCCGCTCTTCGATCCGGGAATACCACGCCACAACCCCTGATTATGCGCGTTGTAGGTCTCTAATAGTTTTAGGAATAGCAATTTCCAAAGTAGTATAAGATAACAAGCAGCAGCTAATTATAGGTCTTCCATGTGCTTATTTGTATTTTAAAACCTCCAGAGTTGAGCAAAGCGCGCCATATTCATTGCCTACCATTACCCTGGCAATCTTACTGTTAATTTAACCACTACTAGTGACTTGTATGCAGAAGGTGACAGAGGAAGAGGAAGAGGAGGTTAACTAAGGGGAGAGAGTGAAAATAAAGGGAGATATACCCTGTAAATGTAGGCAGCATGACAATCTAAATTTACAGATATACATTTCATCACATAATTATATAATAAAAGAATATCCAGCGGTTTTTTTTTTTCTTTCTGGGAGCTGACTTTTGATAGGTCTTGAAAATTAGATTACGCATGCTAAATAAAAAAATATTTTAACATTAATTTATTGTTGAAATAATGGTTCTTAATCTGTGATATAGTATTCTAAAACTATTATTTTACAATATATGTTTTATTACATATCCTCCTGTATCCTCTTTCCAATATTATCAGTTATGTGTGATTCCACATGTACAGTACGAAAAGTACAGTATACTTTCCATTTTGTATATATTTTTATTGTGAAAATAAACAGCGATGAACAATATTTGTTTGTGCAAATCCTTTGAATAGTTATGGTACATCCTAATGATGTGGTGGTAAAGGCATTCTCTGTAATGTTTACATACCTATTTGAAATATTTGTTCGTACGATTTGTGGTTCCTTATTTTTCGAAACATTAACTTTGAAGAATCAGATATATGTCAATGGTTGGTTGGGAAGGCGATTGACAGAATGAACGTTGAGTTGTTTCGAGTAGTAAGCTTTATTTCATTTATAATTTTATACTTGTACAAATCATATACAAACGTCATTCAGAATGACGATGTTTCATTTAAGTCAGAGTAGTAAGCTTTATTTCACTTGTAGTTTAATACTTGTACAAATATATACAAACGTCATTCTGAATGACGAGGACTTCACAAGGTAGTTTCACAAGGTTCAAAATATAGTCATTTAGATGTTGAATATTTGAACCCAAATCGTTAGGTCTATTTTTGAGCAAATAAAAATAACGAGCATTATCTATTTAAAGAATATTCAAAACGTATTGTTTATCAAACGTGTCACTGAGATAAAATTCGACTTGTAGCCACTGTACACCCCATGCCCTCCATACAGTATTATAATAGCTTGTGCCGAAAGCTCGAATTTTATCTATTCTCCCAGGATTATTTCTTATCCTCCATAGACCCTGGAAGTATGAAAGAGAGCGTGATGTGTGTGTTTGAAATTAAATAATATCCATAGATTAACCCAAACAGACTAGTGAACACAATTGTCATAAGCGGTTGTTTCAAAGGTAAAACCATTTATACCTATCGTAGTTGAATCTATTTTAGCTAATGGTTTTACCAAATGAATTATTTATACATCTGAAGAACAATAATTATAAGATGCTCTCAAAAGAATGAATATAAGAACTGCAGTTAATGAAATTATTGGTCCTATTGTCATATGAGTGACAAATAGAACAGGATACACCTTGAAATTCTATTAAATAAAGCTTAACAGAAATTTTAAATCTGATATATAAATAATAGTTTTTAACGGGAGAAATTTCTTGGTAACCTTCACATCCTTGGAAATGCTGAATTCTCGTATAACATCAACTTGGTATTTACTATGCGTGCACGTTTTTCCTGGGCGTTCCGCTTCCTTGTCTTCATCGGTAGTTTCGAAAATTTCGGAAGTAGAGCAGAGCGAGAAGATTGAGACATGAAGTACGTTATACACTCTGATATCTAAGCTTCAATAGGAAGTTCTGATTCTGCCTGTAGATATCAGGGTTCACGGAAGACCTGTCTCTTCTTCCCCCTCCCCAGGCCGTGGCCGAGTGGTTAGACCATTTCCCTCTCATCTAGACGTCCGGGTTCGATCCCAAGCGACTGGGGTTTCTCCGGGTTCTCCGGTTCTCCATCTTCATTCCATGTATCACCAGTGCCACCGCCTGCGGTGCCATAAGTAGTTAAAGCGGGCGTTAAACACTACGCAAAAAATTCCTCCTCCCCCCACGGCCCTAACATCCCCGTAAAACTTGCGCCCAAGAAGAGGTGGGCATATAATAATCTTCTTATGTTGTTGGCCATTTTCTCTCGAACAGCCCCTTTTCTTAAAACTGCTTTTGGACACAGGGATCTCAAAACATCCACATCAAATGATATCTATGCAGAATACTTTATCTAGCAGTGTTGTACCAAAGGCAGCGATAGACACGCACATGTGTTTGATACTAATGGTCATATACAGCAGTATAAGATGATTATTAGACATTCAGACTCTAGGCATATTTTGAGTTGGCGTACCAGAAGTATTTCATGTAACTGGAGAAATAACCAGCGACTTCAAGAAACCTACCTCGGCAACAGACTTCTACAACCACATGTTGATTTAATACTCCTCAACAAATCTTCTCTTGGGAGATGATTTACTTTCTGCGACAAACAAAAGAAGAATGTCGTCTCAGAAGACGTCCCAAATGCAGTTATATCTATTGTATATCTTCCTCTGGAGTCTCCAGGGATATTCTGCCAAAAATAAATTCTGTGCTGTTATCCCAGTCTCCACAGTCATGATTGCGACACAACTTTGTTGCGAATCTAAAGCAAAACGTATATTTTTATTTTGCAAAAAACAAAGAGCAGTAGGTTTGTTGTATAGAACGAGAAGGGTATAATACCTAATCCTAATTACGTTGCTCCTTGTTAAGCGTGCCCCAGTATAGGATTTCCCCGAAAAAAATAATATACATTTTTTTAATTTTATCTCATTCTATTAATTATTTTATTAACTTATTAGTTATTAGAAGAACTGTTGAAAAAGGAGCTGGAAGAGGATGAACAGTTTATCCTTTTTTTAATTTTAAATTTTTATTTAATTAATATATCAAATATTACATTTAATTTTAGAATTTTAATACAAATTTTTAGCAATTTGCCCTAGCTCTTTCAGATATAAATGTCTTGGCAATTTCTCATTCCAAAAAATTCACAGCATGATTTAAGCATGGGAATAAGACTATAAAATTGTTAAATAAAATAATAGAAAATATAGAAATGAAAATAAATGTGGATCCTTTATCGATTTTTTTTTCCAACAACTTCTATATTTTCTGTTGGTTGTCATTTTACTTACAATGCAATAAAAGGTACAGAAGGTATTGCAATCAATTTAGAAAAATATACATTTGTGTGAACTGTGTAATCAAACACGAAAAGTCGGTTGAATACCAAATTTTCTATTCCAGGTTAACATCTTCGAAAGATGTGACACGAAGATTTTCAAGAAAATCTTTCAGCCCCAAATACCATTTACAAGGATAATTTTTTAAAAGTTTACATTTTATTAAAAATTACTCAAAAGGCTTTGATTAAAATACCACACATTTAAGATATTTTAATGATAACATTGTACATATCAAATATTCTGGGAATAGAACTATAAAAAAAAACTGTTTATTCGGAAGGATTTTTGTATCATTAACAAACGTTAGGAGAGAGGCGAAAACGTACTATAAATAAAAGCGTCATAAAAACGTAATGCACAAAAAGGTAGATCTCTTAAAAACACATAGGTTGCTAGTACCAGACATTGCGGGTTCCATTATCACCGGCTTGAATTTGTTATTGCAAATTAAGTTACATGTTACCATTCAGCGGCTCCTCGCGATGTCATGGAAAGCGTATGGTATTTCAAAGCCAGGATATAGCCACTAGTTTTAAACATCTGATGATCGATTCGGTTTACTCTCTTCCCCTTGCATCTAGAAAAAAATGTATAATGAAACAATTTCTGAAGGTCCATTGGATTTTGCAACAAATTATTCGGCCGCACCGTGGCCGAGTGGTTAGACCATCCGCCTCTTATCTTGACGGCCCGAGTTCGATCCCAAGCGACCGTATGTAAGGTTTGTGGACAAAGTGGCGTAGGGACGGGTTTTCTCCGGGTTCTCGGTTTCCCCCGCCATCGCATTCCACCGGTGCTCCATCTTCATTCCATGCATTCTCAGTGTCATCACCTGCGGTGCCACAAGTAGTAAAAGCGGGTGTTAAACACTATGCGCGTGAGTGTATGTGTGAGTTTGTGTGAGGGTGTATGAACACCATAACTCAAAAACAAAAAGTCGGTTAAATAACAAACTGATGTTTAAGTTCAGTATCTCCACGACAGGAAATTTTTCAGGAAAATCCCTCTAGTTTACACTACACTTTACATGGAGACTTTTGCCAAAATTGTTATTTAAATCAATAACAAGGAAAATCTCAGAAGTGGTAATTCAAATATATATATATATATATATATATATATATATATATATATATATATATGATTTAAATGCTCTAACATTATTTATACGTTTCTCAAATAGGAAGTCATGTTTGTGTTCGTGCAAGGAGAATAATATTCAATAACTTCACATAGCCAATCGCTCCTTAAGGATTAACCTAGGAATTCCCTTTTACTTACTTTTAAATCTCAGAAGTGGTATATATATATATATATAAAAATTGCGTGCTTTAACGAGGCCTAATATTTTCTGTAATAACATTTGGTCTATCTGTTACGGTTCACCAGTTATCAAATCATTAAAAAGGAAGAGGTATTCAGAGACTATTCGCAGAAAATTCAAGATATGCATTTAATTTCTCATGAAACAAAATCTAAGCATAGAGTATTTACTAGCAATTATTTACTATAATGTGAGTGTGTATTTATTTCTGCAGATGATTATTTCGATTAACATGAAATATAAAACAAACGTTCATAGCTCTGTATACTAATCAATAAACGATAGAGGATAGATAAGGTCGTGAATGTAACGCATAAGAATTTTTCCCTTTTGTATTTCTCCTTGATGGTGCCGTGGCGGAGTGGCATAACACAAGTGTCCCATAAAGGTGGGACAATCCCAGGGGACCGCATGTGGAATTTGTAGTGGATAAATAGCGAATGTAGAAGTGTTTCTCTTTAACATTATTTTCTGGGTGCGGTGCTGAGCACTTTACATGTCAATGTTACTGGATATTCGCATATTCATTACAAAGTAATCAACGTAAATTAAAATTCCCAATATTGTTTTCAAATGCTTATATTATCTTAAATCTTAAGCATTGAATATTCAGGTGAAATGTGAATGTTTTTAACTAAAATAACTTCAATATTAAAAAAAATAATAGGAGTAATTTGTTTATTTCACACTAAGACATCAGTTACAAACTAACAGTCAAATTTGAAATAATGTCACCCAAATCTGCATGGTATCTTTAGGCGGAAGAAGGAAAGTATAGAAGGAAGAATGGAAGAAAAGAACATACATAGCCGCATGAAATAAATTACTAAATACAAATGCTTATTGCTCACAAAAATAAAAATATGATTTATAAACGACGTGATCTTTAAAATTGTGACAGTTATGCTATTCTCTTTTTATAACGCTACTTGCACACTTATTATTAAGAGAAGAATATACTTCTCCGGCATGTAGTTGAGGATTCAGCAAGTATTTTTTCTACAGAGATAAAAGGAAATTTTATCAATATTTCTATTTAATCCTAGTGGATTACTGTATCCAATTTGATGAACAAATTGTAAGTGAACTATGACTGCAGCAGCAACAATAAATGGAAGTGCAAAATGAAATGTGACAAATCGATTTCTGGTTGCATTATTCTACAGCAAATCCCCTTCAAACTCATTGAACTAAATCAAGAGTTTCAGAACTATTCTTGTAAATGAATATTTCAGGTATTATCTATATTCCTGCAAAATGACACAATATCTTCACTGTCATTTTTTTATCCATATTTTTCCGTGACAAGTGAAGAGTGGAAAGGTGAGAAATACAGCTGTGTTTGTAGGCCGATTAATGGGCTTACATCTACTGCAGTAGGTCTTTTGAAGTTTACTACACCTTATAATTAAATCTTTGTGGTTATTTGGTTGTCACGAAGACAACATATGTGCCAGTCTAGTATGAATTTCAGCGAGGTACACACATGCACGCGTTACGTTTTTCTTTGAACCTTATATCTGCCGCTCTATTCTTCACGATAACAACTCAGCACTCCCCCAGGAGAGCGCCTTGCTACCCTTATGCATATACAATACAACAGGCGAGTCGCGGGCTCCTTCCAGGACCTCAAACCCAATTTACAAATACAACAACATTGTCACGTCAACGTTCCCTGCATAACCCTTTTCTTGCGTGACGGAAATCTCCAGGCAGTCTTCATCTGTGACGTATGCTTTTCCAGGCAAACGCTGCAAAAGACAAAAGCCGACGCTCTTAGAACCAGGTGTATCAATCGCCGTTAGTAGACTTTATCCTCGTAAAGTTGCTAGTTAATGCGTGTAAACTCATAAACTCGTCTTTTTGGTGCAGTAACGCTATTCAGATTAAAAAAAAAAAAAAAAAAAATTCTACCATTCGTAAACTTAAAACGGAAATATTTTACCAATTAAGAACTTCACATCCGTTAAATCGGAATAAAATGGCGCAATTGTTTGAAACAGAGTGAAATTGATTTTCAAAATGAGTTATTGCACATCGAATATTTAATCAGCGCAATAGGTGTAATAGGTTTTTGTCTATCTCCTACAGTTTACTAGTTATGCAAAATACAACAAAATTCATCAAGAGAAAAGAGGTCTTCAGAGGCTATTTCTAGAAAATTCAAGATAGGCATTTTATTTGACTTGTAAATATCTTTAATATACGGTGTTTTAATCAAAATCGTTAGAGCCATTTTTGAGAAAATCAATATTTTCGCAATTTTTTCCCTGTAATAGGGAGATTTTCCTCAAAATTCTCGTGTCGTATCCTTGGTAAATACCTAACTTAAATACCAAGTTTGGTACTTTATCAACTTTTCGTTTCTAAGTTATCGTGTTCACAGATACACTGACTAACGGGTACTCACAAACACACATATCTGTTATTAAAAATGCTTTTTTGTTTTTGTTTTTTGTTACAGGGGACCCTAAAATGTGTATTTCCAGTGAAATCTCGGTATAAATTTTTGTGTGGAATGCAATATCTTCTCTATGTACCATGTACTATGTAGAGAAAGAAACAACAAGAATCGGATATTAACTATGGCGCTTTATGCAGTCCGTTTCTTTTGGACACGTGGCTGGGCTAATGGAAATTTTCCTGCCACCGGGTAGAATGGTTTTTGTGGAGACAGTAATACGCATCCCTTGAAATTCAAGCACATAGGTTTCTAATTGAAATTAAAAATTCAATAATCGCATAATTACATCACAGTGTAGGTATGTGTTGAAACATATCATTATTAATTTTTCGTACCAACGTGGCGATTACATTTGGCCAGCAGTAGCGCTGATTTTGATTTGGTCACGGAAGTTCGAGATTATGTCAAGGAGAGAGGCATGCACACGAAGTTAGCTGAAATGGCACGAGTTGGAGCGAACGTGTTTTGATGATTTATCTATTAATGATGATGTTTTGTAATGACAACTGAGTTTAGCGATGCTGGAAATGTAGGATCAGATTTTGAAAATAAAAATTAAGACAGAATTTGGTATTCGAACCACGTATCAACTTCTATAGCGATGTTTCGGCGGAGTGAACGCGGTCGTCTCCCGACAGGAAACAATCTTTTGTACATTAGTTTATTAGCAGAGCTCCCAGCATTTAAATTGTTGCTTGCACTGACTGTTGCACAAGAAGAATATTCAATATTGAAAAAAAAATATCATTCACTTTCATAACAAAATATAATGATTATTGTTAAGGTTGCTTTAATATCTTGTAATGAATCAATATAAAAGGAGAATAGAGTTATTAATGCACATAATTATCTATCTCTATTTGCAATACTCAATATACTAGTAACACTATATATTTGCCATAACAAATTTACAACCTAATAATAGAATAAAAGCTCCTTTTAACCTTAATTTGATTTAATTGCTGTCATCAAAAGGCACGAAAGGTTTTCTCAACAAATTAGTATTTCAAGTGCGCCTCGAGTAAATCCGCTTTGCGCGCCAAGGATTAAGTAATCAATTTTTCACCAGGACGGCGGCTGAGGTAACCCAAGCATAGAATGAGGTGTTGACCGATAAAGACACCTCAGAAAATATTACCCACACTGTTGCAGTATGTGTGCTACAACACCTTAATTCCAAATGCCAAATTACGTACAGTTCGGAAGTAGCATTCAAGATGCGAATTCTGTGATCGGTCGTCACTTCCATCTCGCGTGTAAAGAAGGCACAAAATTTCCTGGTGAACAACAGTTCTGAACAACTCAATATGTTCCCCGTTACATCAACCTGTTTACAAGGTCGGCAATGCATGCAGTCCAAGGTTCAATTTCGCACCTCCCCTTTGAGACCAAGGGCTCCCTGAACTAATAATAACGCCATGCATTTAAACCCACTGGCGTTAAACGCCGAATACCGGTATATCTTCTTTATAAACGTTTACACAATGGAATCGTTACACATTTTGTGGATGTAAGAGACTGAAGTTAAAGTTACGCATTTAAAAATTCCACGCGTTGTAATCATGCAAATGTTTCAAATCACTCATCTACAAACTATTCTTACAAAAGCGTATTGTTTAATCTACTTCTTATCCGAGATAATGTTCAAAATTTGATTTCTTTGTTGGTATAAAAAAGATACAGCAGGTCTCTGTTGCAGCTTGGGTGCGCGCCTGAGAGCAACAGAGTATTCACTACTCGCAAACTTTTGCCTGCAGCATACAATACAACTCGGAATTAAGAACAAGCTGTTTCACCGCTGAATGAACTCTTAGAATGAATTGACAGAAAGTGCAAGCACTTGTGTTATGGGCTTTGCCCAGTGACACATTGGCTAATTCGCAGCCGGGCACTGAGAAAGATTACTGTCTACGCATGAATACTCTGACTCAGCCGAGCAGGTATGGAACAGGCTGCATTAGGCTAAAGTGACAGCGCAGTACTGTCTCTACTTACTAGGTAAGTAGTACTGAGTGCTCTTTTAATTTGGATCTGTTGTCCAGCAAATTGGACAAGATATGAAGTTAAAGCAGAGAAGCGATATTAATATAGCGGTAATATTTAAATGTTAATGATTCCGTATCACAGATACGCATCTACTGCGTGAATGGGCTATATAGTCTTGGAAGGTAAAGCATTCTGAAACTTCGGAAGCATTACATAGCTGATACAGATGTTCTAAAGCATTCATTTCTTTAATTTCAGAATGACAGGGAGAGAAGATGACAAAATAAATAGCTTTATTGTTTTGAATAGTAAACTAACTTTAAGTAAGAAATATAAAAATACCTAAAATGCTGAAATATATTCCAAGAATTATTTTATGAAAATTATGACAAATATCTCAATATGTCCACCAGGCTTGCCCTCACTCTCTTGAGAGTTGTGGATTAAGGTCTCAAACATTGTGAGCGTGACATCTCGTGGTCATGTCCTAGAGAATGAAGTTCAACAGCTAGTTCACATTTTCAGAAAGTCTAGCAAAGGGTCATTCCTTGAGATCAACTCAGATGATTTCAAATCCGGGCACCTCAGAAGTCATTGCCGGTTGCTGATATTTCTGTCCATTACAGCATTACATTATTAATTACATTTCACAAAAAAAGAAAGAAAAAAAAGTACCATCTGTCGGTTACGCTCTTCATCTCACACTTTTAACCACACGGATCTTGTTTAACGTAAACGTGCACCTATCGTAAACAAAACCCTCAAAATACAATATATAGAAATATGAACTCTTTACTGTCACAGGAATACATATTTTGATGGCTCTTAAACTAAAAAAAAATGTTTAGAACAGTGTCCGTGCGTGTTTGTGAACAGCATTACTAAAAAAGAAAAAGGCCGCTAAATGCATAATTTGGTGTTTAATTTCAGCACTTTCAAAAGATGCGACACGAAGATTTAAGGAAAGTTTCCCATCCGAGAACACTGTTTAAATGGATGACCTTTCAAATTATCTCATTTGTTCAAAAGATATCACATATTAACATAATTACATGACATATAATATATATATCTTGAATTTTCTGGGAATGTCTGTGAATTTCTGTTCACTCGAAGGAATTCTATATAATCTTGTATAACTGACAAACGATACTCGTAACCGAGAGAGGAAAGCCTACAACACAAAACACAGTATTCCAAATAAATGCATTTCTGTTAGCCATTTCGGGATATCTTTATTATTGATTGGACTTTTTCAATAATTTGTCATTCTTTAAACCTCCTTTCGATATTCAATCGATAAGGTCGGTATATTGCATCCAGTTTTTAAACGTTTGTTGATCATTATTCCTTTAGTATGTTATATTTCATATATTATATAAAGAAATGTATAAGGTAGCTATTTTTGAAAATACTTTTTTCAATTAAAATCAACTAGAGCAAGAAACTAACTTTCGTAAGAATAGATTGTATACGTACATATTAATAAATAAATAAAGAGCGTAATAGAGTGAAAATAAAGTCATGTGAGAGTAGAATCAACATATTTTATATGCAGAAGAATATAAAAGTGGACTGACTGTTCTTACGTTAATGCTGACATACAAAATTTACTACATTATAGGAATCGAAATGGACAGCTTGCAAATAGTGCCCCAGCCCCTCCGTTAGTACAGGATGAAGCTAAGTATTCGACCGCAGAGTGCCCAATCTCCACTATAGGGCTCTTAAGTGTTCTTGGGCTTCCAGCCAGGTTCATCTAGTCATGATGCACATCTTCGAAACGTTGTAGTCAATCCATCTACTTACCATCTATGAAGAGGATGCACATCTTCGAAACGTTGAGTCAATCTTTCGACTTACCTGGCTAGAAATCCGAAAACACTTAGTATTAATACGTCGTCAGCAACGCTTCACCTCTTAGTCCACAATAGCATATTATTAAGCTGTGGGAATTAGGCAACTTTTTCAACACAAACCTTCTCCGCTTTTGAAACCTCTGTGGAGGTGAAACTAGCATCAAAGAAGTGACATAGCCGGCCCCAATAGCCAAGGTCGTTTGAGCGTTCGGCGTTGATGCTCTACCGTGATAGGGTTGCGAGTTCGAATCCTGCTATGGCCAAGGATGTTTAGTGCTGTGTGAATTACCATCTCTTTTCCCTGGCCAAGAGTGATACCCTGAAGGCCAATATGTGTTTAAAAAGTCTGATGCGTTGCATTCACATTACTTTCTCTACCTGTTCTGCAAAATACTCTTACAAAATCTAAATCATACTAAACGGATAACATTAATGGTCTTACTGAAACTTCCATATACGTAGAAGGAGCATAAGGAAATATAGTATAATAAAATTAGTCTTTTAAAAGCCGATCGATATGTGCACAATTGTAGTTCGGTTTGCTTTGCACTTCCAGAAAAACAAAAGAGAGATGAAACAAAAGGTGACCCCGTTTGAGAAGATGTGCAGTTTAAAATTGAAACTAATAGCAAGGAGTGTCTCGGAAACGGTCAACCCTGGAACACAAGCGTATATGACATAAATTATGTGTTTTAACGAGATCTACATTCATTGTGTAATAAGTTTTTATGCATCTCTTACGGTTTACCAGTTACGCAAAATTCAGCAAAATTCATCTAAAATGAACACGTCTTCAGAAGCTATTTCCAGAAAATTCAAGATATTTTATGTGTGATATACGAGGTTCGACTGATAAGTCCCGGGCCTCATACAGTTATGGCGCCAGTTATGGCCAGGTAGACGGTAGCGTCGTGAAGTTTAACCCTAGACTAGCTTTAGTTTAACTCTAGACTAGCTTGTATCCGTAGATATAGGTCAGATTGTTTAGTTTTCGAATGACAGCATTTTAAACAACACAACTTAAGACGAAAATGGAAGATTTGGAAAAACGAGCAGTGACTAAATACTTCCATTTGAAAGGCTTAACGCTTACAGAAATCAAGGAGGGAATGGACAGTACATTGAAAGACATACCCCTTCATATTCAATGATTAAAAGGTGGGTTGCAGAGTTTAAAATGGGACGAGCGAGCACGTGATGAGCCTCGCTCTGGACGCCCTGTAGAAGCGACAACTCCAGAGATCATTAAAAAAAATGCATCGTTTAGTACTAGAAGTCCGCAGATTAAAGTTGTTGAGATAGCAGAGGCTGTAAACATATCAAAAGAACGTGCAAGTGATATTTTAAGTAATTTTTGGGGCTTTCACAAAGTCTGAGCGAAGAAGGGTGACGCGTTTGTGGACACCTGATCAAAAGTTGCAAAGAAAAACTGCTTTTGTTATGAATGTGGAGCTCTAGCGTAAAATTCCCAATAAATTTTTGAGACGGTTTATTATCATGGATGAAACTTGGATACACCACTACCCTCCAGTAAGTAAATCACAGTCAAAAGAGTTGATTGCGCCAGGTGAATCAACTCCAAAAAAAAGGCAAAGTCAATTTTGTCCTCTAACAAGGTTATGGTGAGTGTTTTCTGGATGCACAGGGAATTATTTCTATTGATTACTTGGAAAAGGGTAAAAGTATAGCTGATGACTACTACGCAAGCTTACTGCAGCGTTTGAGTGATGAGATGAAAAGAAAACGACATTTGGCAGAAAAAAAAAAATTGTTCATCAAAACAATGCTCCGGGCCATCGTTCAGTCGTTGCAATGGGGAGAATGTGCGAATTAAAGGTGGAATTGCTTGAACAGCCACCCTATTCGCCAGATCTAGCACCCAGTGACTACCACCTGTTCCCAAACCTCAAAAAAGTTCTTGCAGGACGAAGATTTTACAGCAACGAGGTCATTAATGCGGTAAACAGCTATTTTGAGGACCTTGACATATCTCACTACAGAGATGGTCTAATTATATTAGAAGAAAGTTATGGCAAATGTTTTATCTTTTCTGGAGATTATGTTGAGAAATAAAGCAAAAAAAAAACAAAAAACAAAAAACAAAAAAACAAAAAAAACATTGAATGTGGTTTTCGTTGAGAGGCCCGGGACTTATCAGCCGATCCTCGTATTTTAAATCTAAATCATTTCATTTTCAAGTAATATTTGATTTTTAAACTGATATGTTAACGCAAATTATGCTTTTTACATTTCCATACCTCTGTATCAAAGTTAAAATTATTGTGAAATCAAGAGCTCATCAACTATACATAATACATTTAATTTTTGAAGTAATCTACATCACAGTGTTCCACTAACCCTTCTAGATGTGATACAATTCCCGATAGGATCCGAGAATTGAAGTAGCATGATATTTAATGCTAATTATTTGGGTTTAATCTCTTTAATATAATATTACTCCAGATAATAATCCTTTGCTATCGAGAGGAGTTAAGCATTTAACGCAACAGCAAATTCCATATATTCCAAAGATCTTTACAGCTATGCGCTTTGAGTTTATAAATAATTCATTAGCTAGGATTATTTCCTGATTTACATTATCTATAGCATTTGATTTCCCCTGATATACAATCAATAAAACCTTAATCGCAACAGTTACTACAATTTCCTATAATACAGCAATAGTGTTTACAGTTGCTATCTCGACAAGAGCTTATTTGTGTCTCGTAGCACAGACTGAATATAGTTGTAGAAGAAATAATTAATTAGATATTTAAAATTGAACAAACTTTCCGGTTTTGTAATCACAAAATATGGACATTCTTGAAGTTAATAGTAAAATTATTTATTCAAATAAATTTGAATTGTCCAAACCTTTTCTTCTTACTGAGACTGGATACTTATATTACGCGTCTCATTTACAGCTGCCGATTTTGTTCCCAAAACAGAGTGATCAAATCGCGACCAAAGTCACAATCGTAGAACTTTCAAAGAATGAGAAGAATGACACTACATCCCAGAGTGCAAAATATAACCGGTATTTGACAACAAAAGATGGCAGCGTTCTAATGGACATGTGCACAAAAGGAGCCATTTCTTCTCGTCGTCGCCTTCTTCTTCACTCTATGGAATATGGAAATTCACAATTAACATATCGCAAGAATGGAAGCGTGCTCGGTATTAGCTTTATGCACGCGTTTACATTACCTAAGATTACTATAAACATGACCATAACTTTATAACTAAAGACGCCACTTGGTCATGTTTAAGTTCGTGGTTACTTGCCCATATTAACGTTACGGAAACCATGCGTTCAAAGGAGACAAGAATGGACAACCAGTATGTGCTCCGTCGGAGAACATACTATCGATGGACTGCTCTTATCAATTAGTACACAAAATTGTCGTATTAACATTAAAAGAAATAATTCTTATAGGAAGTCATAAACAGAAAATATTAATAGTCTACACTTCAGTACCCGTGAGACTCGTCACAAACTGGGACAAAGTACCATCCTTACTTATATTACTAAATGCAGCTCCAAGCTTGCGTGACTGGGTCAAACTTAAAAAAAAAAGTAGCCAATCAAGAGGGACATTCACCATATGCTTCTTTAAATGATTATACTGTCATCTAGCATCCGATTTCCCATCGCTAAATGCGAGAATTCACCGAGGTATATATAAACATCTCAGCAGAACAGATTATTGTGGTAAATGATGCTTTTCTCGATTTTATTATCCTTTATACGGCTGACTATTTCTTGTTCATTTTAAAATACGTATGTAAATACCTCTTTTGCTGTGTGAACTATTTTTGTGGCCATATCAAGTTAATTCCATGCTTAGGTTTTGCGCCATTATGTTAATTTAAAATTCATTAAAATATCCGTTTAAACTTATAGCTGCAGTGTAAAAGTAAGAGTTACTACAAGATACAAAATATCGTGTCACAAGTACAGAAATAGAATTAAAATTAAATTCTATGTTCAATGCTGTAAAACATCACGTCAATCGGTTTCTGTAGCGTCCTTTGCTTCAGTGTCGTTGTCGTCTTCGCCTTTCTAAGGACTCGAAAAAGGAATTGATTGACTGATGGTTGCCTGGCTTTCTGTCTTTCTTGTTTGCTTGCTTGCTTCTAAAGCACACGAAGCAGCAGATTACTGATCGATCATCATTTGAGTCGCATAAGAGGCGAATAAAACTACTTTTGAAAAATTTCTTGCATGTATCCTGATCTGATACCAGAGACTCCTAAATAAAATGTTCGGATAGATACTCTGTTCTAGCAATTTTCCCAGTCGCTTAACTATATCTGTTAACAATATCTCCAACTGTTTATGGACGGCTACTGTGGTGAGCTCAACAATGTGGAACGCCAATCTCCATATTATAACTGCTTCCAGGTTAATAAGGCTGACTGCAAACACTTGCTTGATTCCTGACAAGATATAATCCTAACCTACCTTGAAGGGTGGTGATGATGATGGTTAGTGTTTATGGGCGCTCAACTACAAGATCATCAGCGCCCTTATTAAACAAATCATGACAAAAGCCTTGGGTAAAGCTGAATAAAAATATTTTAGATAAGAACGAAAGATTAATCTAAAAATTAATGTAAAAAGGTAATCATAAAAACACCACAAATTGGTGATTTGAGAAAGGGAAAAAAAATCAAAACGAATACAAAAACAAGGATAAAAACAACTAAATCAGAAATTTGAAGGGTATCTTCGATAAAAATTTAAAAATCTTAGCTACCGCTCGACTATCGTCCGCCAGGACTTCTGCAAAACTGACCGGCAGTTGCACTGACTCCCGGATATGTGCTAGATTAACACAATCTAGCAACACATGACGAACAGACAAATCTTCTCCACAAAGCGGACACAATGGAGCAGATTCACTCTTAAAAAGGAAACTATGTGTAAAATTGCAGTGGCCAATACGCAAACGAGCCAAAATTACTTCCTCCCGTCGAGAATGACGAGAAGAAGTTACCCAGTTTGTTGGAAGGTCTTTCACTACTCTAAGCTTGTTTCCGCCGAGAGCTGACCACTCTTCGTGCCAGCACGAAAGTATCGCCCTGCGCACAACAGGCTTAAAGTCTTCCGATTTTATACAAGAAATTTTTGTACTGGGCTCGGTGGCTGCCGTCTTTGCTGCAAAATCTGCCAGTTCATTCCCTGGCAAGCCAATGTGACTAGGAATCCATGCACACTCCAAATTAACCCTAGGAGTGTATAAAACGTAGAGGGCATCCTGGATACGCTGCACGATAGGATGATAGTTGTAGAGATCACCAAGGCTCTGAAGTGCACTCAGGGAATCACTCAATATAAGGCAGTCACTTAAATTTCGACGGCCAACGTGCAGAATAGCTCGATATATTGCGTATAGCTCCGCACTATAAATAGATGTGCCACTATGAAAACCGAATGTATATTGTTCGGTATCATAAATAAAGGCACACCCAACACCAACGGTACACTTATTTCACTCAGTATATATATATATATATACAAGTTCGGTCACTGTAGTTTGACAAACATTCTAAAAAACATCTACGGATACTAGAAAAAGGCATTGTAGACTTTCGGTATGCCGTCATCCCGAGGTTTACGTGGGATGTTGTAAGTAACCAAGGTGGGTGCACCCTTTCCCCCTTGGGAAATATTCTAGGCATTACGATATCGTGCTTATGAAGGAGCATTCGGAAGCGAACACCTGGGGGTCGTAGACAATTGAGATATTTCTATAACGTTCGTCCAGCTCGGTGTTAAAAAAAGAAGTGAACGTTGGATGCGAAGGCATGCACTTTAGCCCACAGCCACAATTTGTTAATAGAATATCTCGTCTACACTGCAGAGGGGGTTCCGCCGATTCAGCATAAAGGCTGGCTACTGGACTGGTTGGAAAAGCTCCAACAGCCAGACGTATACCCTGATTATGGACAGTGTCTAATCTTCTAAGCACAGATTATCTTGCCGAAGAATAAACTATGCATCCGTAATCTAACTTGGCTCGGATCAGTGAGTGATAAAGTCGCAGCAAGACTGCCCGGTCCGCTCCCCAAGATTTGCCACTTAGTATCCGTAGAACATTCAATCTGTGTTATACGTGGTGACCAACATAGTTTTCTATCGAATATCAACCCAAGGAATCTCGTCTCATCCGCGAATGGTAGTAAAACTGTGCCAAACCGCAGCGAAGGTGGTAATCGGCTCCTGCGGCGCCAGAAGTTCACGCAGAGTGATTTCTCAGCAGAGAAGCGAAAACCATTTTTAGAGCTCCACTCTGAGAGGTTGTCTAAACACCGCTGCAGACGGCGTTCCAAAAAGGTGTGCACTGAGAAGTACAACAGATGGCAAAGTCGTCTACGATTAAGCAGGACGATACTCCTTGGAGAACACATTTCGAGATAGAATTAATTGCTATAGCAAACAGCGTGACGCTTAGTACCGATCCCTGTGGCACTCCGTTCTCTTGAACAAAACTATTTGATAAAACCGAGCTGACCCTTACTCGGAAAACGCGGTCCCTCATAAACTCCTGAATGAATAACGGAAGGCGTCCACGTATGTTCCAGTTGTATAGGGAACGTGTTATTCCTGCCCGCCAACACGTATCATAAGCCTTTTAGAGGTTAAAGAACACCCCAACGGTTTGACAGTTCTTCATGAACTCATTCATTATCTGCGTCGAAATCGAGACAAGATGGTCAGCTGCTGAACGACGTCGTCGAAAACCGCACTGGGTGTTGGTCAGTAGGTTATGAGTTTCCAGCCACCATATCAACCGTCCATTGATCATGCGTTCCATCACATTGCAAACGCAACTGGTGAGGGAAATTGGACGGTAGCTGGATGGAAGAAAACGGTCCTTTCCAGTTTTTAAAATAGGTACGATGGTGGCCTCTCGCCACTTTTCTGGAAAAGTGGCGTCAACCCAAACGCGATTATAGACCTCGAGTAGGAAGACCTTACCTTCAGGAGAGAGATGTTGCAACATTTGGACGTTTATTCCATCAGGACCTGGTGCAGAGTTTCGCGAAGATGATAGTGCATGGTCTAACTCCCTCATAGTGAAGAACCGATTGTAATCTTCAAGGTTTTAGAACGAAAGTTGAAACCTTGCGATTCCACCTGAGCCTTAACGGGAAGAAAATCAGGCGAATAATTCTCTGAGCTAGACACTTGAGCGAAAGCACTGCTAAAAGTGTTGGCCACGTCAAACTTATCAACAACATCTCCTACAGCTGTTTTAAGACCGGCGATTGGCGTATGAGTCATTTTTCCGTCCACGCGCCTTAAGTTATCCCATACGATAGAGGAAGGTGTATGTCGATTGAATGATGTTACAAACTTGCTCCATGATGCATGCTATCCTTAACAACCTGCCTAGATTTGGCACGCATCTTTTTATACTCAATCAGGTTATCCAGTGTTGGGCGACGTTGGAAAATCCTGAGAGTACGCCTGCGAGCACGAATGGCATTCCGGCATTCATCAGTCCACCAAGATACCGGAAATCGACGACTGGTTTGGGTCGTCGAACGTGGAATAGACTGCTCGGCAGCATCAAGAATATTTTTTGTGAGCTGCTCCACTAAAACATTCACAGAGTCGTGCTCGTGGTAATAAAAGACAGCCAGCCGGGAGTAAAGGTTCCAGTTGGCTTGATCTATGCGCCATCTAGGTAAACGTGTGGAACATGTATCTTGTGGCAAGATTCTGATAAGACATGGAAAGTGGTAACTAGAATGTAGATCAGAGATGATATTCCACTGTAAGGAAGATGCTAATGGTGGTGAACAAACTGCTAAATCCAGGTGTGAAAAACTGTTGAAAGCATCAGAAAGAAATGTAGGTTCTCCGGTGTTCAGGAGAATTAGATTAGAATTATTCAGGAAATCAGCAATTAACTTACCTCTCGCACAAGCCCGAGGTGAGCCCCAAAGTGGATGGTGGGCATTTACATCACCTACCAATAGAAACGGTGTTGGTAATTGAGAAACTAGATCCCCTAAATCAGTGAGCTAGAGGTCGTCACTCGGAGGAAGGTATATATTACAAATGGTGAATCTGCTATGTGACAGTTTAATCCTTACAGCTACCGACTGGGTGTCGGACTGTAATGGTACTGATTGCGCGAATATATCATCTGATGAGCATCATAGTGCCTCCGTGCGAAGGTACACCCTCTTCCGATGATAGATCACACCTTACAGAGGTGTACCGTTTGATTTTGAAGCTGTCTTGTGGACGGAGCTTAGTCTCTTGCAAACATACGACCAAAGGATCGTTCTGGTTAAGCAGCAGTTCAAGCTCAGGCCGATGTGTTCTTATTCCAAGTAAGTTCCATTGTAGAATAGCAATGTTCTTTATAATGGGATAAGTTGTACATTGTGGTTGTTTCTATTTTGAAAGCTGCGGAGGTCGGTTGAGTTTATTCCTTTTAGGTGTCGGGAAGACACCTTCTATGGGAGGATGGTCCTGCCTCTTTGTCACTGTCCTTCTGGCAGTGAGGGCAGTATCACCTTCCTCCATCTCCTCCACTTGGGAGGACCCCTTTCCAATTGAAAAGTTCGGTTCGAGTACCTCGAACCGATTGGAAATAGAGGCCGGCGAAGGTGATAGTCGTCGACCTGAGTCCTTCCCAGCCGAATCCTCAGAAGAGGACCTCCGTGGACTGTTGTTTCCCTTTGTTGCTTTGGGAATAGGATTTACACTTTGTTTGAGTAAGTCAGTTCTCTCATAGGTGTTCTTAAACTTTCTTTCTGGTTCTTTATATTTTGTTAGCTTGCCAGACTTGTTGGTTGAGGTCGATTGGTTTGGCGGCGATTTAATTTTGGTGCTTTTTAAGTTTCAGATGTTACTACTGACTTAGATGTTGAAGTCGAAGGCCTAGGAAGTGAGCTGGCTGTGAGAATCTTTTCTGCAATCGTGACCCCGTTTATATCGCAGGTTTGAGTTGCGATTTCCCGACTTTGTACCAATTTAGCTACAACTGAGCTATAGGTACCATACATCAGGGCAGAGGGTTGGCGGATTCGCAAGAGTTTCCGGGCTTCCAAGAAGGACACCTTCTCTTTAACCCATATCTCCTGGACCGTCATTTCCTCTGCAAAACGGGGACAACTACGGGAACTTGATGGATATTCACCGTTACAGTTAACACACGTTGGAGCTGACGTGCATTCTCCGTCATGCGAGATTTTGCCACAGTTCACAGAGGTAGATCAAAAGTAATAAACAGGGTACGGGTAGGCATGAATTCTCCATTTACTTTTCTTTGAACCCGATACACAGATGTTACGCCTTGGGGAGCAAGATTTTCTTGAATTTCGTTACAGGTCAAACCATCCAATGCACGCGTGTTAACCACACCGCGTGGAGAATTCAAGCTTTTGTGTACATCGACCTTTACTGGATAGCTAGCTAACATTTTAGCCTTTAGTATTTTTGTTGCCTGGGATGCTGATTCTGCTTCTACCAGGAGGGTGCCATTACGAGCTCTTATACACGATTTTACAGGACCAGCAATGGTATCAAGACCCTTTTGAATAACAAAAGGACTTACGCTAGAGAACTTTCTTCCTTCCTCTGTTCTATTGACAATCAAGTAGCGAGGACCACAACACTCAACTACTTCTTTTCCGAAGTACCATATTTAATGGATTTTTTTAGATCTTGCCATGAAATTAAACTTTAATTTTCATCCCACCGTGCTCCCCACCCACCACGGAGTCCAACAAGGGGTCACCCCACTGGGATGACAGGGCTACACAGGGGATATAGCAGGCTCGCCGTCCCACTCACCCTGGAGTTCGGTATAATACCTAGTCCTGGCCGATTGACTAGGGGTGGTCTAGTCCCTAGCCTCCCGTATGCGTACCCTCCTAGTCACTGAAAAGACAGAAGGCCCAGGCTCAGATACGCAACCCTCAACCAACCAGGATATTCCTTTCCACCGACACGGGTCTCCACGCACGGCCTACACGTGGGTGGGCATTTTGACCTAGTGACTCTCTCATCACTCAGAGGTTGCCCACTGAGGGAGTCAAGGTTGGCTCGGGACCCCGGGTGCGCCAAACCCGTACCTACCGTAGTAGGCCCCTGAGGGATTGAAGGGTGGTAAAAGCAACAGAATCAGATAGAAAGCAGGAACGCTTCTGTGAATCACTTATGTATTTTGCATTAATCTGAATATTGTGATCTATGTAGTCTTCATTGTCACCTCACTAAAGTGATTTAGTTCAGTTCTGTCGCTTCAGTAACACAATTTAGTTAAATGCTCAGTGCCACTTCAAAAATTTTATTCAGTTCGATTTTCAGTGTCAGTTCACATTTTCTCGCGCGAAGCACCCTCTTCTTCCTTCCACTTAACTCACTGGGCTTCGAACAATGATTTACAGCTCGCTCTATCAGTTTTTGGCATCCCTGTAAATTCTGTTCGAGAAACCATTGATGAGTGGTTTAAATATTACCAATAAACTGGAAGATGCAAGTACAGTAGGAAAATTACAAGTAGAATATCCTCCTTACTAACGCAAGATGTACTTAAATTTAACAGAACGAAATAAAATTGATAACAGGGTTATTGACGGGATATTGTAAATCAAGGAGACATCTACATAAAATGGGAATCTTTAAAGAAAAAGCAGTTTGTATTGTGCAATATAGAGGAAGACACAGACCCTCATATAACCTTTAATGTAAGGCTCTGGTATATAAATTACTCTGCGTGATACAGCCAGAATATCATACTTAAAAAGAGACACAGTGTTATTTAATCAAAACTATACAAAGGAGATAATACAATAAGCTTATAAGGTTTCAGTGTTAAGCACAAATAACTCAACTCCTCCTTTATGAAAGGTCAGAAGAATTCAAACACTTTGCTCGGTAGTAGCAGCGGTAGTACGCCACAACTGCCACTACAAGCTCACTCATAGCACCTGCATTCTAAGCCGTATCAAGAACAACTCACTATTTCACCAACTTATTCACCAGTACGCTCGCTTGTATACAAATGTGGGAATAGCCTGATGAGGAGTTGAAGCGGAGAAACTTCTCAATCTGGTTATACCTCGATCGCGCTTCTTGTATATTTAATTGGATCTAATAGTGATAACTTGGGCCATTGTTGTGTCAATGAAAAGTAACGTTTACTTTCTTTCTTACTATTTTTTTAAGCAGCGCATAAACAAGTTTCCTGAAGAGATCGAATTGTGAAGTTTTATAAAAATTTTTTGAACTTATAATATGTCGACTTTTTTTTTTAATTTCCTAAGAAGGAATACAAATTTTCATTAATTAAATTTAATATTGTAGAGAAAACGTCCTTTGAAACCAATTTAATTACTACTCTTTTCCAATAACTGAGTCAGATATTAACAGTATTTTTGAGTCAGTTGCTAGATACACAAAATAATATTTTCCAAATTCAAAAAAATTAACATGAACACATCAAAATAATTAAAAAATAATAGACAGCCTGCTAATATTTGTCAGAGATTTACTTGTAAAGAGATGCGTATCTGCATTCTTTTACCCCGAACATAAACAACTTTACAAAGCTGGAAAGAAAACTTTTAACTTCCCTGTATAAGCAGAAACACGAAGCCTTTAAAACTTTAGACTTTAAAATAGATTTAAAGCCCGTTTACTTGCGGAATATCTCCTAAAACAATCTCTTTTGATGTCTTTACATTGCTAAGGTGGAGTAATTACAAACGAGCCTCTTAAAGAGTTTTTATTCCAGGAATTATTTAAAGATGTGAAGAAATAGGACAAAGGGAAGGAAAGACAAAACAATTTTCCGTGCCAAAGCACTGACAATGAAACAGCCAATCCGATTACCTGAAGTCTAACGAAAGCATTGCAAGCAAAAAGTAATCACTGTTTTTCTCAGGGAGACATTATTATTTAAAAAAACAGACAAAGGCATTTAACACCTTCGAAAATATGCCCGTTGTTTTGTCTTATAATTCCAAACATTAGCATTCCAAGCGCTTCCTGGACCGAATCTTTCTTCTGTGTAAGAAACGCCGCTTAAAGCAACACTTCAAATAACGTTCTGTATTTAAAACTTATCATGGAGATAAACACAAAAACAACACAATCATAATAAACACAAAAATCAACATAATAATAGAAGCATATCTGAGGTGGTAATATGTGATATGTAGGGAGGGCTTTGAGTGCAAAGGCATATTTTTCTGTGCTGTCCAAAGGTATACTAATATGACATCTTGAGCAATTTAAAGAATATTTTATACTGTATAATGTATATTTTGCCTGTTTTGTTAATAAGAATAATATGTCAACATCTTAAAATTAAGCTGAATATTTGCTTGTTTTGCAAGCATATTATATAAAATTGTTTAAGGTACACGTTTTACACGTATGCTTGAATGTTATAGATTCAATTTTAATCATTTTCTCTTCATATTTGATTTACAAATAATATCCAACATTGGATGGTATGAATAAAAATGAAATGCATCTCAAAGCTTGCAAGATGGAGGTGACCTTGATCGCGACCCACGCCTCACCCGCTTCGTAATGAGGCGCGTCTCAGGTTTTGGAATGAATAAAAAGTAATCGTGTCTCACTTTCAACAGATGCATCTCATGATGTGTTAAGTCACCTCAGAAGAGGTCTCATAACGTGAGACGCAGTTTCTTGAACAAACTATAGGCAGGTTGATACCAGTTTTGATGTTTTTTGAGCTCAAAAGGAAATTTATTAAACCAGGAGGGACTGTAAAGAATTAAATTATAACGAATTTAAAGATTAAAACAAATGTGCAGTGGCTTGTACAACATTTTCTTCCTGGAGCAACAGGAACAGGAGCCGGACCTGCATAATGTGACACTAACAAAATGGAACTTGAAACGCGCTGATTGGCAGAAATTTAGCTCCAGCATAAACGAAAACCTTTATTTGTTAGCCACGCTCTGCATGTTTCACACTATTCCAATCGATACAATAGTAACAAACTTTACAAAAATTATAGAAAAGGCAGCAAAATATAGCGTGAAGCAATATTATATGTAGTCTCTGCAAGCGCTGGTCAAATGTTGGATTGTAAGTCTACTTGCGCTTATGTTTGACTTTGTGTAGCGTTTGACTCTTTTCAGGGCGTTTTTTTTTTTTTTTTTATCGGGCTTGTTGGGCTTCACAGATCCAGACTACCTGGCGGCTTCTTAAATAAGTTGCTAGGATTTTTGTAGAATCGCAATTTATTTTTTATAGTTATTATTTTACAATTCCAAAGATAAACTGTAATCGCATGATACACTGTGTTGAACGCTGTGAATCCATGGGCGCGTATAATTAATTCAACACGAATGCATTTTTACGCGTTATCTCTAAACGGCCTTTTCCATTACGCGTGAAGAAGCCTCCTTCTTCCTGATAACTTGGCGAGCCAGAAAATCAACACGTAACTATAGATACTGTTGAAAAACAAAATGACATCGAGAAAATCAAAACACTTAAATGCAACGAAAGCACAAGGAATAATAAAAACTTTCATCCAGCGATTTCAACTTCGGAAGCAAAGGAATAAAAACAATTCCACATTTAATATTATAAACGTGACATAAAACTCATAAAATGTCGGCAGATTTTTGAATAATATATAAATATTGCCTCAAGCGTTCCTAATATCATTATAGACAACTCGAGAAAACCTGTACCTTGGTGGAACGAAACATGTAAGCTATTCATTAAAGAAAAAAATAAAGCTTATAAGACGTACTGTAAACATCCCTTGATAGGAAACAAGATTGAGTTCAAAAAGTTGCGGGCTCGTGCATGTAAAAGCATCAAAGAAAGCAAGAAGAACTCTTGGTTAACTTACGTTTCATCCCTAAACAATAAAACTCCACAGCCAGATCTATGGAACAAAATAAAGACATTTAAAGGAGTTTTTCGAACTTCCACAATAATCCTACAGCCGCTAGAGATACGCTTCCTTTAAGCGACGCAGTAGTAGTTACGAATACTTTTGATGAGAAGTTTGCTACCACATCTAGTGATCTTAATTGCCACCATGATTTTTTTAAGATGAAAAATACTGTTCTACAGCCAAATCTCAACGCTACACTTGAAACTAATCAAGCATATAATGACAAGATTACTTATAGGGAAGTACAGAATGCTCTTCAATCCTGCAAAAGCTCTAGCCCGAGACCTGATAATGTTCCCTATGAAAGAACTTCCGAATGCAGGTTTAATTTACCTAATCGCTATCAATAACCAAATATGGGAAAGTAGCACATTTCCTGATCAATGGCGCACTATACTCAAACCAGGCAAAGATCGCTATCTGCCAGAAGCCTACAGACCAATATCTCTAACTTGCACTATGTGCAAAATACTGGAAAAAGTAGTTAACAATCGTCTCTGTTGGACTCTAGAACAAAGTTTTTTAACCCTGCTCAGAGTGGATTCAGGCACTCTCACTCAACTCTGGGCAACTTAATAGTACTAGAATCTGCCATAAATGAAGCAAAGATGTACAAACAATATAGCGTCTTTACTTTTGACCTTGAAAAAACGTATGATATGGTATGGAAAACAACGTAATTTCTGTGTTACTACGTAACAACATAACTGGCTATATGATACATTTCATCCACAGCTTTCTCCTCAAACGACAGATTCAAGTACTAGCAAATGGTAATGTAATGTATGGACTCCCTCAAGGATGTTATTAATGCAACTTTGTTTTAGTAGTTATAAATGATATTATCAGCAATATCAGAACTCCATTTAAAAGGTATATTTTTGCTGACGACCTCAAAATAGCTTGTGCTGGCAGAAACATAGATACTGCGCAAGAAATCGTACAGAATGCACTGAAATCCTTTGAAAAGTGGAGCGCATCTACAGGTTTCGAATTCTCAGTACCCAAAACCAAAATATTATATTTTCTAGGAGAAAGTACAACTTTTCAGCTCCTATTCTTACTATAAATGATAAGACAATCTCTCAAGAGGAAATGTGAACATTTTGGGAATGGTTTTCGACAGGAAATTTACATGGATACTACACTTAAAACATCTAAGAGATTAGTGAGTTAGAAGATTAAATATTCTTAGATCATTAGCTGCACAGAATCACAAGTTTTTTGTAAGATCTAAGCTAGATTATGGTTGTATAGTCTATAACTCCGCTAAGCCCTCAACTCTCAGAATGCTGGACTCCATTCATACATCTTCGTTGAGACTAGCACTTGAGGCCTTTCGGACTAGTCCAGTTAGTACTCTACTGATCGAAACCAATGAACCTCCTCTGGCCGTTCGAAGAAAACAGCCAAGCATTTCGTATGCTTTAAAATCAGATCTAAACCAGAGTGTCGAATGTACGATTACATGTTCCAAAAAGAAAACAGGTCCTATCACAAATACACAGATAAACTTACAAGCCCTGAGCCGTTCCATATAAGGATCCACCAAACTCTGCAAGAGCTAAACTTCACAATTCTTCCATGATGGAAACATCTGATGGTAACTTTTCTCCCTGGAAACTTCAGCCAATACAGTAAACTTTGACCTTACAAACAAAACCCCCAAAACAGATGTATGTGATAGAGTTCACAAACAAATGCTCCAGGAAGGGTTGGAAAAATATCCAGATCACCGAAAAATATACACTGACGGTTCAAAGATAAATAATGGCTGTAGCTGCACCGTCATTATTGACCATGAGAACAACATACTCCACAAACTGCCACAACTATGTACAATTTTCACATGTGAATTGTTTGCATCAAGGAAGCTCTATCTTACATCAATGAACTGGATAGCGAAACGCCTTTTCTCGTGCTTATTGACACTAAAAGTGCACTTTTAGCCATTCAAGATATTTCAACAGCTCATCCTCTAATTAATGAAATTCATCACCTCCTCAATTGCGTCTTTACGAAGAAAAAAAAACAAACATAGTATTAATCTAGATTCCTTCACACACCAACATACATGGAAATGATTTAGCCGACAAAGCATCCAAAGTTGCAACAAATCTTCCAAATGCAAATCCAAGGGCGAAAATTCCATATCAAGACGTCAATGCTCATTTGAAAAGATCTCTCTGCGATACATGGAAAAACTCTTGTGTTATCTCTACCAAAAGTAAACTTCACGATGCAAGAGGTAACTCTACAGCACCTTTTTCAGCCAAATTTCTTAATCGCCGTGACCAGATACTCATAACCAGAATCCGAAATGGACATCCAAAACTTACACACTCCTACATCCTCTCTAAAGAAGAGCCACCACAATGCATAAGCTGCAATATAAGGGATAGTATCCAATACATAGTCGAGAACTGCCCGCGCTACCAACTTTACAGGAAAAAGCTCAAGATTCCAGATAGCCTAAAGCTGTCAATGAAGGATTCGAGCTCATGTCTTAGTTTTATACAGTTTTTTTTAAATGCACCAAATTGCATGATAAATTATTGTAAAGCTGCTTCACAATGCAATCTCATTGTACAATGTATATAAATTTGTTAAATATTTTAACTTGGGAAATATTAGAAAGTTAATGTCCTGTATAATGTTATATATTTACCCTATGTGTTAAAGTTTGTATCATATTTTAAAAGTCGCTATAAGACCTTACAGTTAGGCGACTTAAAATACATGCATTAAAAAAAAGCTTTACGCATATGAGCAAAGATTAGAATATTATTGTCATTTTTTTTAATTTATATAGCACACTATAACTTCTGTGGTCTTATCGGGGGCTTTATTTTAGGAACAACAGCTGGTGATTTCTCGCTGAACTGTAACGTTTCTTAACGTCGTTATTTCAGTTTTATACTATTAAGCGCACACACACACACACGCAGGCATACTTAGAGAGAGATAGAAAATGATTCTGGTTAAAAAAGAATTCCTTGACCCAGCGAAAATCGAACCCGGGACCTTTGGGTGAGACGCCAGAATACTGACCATTCGACGGCAGGTAGTAAACCATGGGTTTCAGTGTGACATCGCAGAGGATACAAAGGGCTCTCGGAGTTCAGTATCCAAAACTTTTTGCTCAGGGGTACGAGTGTTTGATTGGCAAATTTTCTAGCAAATGCTACTGCACTCGAATAACTAAAGCGGTATGGCAACAGTGCGTTAAATTCCCTGATGCAATTGGATCTTTAGATTATATCCATACAATAATCATGAAACCGAAATTTCATGTAGACGAAACCATTATCAGGAAAGTTAAAAGTGATGCAAAATAGCATGGTTCAATTCAGGAACAAAATTCCAACGTCTGCAGAAATATTAGTAATAATAACAACAATAATACATATAATAATACTAATCACATGAATTTGTTATTTCTTAAGGATGGGGGTTATGGACAGCATACAGACTCTATGTATGTATCTCGAAAAGGAATATGTTATAATGAAAATATATTTTGGCCAGCAAAAGAGAATTTTCAAGTAATTCAATAAAAAGGAAAATTAGCTGCAGAGTACCTTCGTTTATCATATCTATGCTGTATGGTTGTCCATAACAAACATTTCCAGGAACGAGATTCTGTGCTCCAGGACTGCGGAGAGGAGTAAGAGCAAGAAGACCAGCTAAAAATGTTGATCATGAACATGAGGTTGATGATGATGATGATGACGATGACTGGGATGGTGGACAGGAAGCAGGTATATTAGGGAAAGGGATGAGATAAAAGGGATCAAAAAGCAAGAATAATAAATTATTACACGAGTACGCTTTTATAACCTAAGCTCGTGTAAACGAGTACGCTTTTGTAACCAAATCAATATTTCAATAATATATTTAACAGAAACCAAGATATATTAATAAGTACAAGCCTTTGATTTATTTCAATTAATTGATTGCGGGATCTATTAAATTATTTTCATCCATACATTACAAATTAATACATATAAGTGAACTGCTCACTTTTGTCATTATCTTTGTTTTTATGGCACATGAGATGCTACTTCTTATAATGTTCTCAAAACAGTTTTTGTACTTCATAACACAGTGGAACTTTTATAGAAGCATTTATATTTAAAAGTAACTAAATAAATAATAGGTATGTAACATAATACGATTTATTCATAGCTTTCACTGTTTTCAGAGTATTTGTTTCTTCTATCAAGTCCAAGGACTTTCTTGTGTATTATTTCCTGTGTAAGGGCTTGTTGTCCTTTGTAACGCACTTGCTTTTTACTTTCTCTAGCACGTAGGTACATACGGAGTATGTAGTAGCTAGAGAAAGTTTTGTATTCCACCCAAAAATTCGATGTCCAGATGTCATTGAAAACATATGCTTTGAGGTCCCCTGAGTCCAAAAAGTTTGGTATTTATGTTTAATAGCTTCTAAGATTAGCAGGAAGAAAATTTCTCCACCCTAAACTACATGGAGAAATGTTTGTAAGTTTTGTTTTTCTCAAATATGGCTCTAACGCTTTTTATTAAAATGCCGTATATTAAAGATATTTACATCACTATAGCCTCTGAAGAACTCTTTATTCTGGATGACGTTTGAATAACTGATAAACCGTGAAGACATATATATTTTAATCAAAAATTTTAAGAAGTCATTTTAAAAAAAATCATAAATTTCGACAAATGTTCCATATAAAGGGGGAGGGGCGATTCTCTTTAAAATGTTCGCATCGCATCCTTGGAAGATACTGAACATATACCAAGTTTCATATTTAACGGGCTTTTCGTTTTTGAGCTCAGTCTGTCTATCTGTCTGTGGGCAGCGGTCTCAACGTATATATTTCCGGTAAAATCTCAGTATGGAATTTTTGGGTGGATTACAATACTTTCGCTATCTACTATGTAAATTGTACAAAAGTACTAGAGAAAAAAATTGGGGTTTTATTTGCTTAAAATGCTATAAGCCTTCCTAGCCAATTTTGTACATAATTTATATGAAATATCTTATAAATGCAGCAACATATCCAAACGGAAAGTGTACAATGTAACAGATTTTGTGAGTAGAATTTTGCTTGATATATCAATTCAAAATCCATGTATCACATTTATATGACCTTTATTCTGCAACAAAACCTTAGTCTTCTAACTACTTCATGCTAATCAGATAAATATTACTACATGTTTTCTTGTAGGTAACAAGCAAAATAAGGGAGTACATTAGTCTAAAAGCAAAGTCAAATCTTTTAAGAGCTGGTCGCTATGTGATACTTGAAATACCGTTCTCCTTGCATAACCAGGCTAAGAAAAAAAGAAGATATGTGGCGAATGACGACGTCTTATTTAAAAAACTATAAATATTGGGAAATTTAAATAAAACAAACGGAGAAATGGTTAAGTGCATAAAAAGAAAAGTTTCGTGTTTTAATGAGATCTGCATTTCTTGTGTAGTACGTTAATGTCCATCTCTTACAGTATATAATTTATGAAGAATGTAGAGACTATTTCGCGAAAACCCGAAATATACGTTTTGTTTGTAATGTAAATATCCTTAATACATGGTTTTATAATAAAAATTGTTAGAGTCATGTTTGAAAAATATAAAATTTCGAAAAATCCTCTAAGGTAAAGGATAGTGGAGTGACGGCCTTTCCTGAAAATATTTGTGTAGCATCCTTGGAAGATTTTGATTTTAAATACCAACTTTTAAATTTAATCAACTTTTCGTTTTTAAGTTATACTGATCACAGACACATACACACGTGCGCGCGCACACGTACGTACAAAGACCTTTTTCAAAAATGTGCAACAGTATAGCGTGTCATATTAAATGTCAATTTAATTATTAATGTAAAATTTATATAAATAATTTTTAAAAAATAATATTTTCTGCGCAATATTTTCTGCAGCAAATTTCAGATAATGCGTCATATGACCAGGCTTGCAGTAGTAAGTTCACAGCATCTTATGCGCTAAGTTTAACGACTTCAATGTGCCTTTCCTCAGAAGTTATTGAATACATATATGAAACCTTTTATCCTTATTGTAAACATACAAATACCAACAATATTTGAACATGGGATTTTTTTCCGTTTGTTGCATCTTTTAGTTATTAAAAAATCTATGGCCAAAACATTGCAAAGAATTTCTTGAAAAAATATAATTTTGGTAAAATATTATGCTACTTCTGCAAAACATTTAATAACCAAGAAAGTATCATATATAAAGTGTTCGCAGCGTAATATGTTGTGTAACAACACGAGAGTCCTAGAAGCAAACGTTTTATATACATGGAAAATACACATCAGTGTTGCTAACTTTAATAATGCTAAGATAGGAAGGGCTGGCTCCCATTAAGGAATTTTTACAATGAAGTTCAAGTCTATATTTATAAGAAATATTTAAGTTATTGTAAATATTATTTTTTAGTATCGCTTAACAATTCAAACATATAAGAAGCTATCAATTTACCATATGTCAATCGCTAAACATTTTAGAAATTAATTTTAAATGGCATTCAGGGATGTGGTGCTTGTAAATTTAAGCCCTGGTTAAAGTAAGCGATACCTTCACTCTGAAGAGCCAAACACTCGACCAACTACACTCTACCTGTCTCAGCGTTACATGGGAGAAATCCACGAGCTCTGACGATAAGATGTGTTTTAAATACCATTGCGCAGCAGGAAGGACATTTCACATGTAAAACAAATGTGCAAAAGTTTCCTAATGTCACTGTAAGCGCCTGCACTGTGAATTAAGCTTACGCGCGTGTAAGGTAACAAAAATGTCATTTAAATTGGAGTTAGTATATTTTATGACGAAATTTCGAAGGTGAAGCTTGCTTATACACCTTCTAGATTCACTCTCAGTGCGACTGCAGAGGGCTCAGGCCACTATATTAAGCCAGAGACCAAACAAGTCTCATGAGACGTAACAGCCAGCAGAACCGCTCGGCGTAAACAGGCTTAGCTATGCGAAACAAAAAGTGTAGTGACTATATTCATTCAAACATCTCAAACCACAGAAACACAAAATTGTGCCTAGTGCTATATATTACCTTAAAGGGTATTGAAAATTTTAGTGGGATATTATAATCAATAAAAAGTGATTTTATTAATTCTACTTTATGTATCAGAGTATATTAAATGGTTTATGCTTTTTTATCGAATTAAAATACTTATTGCAAACGAGATGTATATGAAGCGAAATAAACGTGTAGAAATACAGAGAAACAATGGGATTGAAGGACACTTCAATGGTGCAAAATTAAAGGTTATTAAAAAATGTGAACATTTATCAGTTACAGAATGTCTTCAAATATAAGTCAGCCGAAGTTTGCCGAACCCGAGATTAAAGAGTAGCTCTGATAATGATGAAGATGATAATAATAATAATCATAATAATAATAACAGTAACGTATTGTGTTTAGGTTATGTGTGAATCATATTCGATTACTTAAATACCAGGTGGCATATCTGCCCCGTACTTATGTTTGCAGATACCCCTTCCTGTGTTAAAACAATTGCAGAACTCAACGGGGTATTTCAAATTGAAATCGATCAGTGAAGAACTGGTGAGCCTGACTTTCGGTTTACTACTCTCAATGAGTGCGATCCACTGATCGCCTCCGCTGATAAAAGTAAGAGGACTAAAACGAAGAAGGTGGCTCAGCCCAGTTCCTCAAATACCGGTTTTAACTTGAAATAGCCCCGTTGAGTCCTGCAACTTTCATAACGCACCTAGGGATATCTGTGCACATCAAATACCGGGCAGTGGGGCTCCTGGTATATTACTTATCCTAATGTACAATTTGGTTTGAATACTCTTTCGTGCCATATCCACATAGCTTTCGGCTGTTGTCGAGAGTAGCTCCTTTGATTTGTGTTAACTTTGTTAATTGAAATAAATACTTCAAATATAAATGTACGAGCCTCGGCAAGAGAAAATATATTATCTGCGCTCTTTTATTTAACGTGTAATTCTTAGAAGTAGAATAGAAACATAGTAGAATCCAACACAGAAGCCGAAACGCGGCTACCAAATGAACGGACTTCCCTTATAATATTATCCAGTGGTATTTTGATTGCGGATGGGCATACCAAATAGAACAGCGGAAATCGCTTAAATATGGAGATTCGAACCTTATAAGACACAAATTTGCTAAAAGAAGTGTTAACTCCTGCAAATTGGCTGATGGAAATGGTTACAGTGATCATATTTAAAAATACCTCAGATCGATCACATTAGCCCATAAACATAACTCTCTCTATTGGATCGGTTTGTGAGAGTAGTACTGAGTAAAAAGTGACAAAGGAAAATCCTCCATATAAATCTTCTTTAGCCCAAAACCCCTTAAGATATTTTCTTAAACTAAAACAATACTAAATTTAAACGAAATCTAAATAAAAGATGGGAAACTCAACTCGTAACAGGATTACGATGAGGAATAATCCTTTTTATTGTTTTAGAAGTATTTTTCTTCGTTTCATTCTTCTGAACATTTTATCATAGAAGACTTGCTCCTGCTATTGATATTGGATCATCATGACTTCCTCTACCTGCAAAAATAATATCAGAGTAGTAAGGGCAGAAACTCCCACATGCAAATAGGCTCAAAAATACAAATTGCATATTGATATGCAGCGCTGGAAATGGAAAGGGGGTTTTATTTATGGACTTCTTTTAACTGCTGTGGTTCTCAGCGTCCCGTTCTATGTTGGACGTAAAGACCGCTCAATTTTACTCAGAGGCTTGTTATTAGGCTTGACACGGACCAACGACTATACTTCTGTTCCGAAGGAAGTCATCTAAGAATGTTTATGCCCGAAAAAATCCATCGCCCTCCGCCGAGTTTGCACTCAAGACCTTGGGTATATGGTAGCCACTACATCAAGGAGGGCCACAAACAGCGCTGGTATTTTCAAATAAAGCAAAATAAAGTGAAAATAATATATAAACAACGTAAACAAAGGCTAAAATGTTCATGGATGTAATTTGTTTCAAATCGATGCAATTTCAGAGTAGTTTTATGAGTATAATAAACATTTTTATATAAACTGAATCATACGACAACACTAAGAAACCCTAAAGTAGCAATTGCCTAGGAAAACTTGCAGTTTAACCTAGTCATTCTTAAGCCCATTGACTATTTTCAGATTTCAGTAGTCATAGAAATATGTACGTACAGTATATAAGTACTATGTGCATAGTGTATTGTATTGCATCCAAAAATTCGATACCGAGATTTCGCCGGAAATACATATTGTGAGACAACTTGAATCCAAAAAAAAAAAAAATGTTTAGACAAAATGTTCATGTGAGTTTCTGTGTGTGTTTGTGTGTGTGTATGTGTGTGTGTGTGTGTGTGTGTGTGTGTCTGTGTGTGGACAGCATAGTTCAAAAACGAAAAGACCGTTACATACCAAACTTGGTATTTATGTTCAGTATCTTCCAAGGGTGCGACACGAAGATTTTCAATAAAATACCCCATCCCTAATTACCCTTTACCTGGAAAAAATTTCGAAAATTTTGATTTTCGTAAAAATGGCTCTAACGATTTTCATTAAAATCTCTTATATTTAAAATATTTAATTCCAAATAAAATGTAAATCCATAATTTTCTGGGAATTGGCCTCTGAAGATCTCTTTATTCTATAGGATTTTTTATTGAATTTTGCATAACTGGTAAAGCGTAAGAGATAGACAAAAACTTACTACACAAAAGATACAGATCACGATAAAGTACACAATTTACGTTATATACATGTTTTTAATGGCGTTTGCCGTTTTCCAGATATTTCTTGTTATTTATTTCAGTTTTAAAATACTTAAAACTTTTCTTATACGGGAACTTGTCAACGCTTGACCACGCAAAGAAACGGATTTCATTCCCACAACTCTATTCCCTTATTTCCTTTCTACTTATATAGGAACTAAGTGTTAAGACTGTTTCTGTAATGCTTTAGCATTAAATAGATAGAAGACTAAACTTATTAAAAATAATTACGGAGATGTAGAGAAAGTCACGTGAATGTAGCACATCAGATTTTTTAATTCTTGCCTTCGAAAAGTCCAAAAGCACTGGTGATTTTCTTCTTTCTTATATTCTTTCTTAGTCTTTTCTTTCCAAGAATACAGCGAGTTGTATGTAAGGGGCTAGGTGCATTTCATTAAGCTCTTTGGCTTTCATTGTTTCCAATGCAGTGTCCCTTCTCAGCTTCCCCACTCTGCCTAACCATTCGCTTCCACAGCCCTTGTGACTCCCCTCTACCTAATGCCCTTAGTTCTCTTTCATACATGAATGAAAGAAGTAGCAGCTTGAAATATTCAGATACATCTTGTTATTTCTAATCAGGACATCAGTTTTCCATTCTGCATTGTCCTAGAACAGCATGATAAATATTTACAGTGTTTGAGGAGGAAATGATGAAGGTAATGTAAATTATTATTTTGCACAAAATAACATATAAATTGTATCAGCCGCCATATGAATGTCCAAACATTAAAGCCAGGACGAAAGAAAATAAGAACTGCACTACAAGCAAGAATGCCGCAAGTAATAACCCATTCTCCAGCCCTCGGACCGTCTTTTCAAGTTTGCAGACGGAACTGGCGGGTTGTTATCTTTTTGTCAGTGACCTTTTACCGCTTTTATGTACATTATTTGTTATGATAATTATTAATTTGAGTGAGATAATTTGAAGTCAACTGTCTATGATTCTTATACATTTTGCTCATCTTTATTACTTTCTCTACACGTACTATGTATATAGTGTACAGTGAAGGTATCGTAATGCAACCAAAATTTCGATACCGAGATATCACCGGAAATACATATTTTGGGTCTCCCTGAATCCAAAAGAAGCATTCTTAGAAAAATGGTCGCGCACGTCTGTGTGGCTCTAATGATTTTTATTAAAATACCATATATTCACGATATTTATATGCATAACACAATGTATATCTTGTACTTCCTGGGAATATCCTCTAAAGACCTCTTTATTCTGAATGAATTTTGCCGGATTTTGCGTAACTGGTAAGTCGTAAGAGGTAGACAGAAACTTACTACATAAGAAATGTAGATCACAATAAAACTCACAATTTATGTCATATACTTTTTTTTTTTTCTCGTGGAATTGACCATTTCTGAGATATTCCTTGTTATTCGTTTCAGATTTAAAATGCTTAAACTTTTCTCGCACGGAACGATGTAATTTCTTGGCCCTGCATATAAATGGATTTCAACCACATGGCAACCAGCTTTTAAAAGATTTGACTATCGTTTTAGCCTAGTGTATTTCCTTATTCTGCTTCTACTTATAAGGAAGTAAGTAATTAAGAAAACTTCTACTAATGTTTATCTCGATTATCATAAAGTAGATAGAAGAATATGCTTTTTAACAATTATTTGTTACAGCGATGTAGAGAAAGTCATGTGAACGGAACACGTCAGATTTTTAAATTCTACGTAGTACGCAGAGAATATATTGCTTTCCACCAAAAAATTCGATACAGTGATTTCACCAGGAATATATTTTGAAACCCCCTAAAAGAAAACAAAAAAATCAATGTTTAGAAAAAGTTCTATGTATGCGTGGATAAATACAAAACTGGCATTTATATTTAATATATTCCAAATAAGCGTCACACGAATGCTAAAATAAATTTCCCCCGAACAACCCTTTACATGGACTTCTTAAGAAAAAATAACTCCAATACCCTATAGCTTTTACGATAACGCTCCAAAAAACTGTGTTATATTCACAGGACTTTCTCCAACCACTATCTTTTATTTTATATGCATTTTACAAACTATTCTTACAAAAGCTAATTTCTCTATTTTACATTAATCCATATAAATGTTAGGAGAAATAATTTTATTGCGCATTTCGTTGCAGTTAAGATGAATAGTGAAAACCAAAGCTTGGTTAATCTTTACAAAACGAGATATCTATATGATGGGCTTGAAGCTTTATACGCTTGCCATGATATCGCAAGGGAAATAAGGGTAGCGAAAAAACTTAGGAAAGTTACAAAGAAAAAACAAAGAAAAAACAAAGAAATTACAAAGAAAAATAATATTATCTTGAGTTATGTAGCCTAATCTGGAGGCGCTTTTTTAACTGTTCTGGTGGCTTAATGCGTAACGCCGGAAGCTGCTATACCAAAGGTCTTGAGTTCGATTCCTGACAGAGAAAACGTTTATTATTATCTTTTTCATTCCAGACGAGGTGCCGCGATCCGTGAACACGACCCGAACTCGGAAACTATCTTTCACTTGAAAGCCAGCATCATAACACTTCGCTAGAGAGGTACGCAGTAATATGTCCCTTCGTTTTTCGTGTTATGCTCTCGAAGGGTTGATTTAGACAGTGGCGTACTGGCACTTCAGAAACTTATAGGCGTTACTTCGAAATGTCAATAAACAGGCCATAAGTATCCTATCTCAAATTACTTATTTAAGTAATCTACATATTGTGTGAAAATATTTCGTATAGCTCATTAACAACTGTATATATTGTTTGAAACTAAATAGTGTCCAATATTACGGAGATGAGCGCTGATGTTTCCTTTGACTTGGCTTTCAGTGCGTTTTTAAGTGGTTCACAAATTCTACAATTGCACATAGTATGCTTAAAAAAATTACTGAAACTGTTGTTTTCATATTTTAAGTAAAACTGTTGTAAGGTAGTACTTTGTGCCAGTTTTAACTACTAAACTCTAAAATGTTATATGAGATATAAATTTTGAGTTAACGTATTTTATGTGACAGCGCTTTCTGTAATGTTTTAATTACTCGTGTTGTTATAGTAATCAAAATACACAAAACCAGAGAGGAAAAAAGCGACGCATTAGGTCTGTAAATGCAAAGATTATTGCAAAGCCCCTTTTCCTCCGTTAGCGGTGATTTAAAGTCGATGTAGTAGCAAATTATGATGGGTCTTTTATATTTTCACCCCTTCTGCAATCAGCCCCTACTGACAAGACAAAGTGTTGCCTTGAACTTGCTTTATCTTTGGGAGACGTAGAGGTGCAGAAGATTGGGAGGGGGGGTGGTAAAGAAGCCCTCCAGCCCTTTCATCGTTAAAATGCTGGAGGCATCCAGGCGCCCCTCCATTAAGAATGACGGCTATTTTACCTACTACTGTTATTGTTTCGGGTAACAATGCCCTTCATCATCGTTTTCGAATCAAGAACTAAAAGCATCAGACCAATTTAATCCCCTCGCAAAATCATTCGAAATGTCGCCATGGGCCTTTCTGCAAAATATTCAACAGCATTTTGTAGCACGATTAGTGTTGGATTAATCAATAGGCTCTCAAATTAAAGGGATACAATAGCGTAAAGTTTCAATCCATCCCCATAAATGCATAAGCTAGAATGTTTAACTACGAAATAGACCGCTAAACTAAATTTTGAACAAAACAGTAAACACATCTCTTTCTGGAGTTTCACTTGTCTGAAAACGGACGTAATTTCTATTAATGGTTACTGTGCCAGAATGACTATGGTCAAACTGAATAAATCCAGTCCTGTTTACCACCCCTGATTTAATTATGAATGCTTGATTCTGATATAGACGAAATAAGGTGTATGTTTTAATAACGATTTCCTCAAGGTAAAAGTAATGTACTGAACGAACAATTTGATCTTGAAGTTCCCCTGGGAATTCAGGCTGTATGGTGCTTTAAATTATGGACAAGAAAGCGGGAGAAAAACCGAAAAGTATGAACAAATAGAAACTCTGTGGTTTTGTTTCTGTTCGTTTATCTGTTGCAGCAGAACTTTAATACCTATAAGTTACACTTATAAGTCAGCAATGTTAACAGAGCATGGTGAAGATTTTCAATGAATTCCTCGAAACCAAATCCTTTATATTGTTATTTTGGACTAATTTTTATCATCTCTAATAAGACCCTAAAGTCACTTCTAAGTCACTAATGTGATCCAGTTAAATTTTTCATGTCACTTCAATTACACAGCATAGCGAAATAATGAAATATATGCAATGTAGCCTTTTTTTCCATCCACTTCACTTGCCGGGGAATCGTACCGTTGACGTCTCTAATTTCTCACAGCAGCCTCACTCATGTACGTCAATCTATCGTCGCAACTTCATTCGGAGAAATCACTGAATTACCGGTCGTTTAAGTCGCACCAGAAACGCGCTCATGAACTTTCTAACTCACGAGCGCTCTCTAACACAGCTGTGGAATTTCTCATACTTCTCAAATGTTCGGGAGGCATGGAGAAGGGAAAATTTCTGAAAATTCTGTTATCTCTGGTACTTACGCTGGGTTAGAATGCTTCCCTTTACTCCTGACGCCGGTCGGCACCATCTAATTTGATAGCTCTAGTCATAGCTACATCAGAATATATGCCATATTTGTATTTTCATTTTGAAATAGCTGTATGAGGAACTAATTATATATAAATAATCTTCTGCTTAGCAGGAGATGAATTATTTGTTTCTATTTAAATTTACGGTAAGTAAACTATTAGTAAAACTATTCTCTTGGATGTCGTCTTTTCATGGTCAATAAACTAAAAGATTCACTGATTCTTGCGCAGTTATTAAATAAACAGGAAACATTACACCTTAGAAATCGGCTATACCATGTTTCCACGTTAAAAAATCTATTCCAACAGCTGCTGGTTCGCGGGTATATAGCTCAAACCATGAGAATCTATTGACTATTTTATTATTATAATATGTATATTCACTAATATATTAGTTTCTGTTGAATTCAACAATACATATATGCTGTATCTGCGAAACCAAAGTCGTCGTATTATATTCATCATAATTATAAAGTTAAACAAAACATGCATTTGACCAACGAAATAACATTGGTAGTGCTTCCTCCTCCTTCGTTGTATATTGATGTAAAATGATACACAAAAATTTAAAAAATGCTGTGTATTCCATTCACACGACTTTCTCTACCGATTCTTACTATCGACTTTATGCTGATCAAGAACTATATTTAGATTCTTAAATCATCCTTTATCCATTGGATTTATTTTATTCCTTCAAGCATAATAAACATTAGCAGAAACTATCTGATAAGTAGAAGGGAATAAGGGAATATATTAGGTTAAAATGACAGTCAACATTTTTAAAAGCTGTCGCTTTGCGATTGAAGTTCGGTTTTCTTTCTATGGCCGGAGTAAAACAATAAAGTAGGAATGTCAAATTCCCATTCGAGAAACATTTTAGATATTTTAAAATTGAAACCAATAACAAGCAATATTTCAGAAATAGTTAAACTCACACAAAAATGTATATAATATAAATTATGTGTTTACCGAGATCTGCATTTTTTGTGTACTAAGATTTGTCTACCTCTTACGGTTTACCAGTTCTGAAGAGATATGAGGGTATTTCCGGAAAATGAAATATACAATTTTTATTTGTCATGTAAGTATCTTAAAGACATCTACAGCATTTTACTCAAAATCGTTATACCTAATTTTAAGAAAATCAAAATGTTTGAACATTTTTCCATATCTTGCGTACTTTGGGTTGGGAAGATCTTGAAAATCTTTGTATCGCTCATCGTTGTAAGATGTTAAACTTAATTATCGAGTTTCGACATTAAACACTTTCGTTTTCGAATTATGTTGTACACAGACGCACACACACGCGAGCGGACATTTTTATAAAATTGTTTTTTGCGGGGGGGGGGTCTATAAGACCTCAAGCTCGTATTTCCGGTGATAACTCGAATTGAGATTTTGGGTAGAATGAAATGCTTTCCCTAGGTGCTATGTACATTGCAGAAAAAGTAAAAGTAGTAGGCTTTGTTTACTACAATTAAAAGCAAATACCATAGGTGTTTAATACTTGACAAAGTAAGAAAAGCACATTCTTTATACGCATTAATGAAGTAACTATATTTGGCGAATGTACTATTATCCGATATTGTGATTTATGCATAAAGTATGCGATTGTGTTTGACTCTGTGGTTCATTTTCTTCTTCTTCTTTTTCTTTTTATACTTTTTCCCTATAAACGTGCATGCATGTTTGTATGTTATGTTTGTCGTTGGCCATGAACGAGAGCCAACTAAAGCAAATCAAACAGCTAAGAAACCTCTTCTTCTTCTTCTTCTTCTTCTTCATACATTAATGTTTTTTTTTTTTTAAATCCGGTCAACAAAATACCACGAATGTAAGTTGTACAGAGATATGAAAAACAGAATAGGAGTTAATTTGGGAAAGAGAATGGAAAATGGAAAATGAGAGACGGGGGAAACCAGGTAAAGATGGGAATTTAAGATGAGAGAGGAGAATTGGAAGAAATAGGGAATGACAGACAGTGCGAAAGTGGCATAGAGAAAGAGAATAAACTCTGTATTTCACGAAATTACATAAGAAAAGAGCTGCAGAGTATATTCAAATGCCGACGGGATTCAAACCGAGTCTCCTTGCATTGGAAATCAGATGCCAAACAAAAGTAGAAAGAGAGAAACAATATGCAGAAAGAAAAAGTGAGAGGCAGAGAGACCCGGACAGCGGTAGTGAGATAAAAGGAGGTTCACAGTTTCAGGAAAAGGCGGCAGTCCGTCTCTAGTTGGACAAATCGGAATAGGAAATGGAAGAGAACGGCGAATGCGCGCCGCACAAAGGAGAGCAATCTTTATCTTGCCCGACACCTGTCCTAACAGCATACCGTGCCTTTGTCTGGACTCCTTTGGTACTGCAACCCTCTTGATTCAACGTGTATCTATGCTGCTTTATCAGTAGTCGGTTAACTATAGTTTTCAATCCAAAGGTGGCCTTCATTCTCCTACATGCTGCCTTCTTCCCCGCTTTCCCTTTGCTATATACATATAACTATTGCATTGTAACCATTTATCTTCTAGTAGCTTCTGCCTTGAATCTTTTTTTCCTTCTAGTGCATTCGTAAAACGTAACCTAACATATAGTGTGTCCTAGTCAGTTTCTTTTCCATTTCCTGGTCAGTTTCAACAGTGCCATTTCTTCTTCATACATTGTTCTTTATAACAACGTTTAGCTCTTCATATGTTTCGTTTACCGTCAAAGTTTTTGCTTCACACAGAGTCCTTATTATTTGTTTTAGCTCTCTGCTTGCATTCATAGACGTGGTTTAACTCTCCGTAAAAATGTTTTTTTTTTTTTTTTTTTTTCGCTTTTAACCGCAGTGGTTTTAATCTTGGAAACTGTTAAAAAAAATTGATTAGAGCACGGCATATAAACTGAATCACTCATTTCTGCTGGGATGTAGATAGACCTCATTTTAAAGAGGTAGGTAGCCTGCACCCTATTTGGACGGTTCAGAAGAATGCAAGCTTATCTATTAAGTATAAACAAAATATCCTCTATTTATTTAGACATCCAGTTAAAATGTAGAGATGATACCCTATGATGTCGACTAATCACCTAGCTTCTTAACTCAAAATGATTGATGGAACTTTTCATATCCTACTGTACATGTACATAAATGAAGGGTTATTAGAAAAACTCAACATCTACGCTAAGAATGGCGTTTGCTGTATAGCAATATATCAGTTATATCTGAAGAAATCGTAACCAGCCTCAAATACCACGAAATCGGTAAACCTTTCTCTCTCTCTCTCTCTCTCTCTCTCTCTCTCTCTCTCTCTTTCTCTCTTTGTTTCTCCTTTTATTGGAATGGAAACTCCGTGTTATTTCTAGCGCAATTGATAACAGGAGAACAATATTTGAAAATAGTTTCTCTCACATGCTTGAGCCATACCAATGCGGATAAACCTCAGGATGCGCAACTGATATGGGTTTGTTGTATCTCAACAAGACCTGCGACTGATGTGGTTTCTTAATAACTCAAGAGAATGTGTAGCTGATGCATCTCTACAGAAGGAGCAACTGATGTGCATTTCAATGTATCTTTACAGAACAGTAAATAGCGGTATATAAACTGGTTCACTTTTGTCTGCTTGTTTGTAGATAGACCACTCCTTTAGGAAGGTGCGTAACCTGAAAACACTATAACCTATTTGAAAGGTTGGAAATATTGCATTCCGACCTTTTAGCTGTAAACAAACACCCACCTTTTATTTTGACAAGTAGTTACAAAAATAGATGTGACTGCCTCTGATGTTAATTGATAAGTGGATCGATTCAAGGAATTTTTTTATATTACCTATATCATACACTATTCATGTATTTTGTATGCCTGTGTGTGTACGTGCATTTCATTGCATCACAACCAATGTGAAACTGATATATGTTTCATTGTATGTGTTTCGTGTGCGAATTATTATGATGTGTATCTCGTTGTAACATAGCAGGATATCCGTCTGGTATGTGTTTTATTCTATTACAATAGAATATTCGACTGATGTGTATTTCACTGAAACAAAACAGATACCTGCGAAGATTGTTAGTATTATTCATACGGATCGTCTAGTAAATATTGTCTGTACATGCCTTGTTGGATGTGCTTCCCGCGAAATAAATGTACGATATTACTCTATGATATTTTCTCTTTGGCTTGCCTTCCCGCCTTTTCGTGTTGTGGCCGTACACCTAAAACATTATAATTACGTTTATTGGGGTATATAATATGGAGTTTGTTTTCAAAAGCTATAAAGTCCAACTAGCAAAATCACTGTTCGTAGTAGTAAAAATATTATTTACTTACGGCTTAATGTTACTTTGAGTATCATCAATAATATTTAGCCATGTAATTTAAGTATTTATTTATAAGTAGTTATTAATAGTTTCAGTTGGGATTTTGTGCAATTTGGCAACCATATGACATGAAAAATCTCGGCGTAATGGATGAAGAAATACAACAAATAATCACTGCAAAATTGAATACATTAATAAACATTATGTATTTCGAAGCATGTAACCTATGTTTGCTATTTTAATCATAATGAACATCTACATTGCTCTAACAACAGATTCAGAATTTATAATATTGCTGTGAAACAGGGGTTGTTCCCGTCGAAACAGCTTGCTACCTGTAAATTATTTTTAGTCTCCTAATACATTAACCATAAGAAGCCTTCTTACTGGAAAGTATAAAATTGTATGCGTTACATATTAACTTTCAATAATATATTACTATGAAAAGGACCATATAAGGATTATTTATTATCACTATAAAGTTGAAAACATATGCATACATTACGTATTTCAAAATTGTTTACTGTCCTAATAAATAATAATAATAGTAATAATAATAATAGTAATAATAATATTAATAATAAATATCATTACATATTATTCTCAAAATTGATAGAACATTAAAGCCTTTGTTGCTGTAATCATAATAATGAAAGTTAATATTATCCTCAAAATCTAGACCAATAATGAATTGCTTTAGATTTGTTGTTTTTGCATCATACTCAATATGGATCTGGTATTTTCTGTTATAAACAATATTGAGATATTGAGTTACCTCTGAAGTAGAATTATATATCAACGTAAGAATTTGATACTTTCATCGGAAGAAGTCACCACATATATGAACCAGTTTTAAGAATAATAAGTTGGGAAAATATAGGACCGACTTTGAAAAGAAGTGAACATCAGAAAACAATATATAGATAACAAGAAATATTAAAGCCCGCCTAGGCAGTGTGGTAATAGAGTGTCTGCCTCACATGCAACAGGTCGCGAGTTTTAATCTCGCTTAAGGTGAGTTACACGGATAAAGACTTTTTCGGGGTTTTTCCTTATCCTGAGAAGACTAATGTCGAATAATTTTACGATCCATGTACCCGAGCTCATTTGAGCTTCATTTCATCTATTTCATTTGATCATCCAATATTACCAATTAGGTTAAAGGACGTTAAGCTACAAATATATTAATATATAAATAAATAAAAAATATAAAAATAAAATAAATATGGGGAAGTTTGGAAAATAAGAAATCATTAAATCCATACCGACAAATATAAACGCAATGAGGCAGGGAAATGTACACTGACTATAGGGAAGAAATAGCCTGGTTGAGGACGGAAGTGGTATATATGAGAGGATTGAAAGCAAAGGAGAAGCAAGTATGTGAAATATAAAAGGGGGGAAGAGAACATATCACATTATCTATCTGAATTTACAAGTTAAATGGGAAAATATGGGAGAACATGAGGCAAAATGAACTCAATAATTGTAATAATAAAAATGTTAACGGGAAAAGAAGAAACTAGAAATAAGCGGGTAAGAAATTTCTGAGCAGGCGAAAGAGAAATGATCAGGAAGGTAAAGGAAACAAGAAATAGAGAAGAATACAGCGACTACTGAGGAGAGTAGTAGGGTTTAGGAAAGTACTCAGTTAAGTAAAAACGCTAGGGACACATCAAATTGAGGTAACTATATATTTGTACATGTTCATATAAGATTGCAATAACAATGTAAGTAATATGCAAGAAACATCTAATTTGTTCCATTCACATTACTTTCTCTAGCTATTCCGCAAACAAACTTTTCTTACAAAAGATTATTCTTTTGTTTAGATCATGTCAATGAAGATAAACATTACCAGAATTATTCTTATTACTTGCTTCATTGTAAGTAGGAGGGAAATAAGGGAATGTTGAAGGCTAGTGCGATAGCAAAATCTTTTAAAAGCCGGTCGCTTTATAAAATAATTGAAATTCGGTTCTCTTTGCTACCTAGGAGTAAATAAAAGAGAGACGAAAAGAAATACATCTCGTTTGAAAAAATTAAAACCAATAACTCGGAATAACTCGAAAACGTTAACTGCACAAACATTATGCATACGACATCAATTGTGTGGTTTAACGAGATCTACATTTGTGTGTAGTTCTTTTGTGTCTATCTCTTAAGGTTTACCAGTTAGACAAGTTATATAAAGGTCATCCAAAATGCGGAAGTCTTCAGAGGCTATTCCCATAAAATTCAAGGCTTACATTTCACTTGTCATGAAAATACATTGAACATATGGCATTTTAATCAAAATCGTTAGAGGCATTTTTGAAAAAATCAAAATTTTCGAAAAAAATTCCATGTAAAGTATGGTAAGGGGTGGGAGATTTTCTTGAACATATTCCATGTCGCATCCTTGTAAGATACTGAACGTAATTAATTGGTATTATTTAATTGACTATTCATTTTTGAGTGCCCCCCCCCCACACACGCGGACTAAGCAGATAAGTTTCTAAAAACATTTTTGGATTCATTGGGGTCTCAAAGCATGTATTTCCGTGAAATCTCGGCCTCGAATTTTAAGTGGAATACAATAACTTCTCTATCCAATATGTACATTGTACATACGTGCTACAGAAGGTAATAAATGCGTAAATAAATGTGATAAAATGACGCTACGTAAATAGAACATCCCGATATGTGCTTCTGTTGTGATATGGATACTCTTTTCTCCTAAAATACTCAACTTTCCAGGCAGTGTTACAATTGTTAAGGGATCGCTGAAAATTACTTCGTAGCTATTAATTGTCATCCTTAAAATGTAAACAGAAGGCGTAACTAGTGTTGTTTGCGCAAGCAAAGCATCCTCGACCTCGCCATGCATGCAACGCTTTCTGAGTAACGTGCAGTAATGTGCGTCTGCAGAATGAACCACCCTCTAGACTCTAGAGTATATTCAAGGCAATCGAAGTGAAATCTTATAAAACTTCCAGGAAAATAAACAGGGACATTGATCAAAAGGATTTACCCACGTCAACAGCTAGGGGTCTGTGAAGATTCCATCTCTTAGAGAGAAGTAACTCCCCCTTATCCGATCTAACCTCAAAACAGCAAATAAAAACACTCCAGAACATAAAAATAAGGAGTAGGAGGAGGAAGTTGGTATTCAATTCTACGCTCAGAAAAAAGGGAGCGAAGAAAAAGCTCTTGTGACATACTTGAACCAAATAATGGAATGGAAGAGCTTCAGTGTGGAAAATAGAGAGGAGGCGGGAAGAGTGCAAAACCTACTCGCTCTACAAGCACCATACTATTTTTCTTTCTTGTGACATCTTTATGAAAATTGCCTCATAAAGTCGGGAGAGGAGGGAGGAACCCTTTCAGGCTTTTATCATATTATCCACATATAACATAAGGCAAATAGTCCTTCAGGAAATTCTCTATTAACATTCATATTGCATAACAAATGCACAAGGTAACCAATTCAATGGAACAAAAAAATGCAGAACTTCGCGTTAAGATATGAAATTTAACTTTGTGTGAATTCTTTGTGACATTTCCTTCTTTACTCCTACAGCATATGCCTTCCATGAGATATTTACCTCATTGTGAATATATTTTGTAAAATCAGCAATGCTTGGTCCTGGCTCCTCTGTTCACTATATGTTGAATGATTTTCCTGCGACATACACACGAAACTTATAATACAATGAGAGAATGATAGTAGTACAACTCCCATATACTTTCTGCAAATGCACAATGAGACATACACTGCTAGACAAGAACAAGCTGCATTATAACACGGCACTTAGTGAGACATTTAAACTCCTATGCCACCAAAATAAAATCCGCTAAATTTATTAAGCGATAACTCAGGAAACATTTAAGATGTTAGACTTAAAATGTTACATGTTGTACAGGCATCCCTTCTTACATCGAGGTACTCTTGTCCAATACGTTCATTTGTTAAGAAACATAGCATTATTTTCTTAACTACTACACCAGAGTTTATAAAGATATTTTAACGCCCGGCATACTTTAATGGAGGGCAGTCAACGGTAGCGTTGCTAATTAAAGTAAATGAACTGCATTAGGGATCAGATTTCATTTTAAAATATGTACACGCACGCACAACCTTGGTTTACCGTTTAAGAAAAGGTGAGATGTACATGGAGTTGTTTGCTCCCACCTCCCATAGTTCATAATCCCCTCCCCCGCGCCTGTTAGCTGATGGATGACCGCCGGGTATAGCGTGTTGCCGTCCGTCGTTAGTGTGCTGACCATTACAAATGGAACAGATTTGCATAAGTTACCTCGACATTCCCCCTAGACTGTGGCTTACCGCACTATCCATCCCTTGTGCCGGAAGGTAGGTGGGTATCGGTCCCTCAGATAAGTCCTACTGAGGTGACTTACAATGACATCACAATCAGCTGTTTACCTCTTAGGGTGGGCACATCAAGAGTCAGCGACTTTATTACTTTAGTATCAATGCTTCTTCCCTGAGCAGTGATCGAGTACAAAGATGGAGATGACCATCAGTTTCTAGTGGCGAGAGAAGTCTTCGACTGAAGAGCCAAATTGTTTTTATTACTTTAAAACCAACTCACGTATTCCCCTTAACTGCACAGATTCTTTTCTCTCCTATTCCCTCTTCTCTCTCTCACGTCTAATATCCCCCTCTACCTCTCTCAAAGCAACATCATAACTTTTTCTGGAGAGTTCGTAAAATTGTGTTTATTTATTTATTCGTGTTAAGCCCACTACAGCGTATGTATAGATCAGTGTCAACCAAGTTCTATCCCAAACCATATAATTTTTTATCACCTTTAGAATTCTTTATTTAAATTATAGGCATAGTAAAGTTATGTTACACGTGCTATTCAATTTCCTTTATAGCCTAGTTTCTAAATTATTCACAATCATTTGTGATTGAACAGGTGCTCTCAAAACAGGCTAATAATAAATTAAAAACAAAGCTACAATACATCATCTCCGAGTGCGGCCAACCTTCAAGGAAATCTATGTGATAAAGTAAAAAGCTTGTAATTTAAAGGCAGTTTATTGGAAATACGGCATTGTTTTTGTTTGTGTTTCGCTTCATTTGTATAGCCCCCTTAAACTGCTTTAGTCATAGCGGGAGCTCTTGAAACAAATGTTATTGCTCGTTGAGTTGTAGGTAATACAGCTGTGAAATTTGCAAATCCGCAGTCTGAAAGTTATACCAGTTATTACACTCAATAGGAGTAATGTTTTTTCCATATCTAAAATTCTACTTGCATGTTTATTTAAATATCAATTTTGACTGCGTATATCCATTGCTCTAAAACAATAAAAGATTTTAATTTTAAAAAGGATCTGTCATATCAGTGTTTTTATAGAGGAGTGCCGAGTAATGCTAGAACTAAGAAAGTGCGCGAGACAAAGCCGGTAGAGGCTTTTTCCTTCAGCGCTGCGCAGGTCCATGTGTTTCCGATCACTCCTAGGAACATGTTAAGGAGCTAAAATAAATCATGTATTTGCTTGGGCTCTAAGTCAATGGCCGTTGCTTTGTATAGCTTGAAGTGTTTTCCTATGTACTAATTTTCGAATTACTTTTAAAACGCGTGTAATGTGTATGCATTAAACTACTTATTGAGATAACTTAAATGCCAACTTCAAAATGAACATACCCTTCAATAACAAATAGTTCTGTAAGATACACCAAAACAGATCCATGCCGACAAGTGCATAGAAAATGTACAGAAAAATCTGATGTAGTCCATTCACATGACTTTCTCTACATCTCTGTAACAAACCATGGTTAAAAAGCTTATGCTTCCATTTACTTCATAATAATCGAGAAAAAAAATTAGCAGAAATAATCTTACTACTTGCTTCCTTGTAAGTAGACTCGAAATAAGGGAGTACCATAGGTTAAAGTGATAGTCAAAAGCTGGTTGCTATGTGACTGGTTCCTTTGTTTGTATGGACAGGAGTTGACAAAGTCCTGTGTGAGAAAAGTATGTTTTTAAAGCTGAAATGAAAAACAGGAATATCTAAAACATGATCAACTCCACGAGAAAAATGCAAATACCATAAATTGTGTGTTTTAACGTGTTCTACATTTTTTGTGAGGTAAGTGTTTCTCCATCTCTTACGGTTTATCAGTTATGTAAAATTCCGTAAAATTCATTCAGAATGATGTAGTCTTCAGAAGCTATTCCCAGAAAATTCAAGATATACATTTTATTTATCAGGTAAATATCTTAAATATACTATATTTTAATCAAAATCGTTAGAGCCATTTTTTGAGAAAATAAAAAAAATTCGAAAAAAGATCCATGTAAAGGGTAGTTTGGGGTGGGCAGATTTTTCTCAATATCTTCGTGTCGCATCCCTGAAAGATACTAAACTTAAATACCAAGTTTGGTATTTTAACGACTTTTCGTTTTTGAATTATCGTGTTCACATGCGCACGGACACGCACATACACACACCTTTTTGTGAAAATGTTTTTTTTTTTTTTTTTTTTTTTTTTTGGATACAGGGGACCCTAAAACATATATTTCCGGTGAAATCTCGGTGTCGAGTTTTTGGGTGGAGTGCAATACCTTCTCTATACACTATGTACATAGCACGTGTAGAGAAAGTAAACAAGAACAATCTTTAGTAAGGAGTTTGAGAAAATGTAGAGGGAGTCAGGTGAATAGAGCACAACAAGCTTCACGATTTTGATTAAAATACGTATATTAAAGATATTTACGTGACAAAGAAAATGCGTATCTGGAATTTTCTGAGAAAAGCCTCTTCTGATCTCTTCGTCCTGGTAAACCGTAAGATATAGGCCAAAATTTACCACACAAATGTATATCCTTTACATTTTTGTTGAAGAGCTAACCGTTTCCAATTATTCCTAATTGTTACTTTCAATTTTAAAATACTTACACTTTTTTGCTAACAGAAAGTAGTCCGCATTTGTTTTGTTTTACTCCTGGTCATGTAAAGACGCGAATTTCAATGACAATCACATAGCGACAGAGTTTAAAACATTTGTCTATTGCTTTACTAGTGCATTCCTCTTAGTTACTTTCTATTGACAAGGAAATAAGTAACGGGACTATTCTTCTGATATTTATCTCAATTAGCACGAAGTAGAAAAAATCTGATGTGTTCCATTCATATGACTTTCTCTACATCTCTGCAAATAATTATTGTTAAATAGCTTATATTTACTTCATGCTTATCGAGGGGGCAAAAACTAGCAGAAATAGTCTTATTACTTGCTTCCTTGAAAGTAGGAGAAAAATAAGGGAGAGCCATAGGTTAAAGTGATAGTCAAAAGCTGGTTGCTATGTGACTGAAGTTCCTTTGTTTGTATGGTCAGCAGTTGACAAATTCCTGTATGAGAAAAGTATAGGTTTCTCATAGTCGAAACCAAAAGCAAGGAATATCTAAAAAAAAAAAAAAAAAAAAAAATCAACTCCACGAAAAAAAATATATAACATAAATTAAGTGCTTTAAAGTGCTCTACACTTGTGTGGTAAGATTTTGTCCATCCTTTACGGTTTAGCAGTTATGCAAATTTCGGCAAAATTCATCCAGAACAAAAGTACTCTTTAGAGGCTATTCCCAGAAGATTGAAAATTTACATTTTATTTGTAAGGTAAATATCTTTAATATACAATATTTTAAACAAAATCGTTAGAACCATTTTTTAGTAAATCAAAATTTTCTAAAAATGTTCCATGTAAAGAGTAGTTTGGGGTGGGGGGGATTTTTCTCAAAATCTTCGTGTAGCATCCCTGGAAGATACTAAACTTAAACACCAAGTTTGGTATTTTACCGATTTTTCGTTTTGATTTATCGTGTTCGCAGACACACGGACACACGGACCTTTTTCTGAAAATACTTTATTTGGATACAGGGGACCCTAAAACATATATTTCCGGTGAAATCTCGGTATCGAATTTGTACACTATGTACATAGCACGTGTAGAGAAAATAAAAAGAACAATCTTTAGTAAGGATTTTGAGAAAATGTAGAGAAAGTCAGGTGAATGGAGCACATCACGCTTTTTATAGAAAAATAAGAATCACTTGGTACCTTAGACAGGAAACCACGCAGATGGCGTATATGTGTAAAATGGTTGCATTATTATTTTATTCCTTTATATGCTAGACTCTATAAAGGATATGCTTTATTGGTGTTTGCAAAAGTTGATTTTTGACTCTGTTGTAACAAATTGAAGGTTAGCCCGTTCTATAAAGGGGTATGTACTAGTGACGATAAACCTGTTGATTCCTCCTGTTTGATCAGAGACTGTACACCCATTTTTCTGATTCTAAAGAAGCTATTTCTGATTGAACTTTACAGCATTCCTAATAATCTCCAAATCTGTTGTGTATTACTTTTCATTTCCTGGCCCTTTCCGCTTCCCACTTTAAGTAATGAACATTTTAAAAATTAGTGAACGGTTTGACAGTATACAAACGTGTGCTTCTTTCTTCTCCATCTGCTTACCCTTCTCATAAGGACTTAAAAGCTAATGCCCGACGAGGAGCAGCCAAATGGCGTAAGAATGCGAGGAAGGAGATAATACGAAATGTAGGCGATATGCAAGGCAGGAAAGGTGATGTTTGAGCAATTGATAGAATGAGATGCGGGGTAAACCGGAGGACTCAGAGAAAATCCACCTCTTCCTTTAGAATTAATGGGAGTCGAGTCGAGTCCTTGCCTCTAAATACTTGTGTAAAAGTTGATGTGTTACATTTATTTGACTTTCTCTATCTATTTTCATTTATTTTTATACTAAACACTCTACAGCCTGTTTCTACGAAAGCGATTTTTTCTATATACCTCATGTTAATCGAAATAACCTTTTACAGACATTGTTATATTACACATTTCTTTGTAGATACATTGGGGGGGGATAAGGGTGTTTAAGAGGGAGTCTCTTTATGCTGGAGTTGTCTTTCTATGATAACAAAAATAGGCACCTATTTTAAACATAAAAAGTTGTGAAAAATTCAAACCAATAATAACCAATACACCAGAAACCTTTGTGCTACAAAAATGTTATTTGAAATAAATCGTGTGTTTTACGCAGGTCTATATTTTAGGTGTAATGTGTTTTACTACATCTAACGGTTTACCCGGTATACAAAATTATACAAAATTCATAAACACATCACAGAAAATTTCACACATACAATGTGTTTGTCGTGTTAATATCTTAAGTGTCAGTGCGATGTTTTAATACATTCGAATAGAAAATTAAAACTACATAAATTTAAAAAATAGTTTGGGCTGAAGGGATTTACTTGAATATTTTCTAATTGAATTTTTTTATCTTTGGAAGATTCGAACCTAAATATCAAGTTTGGTATTTATCGAATATTTCGTTTTAGAGTTATGTTGTTCACACACACATACACAGACACACACAAGCACAAACATTTTTCTTAAAACGCTACAAATCATGAACGTTTTTATTTTTTAGAGTTACGCAGGAAGTGAAAAAATGACGAGCTTCCAGATTAAATAATTAATCTTACTCGGATTCTGTATTTCACTAACAAGTAAGAGAGGTTCTTTCTCTTGAGTTGCTCGCTAAGTCTCCTTTTCTCAGGATAATAAAGGTACAGTAACATCATCCAGTTTGAAGTAACGGCTGATGGTTTCTAAATATGGACACACGTGGCGCCCTTGTCATTTCGCTCTAGGGCGCCGTTTTGTATGCATCGGAGTGGAGATGAAAAGAACAGGACAGGAAAACAAGAGAAAGTGGCATCTGTCGACAGCGTCTGTCAGAATTCCCGGCTGAAGAAAGAAACAAACACCTGTAGGCTGGTTGATCCCACAGCAAATTCATAGGTAGAAAAGCTGGACATAAAAAGTGAGGGAACCGTTTTATAAAGAAAACACGTTTTATTTTATTTAACGCAATAAAAACATTTGTGAATTTATCTAACGTATTCCAAATAAACCTTCTGATTCTCTCTGGGAAACAGTTTCTTAGTACCAAAAATATTGCTCAAGTATAAACTGAATTAAATATAGAATACCATATTTAAAACTCACAACCTCTCCAAAGAATTCAAAGCGAGGATATTCAAAGATAACCCTCCATCTCTAATCTCAGTTGTATAACATATTTAAACTGTTTTTACTTTCCAAGAAAAGCATATCTACCAAATTTTAGATTATAGTACGTATATAATAGCGTTCTGAAAACTTTCTCTGAATCCCGATTATTCTCGTTGAATTTTGTGTAGCTAAATACTATATAAGAGACGGATAAATCATTTACTTGATTCGAGTGATGTAGATTAAAGTGGGTCAAGGTAGAGGACAAGAAATCTTCGATATAACAACCATGCAACTCGCGTTAAAACAGTTTGGATTTTTGTGGCACTAACAACCGAAATTTTCTGTACTTTAAACAGCAAACTGTGGGGCATTATGTGTCCCAGAATCCGACCGCATAAATTAGCAGGATTCTAATGGATTTCTAGATAAATAGCTTGAAATAGGGAACCTATTGTCCATTTTACCAAATGTTAAAGTGATGGTATACTTTTTAGATCGCACATCAATGGCCGAAAATTAAAAAAAATATGGAACGTGAGAGTCCAATTTGTATTCAGGATGCTTCATTTGTATGTCAGTAGTCTAAGGGATAATCAATACGATATTTAAAATTATTGGATTTGTATCTTTAGCAGAATAGCCAGTTCTTGGAGGTGTGTACGCCTCTGATAACAGCTCAATTGATTTCAAATCATATGTATTTAGCTAGAGCACTCCACCAAAACGCACTGATGGGTGAGTCGGTGAAGCGCTGATCATCGAAATCTACGATACAAAGCTGTCACGCTTCTCTGACGTTTCCACATTTTAGTTTTTTAATTTTCTTGATTTTATCATGGTGTACTCAATTAGAGAAACACAATACGCTTAGTTAACATTTAGTTAACATTTCTGAAGTTCAGACGATAAACCCTCCCATTAAAAATTGGTTTCTAAAGATTTTTAATAACTACGTAGCGTTTTCAATATTAAAAACAGTAATTGCCAAACTACGTGGATTATTTCATTAAAATAATTAGATTTGTTGAACATATTTATGTAATGTGTGCTTTGAAATGCAGTAACTTAACTATAATATTAGCGGTGGAATAAAAACATCAGGGCTATTGCCAAGCTTCGTACAACGGCACTTCGATTTTATCCGATGTAAATATTATGCAAGACTGTAATTCTGAAAATATTGTCTTATGCCTACACGGAACAACTGTGAGAATCATGAACTGCTAAATATTGTGGGGTACCGAGGTGCGAAACGGAGAGCACACAGACTAAAAACCTGAGATAAACTGCTGCGAACTTCAGAGCTCATCTGCTTTTAGTTGCCACTTGGTACCATTGATCATGTTTAAGAGCTTACCACACTGTTGAATCAGATGAACAATTACTGTCGCAAGCATTAGCTTCTGGTGCTGAGGTTCACAACAATCCTCGAGTTTTTGACAGGGTGAGAGGTGCATATCTTCATAGGTGCAATGCAGGGATGTTGCACGTCGTCACACCGAAAAGTTCCTCTGGTGACCTGTTATTTTTTGTGCTTCGAATATTGCATTCTTTCTCAAAGACTCTTCAATTTGCCCTTCATGCAGAGCTGAAACGTTAGAGTTCCTTTCAGGATTTCCTTAGGGTATTCACTTTCCTGACTGAACTCACTTAATTCGTTTACATTCGTTTTGTAAATAGTAGTTCTGTTTTATTTCATTTGACACAATGATAAAATCGTTTCGTTAATTGTAAACTGTGTCTACAATAACTGTAATGTATATCACACTGCATTTTAGAAACTTCTTCGAGGAGTGCGGAGGTGTCAAATGCAAATGTTATTAAAACTTCTCCGTTGCACCTACGTGCTAATCGTACATTACATTTATTTGTCAGTACGAATAAATCATATTGAGTAATGCAGCTAAAGTATGAACGTTTCATTATAAAATATTAAAGAGGAGCCAATATAAAAAATTATGATGTGTTACACTCACATGACTTTCTCTAGCTCCTCTACAAACCTCCTACAAAAGATTATTCTTCTATGCACACAATACTTATCGAAATAAATATCAGCAGAATGGTCTTATTACTTAGTTCCTTATAAGTAGAAGGCAATAAGGGAATGCACTATGCTAAAGTGATTGTCAAATGTTTTAAAAGCTATCGTTATGCGGTTGTCATTGCAAATCACGTCTTTGTTTGACCAGGAGTAGAACAAAAGAAAAAGGGAGACTTCCCGTTTGAGAAAAGTTTAAGTACTTCACAATTGAAACCAATAACAAGGAATACCTCGAAAATGGTTACTTCCACAACAAAAACGTAAAGTACATAAATTGTGTGTTTTGTTGTGATGTACAATTTTGTGTAGTGAGTTTTTTTCTATCTCTTACGGTTTAGCAGTTAAGCAAACTTCGGCAAAATTCATCCAGAATAAAGAGGTCTTCAGAGGCTATTCCCAAAAAAATTCGAGATATACATTTTATTTCGGACATAAATAGCTTTAATATATGAGATTTTAATCAAAATCGTTAGAGTCATTTTTAAGAAAATCAAAATTTTCGAAAGTTTTTTCCTGTAAAGGGTAGTTTGTGGTGGGGGGGATTTTTTTTGAAAATCTTCGTGTCGCATCCTTGAAAGATACTAAACCTAAATACCTAGTTTGGTATTTAACGGTCTTTTCGTTTTGGGGCTATGTTATCCACAGACACACAGAGACAGACACACAGCCCCACACACGCGCGCACACACACACACACACACACACACACACACACACACACACACACGGATATATTTTAAAATGCTTTTTTCGGACTCAGGGCACCCCAAAACATATATTTTCGGTGAAATCTCGGTATCGAATTTTGGGGGGATTACAATACCTCCTCTATCCCTATGTACATTGTACATATGGGGCTAGAGAAAGTAAAAACAAAAAACAAAAAATGTGATGTGTTACACTCACATGACTTTCTCTTTACAAACTTTTTACATAAGATTATTCTTCTTTCTGCACCTTGCTACTCGAGATAATCATTAGCAGAATGTTCTTACTACTTAGTTCCGTATAAGTAGAAAAAAAAAAAAAAAAAAGGGAATACACTAGGCTAAACCGATAGTCAAATGTTTTAAAATCTGTCGTTATTCGATTGTCATTGCATATCGCTTCTTTGCTTGGCCAGGAGTAGAACAAAAGAAAAACGGACACTTCTTGTCTGATAAAAGTATAAGTACTCACAACTGAAACCAAAAACAAGGAATATCTCGGAAACGGTTACCTCCACAAGAAAAATGTAAAGGACATATATTGTTTGATTTGATCAGATTAACATTTTCTGTGTAGTAATGAAATGTAGTAGAAATTCAATGCAATGCCGGCATGTTGCCATGGTAGTTCAGTGGCAGAGCAACCGGCTAGAGATCGGGTGATCCATGGTTCAAATCCCAGCTATGGCATTGAATTTTTCAGTTTGACTGTACCTATCCAACTCCTGTCCTACACACGGCTTGTGTTTAAAAACAACTATTCCATACACATTTTAAAATGTGGTTGCTAAGGGATTGAAATCTGTTTCTTTGTCTGGTCAGGAGTTGACAAATACCTGAATGAGAAAAGTTTGTCTATTAAAACTGAAACCAATAACAAGGAATATCTCGAAAACAGCTTCAAGAAAAGATGTACATGACATAAATTGTATGACTTAAAGAGATCTACATTTCCTGTGTAGTAAGATTTTGTATCTCTTACAGTTTACCAGTTATGCAAAATTAAGAAGTTTTCATCTCGAATAAAGAGCTCTCAGAGACTATTTCCAGAAAATTCAAGAGATACATTTCATTTGTCATGGACATTCTTAAATATAAGATATTTTAAAAAAAAAAGTTTAGAGCCATTTTTAAGCAAACCAAATTTTCCAATTTTTTGCATGTAAAGGGTAGTTGGGTGTGTGGGGATTTTCTTTATAATTAATCTTCGTGTCGCGTCCTTGGAAGATACTGAGTTCAAATATCACACACACACACACACCACGACACTCACATATACGCACAAACACAGCCCTACACACCCATCGTTTTTATAAAAATGGTTTTATTGGATTCAGGGGGTCTGAAAACATGTATTACCAGTGAAATCTTAGTATCAAATTGTTGGGTACAATACAATAGCTTCTCTATACACTACGTACATAGTACCATAGTATACGTACAGAAAGTAAAAGTCTGATGTGTTCCATTCACGTGACTTGCTCTGCATCATTATGACAAATTATTGTTAATAAGCTTATATTTCTATCCACTTCATGTTAATCGAGATAAACACTAGCAGAAACAGGTGTTATTACTTAGTTCCTTATACGTAGAAGAGAAATAAGGGAATACGCTAAGCTAGACCGATAGCCACATTATTTAAAACGTGGTTGCTATGAGATTGAAGTCTGTTTGTTTGCGTGGCCAGGAGTTGACAGGTTCCTGTATGAGAACATTTTAAGTATTTTAAAATCGAATGGCTGCGCCGTGGCGGATTGGTTACACCGCTCACCTAGGCAGCCCGGTTTTAATTCCAAGCGACCACATGTGCGATTTGTGGTGGACAAAGCGGCGCAAGGACGGGTTTTCTACGGTTTCCCCCGCCATCGCTTTCCACCGTTGCTCCATCTACATTCTTTGTATCATCAGTGCCACAAGTAGTAAAAGCGAGCGCTAAACACTATCCAAAAAAATTAAAACTGAAACCAATAACAAGGAATATCTCGAAAACGGTCAATTTCAGGAAATTAATATACATTGCATAAATCGTGATTTTAAGAGCTCTAGGTTTTTTGTATAGTCAGTTTTTGTCTAACTCTTGAGGTTTACTTGATATGCAAAATTAAAAAAAAGTCACCCAGAAGAGATCTTTGGAGGCGATTCCCAGAAAATTCAAGATACACGTTTAAGATACTTTTGTAAAAATCAAAATTTTTGAACTTTTTTCCATGTAAAGGATAATTGGCGGTGAAAATCTTCGTGTGGTGTCCTTGGGAGATACTGAACTTAAATATTCAGTTTATTATTTAACGGACTTTTGATTTTGAACTATGCTGCCCACAGACATATGCACACAGACAAACAGAGACCTTTTTCTAAAAATGCTTTTTTAGATTCAGGGGTGCCCAAATAATGTATTTCTAGTAAAATATACCCCAAAATTCCATTTCGAGATTTCAACAGAAAGATGTGTTTTTGAAACCTCCTATGTAAAAAAAAAAAGAAGAAGAATTTTCAGAAAAAGGTCTGTGTGTATATGTGTGGTAGTTAAGTTTGGTATCATCCAAGGAACCACACGAAATGTTTCAAGAAAATCCCAACTACCTTTTACATGGAACATTTTTCGAAAAGTTTGATTTTCTCAACATTGGCTCCAACGGTTTTGATTAAAATACAGTATGGATAGATATTTTACGGTAAACATAATGTATATCTTTAATTTTCTGAGACGAGTCTCTAAAGATGTTTCATTCTGGATGTTCTTTTGTATAACCCGCAAACCGTAAGAGATAGACAAAAACTTACTACACAAACAATGTATATCTCATTAAAACACACAATTTATGGAACACTGGGAACCAAATATTAAGGACGATTTCTGTTAATGTTTACCTCGATTATCATGAAGTAGAAGAATAAGCTTTTTAACACTACTTTTTTACAGATATGTAGAGAAAATCATGTGAATGGAACACATCAGATTTTTTCCCTTCTACTTACAAGGAACAAGTAATAAGGACAATTTCTGATAATTTTTATCTCGTTTATCATGAAGTTGCTACAAGAATACGCTTTTTAACAATAGTTTATTACAGAGAGGTAGAGAAAGTCATGTGAATGGTGAATGCACACATCAGATTTTTTGGATTCAGGGGGTGCCAAAACATGTTTTTTCGGTGAAATATCGGTATCGAATTTTTTAGTGCAATATAATATCTACCTCTCTATATACTATGTATATAGAACGTGTAGAGAAAGTAAAGAAAAATGCTATGTGTAACTCCAAAAATGTATTTTCAGAAAGAAAAAAAAAGTTAATGGATATGGCGTAGAATCAACATTATTGCGATCTGTTGCACTATTCGTAAACACTCAAGCTCCTGCCATTGGTGCTGCAGATCCGATTAGTTGCTCTAGAAACAAACTTCTTACAAAATATAATTCTTCTTTCTACATTGCTAATCGAGATAAACATTAGCAGAATATTTTTATTACTTAGTTCCTTATAAGTAGAAGGGAACTAAAGGAATACGCTATGCTAAAGTGATAATCAAATGTTTTAAAAGCTGTTGTTATGCAATTGTCTTTACAAATCGTTCTTTGCTCGGCCAGCAGTAAAACGGCCACTTCCTCTCTGAGAAAAGTATAGGTGTTTTACAGTTGAAATCAACAATGAGGAATATCTCGAAAACGGTTCTGGGATGTAAATATCTTAAATACACGGCATTTTTATCAAAATCGTTGGAGCCATTTATTCAAAAATTTCGAAAATGTTTCCATGTATAGGGTAGTTTGTGGTGGAGGGATTTTATTGAAAATCTTCGTGTCGCAGCCTTGAAAGATACCATATAATAGCAAGTTTGATATTTAATGGTATTTTCATTTTTTAGCTTTGTTGTCCACAAACATACATACAGACCCACACGCACACACACACACACACACACACACACACACCCACCCCTTCGGACCTTTTTCTCAAAAAGCTTTTTTCTGAATCAGTGAACCCCAAAACATACCTATCACCGGTGAAATCTCGACATCGAATTTTTGGGTGGAATACAATACCTTCTGTATTCACTATATACATTGTACATGCGGGCTAGAGAAAGAAATATGTATTATTATTGCATGGAACTTGATTATAACCTAACTAATACGCTAGCATGAAAATTAGCAAACTCGATACCGCTGGATCCATAAACATACTCGCGTTATAATTACTACTATACAGCTTTGCTGTATTATGAATTATGATATTTTCAAATAAATGTAGATTTGAGGGTTCACCTACTTAAGTCAAGAAATAAGAAAGACAAACTTTCACAACAGCCAAATGGGAAGCATGGTCGCTAATGGATACCACATAATTCTCATTATATTTCGACTTTTGTACTTATGCTCCTACCATTCAGCGAGTGGAATCTAAGGTTTCTAGGCTAAATAGCATTTGATGTGGTCATTTTTCAAAGTGTAACACTTGGCACGATATTGGTTTCAGAGTAGCAATTAACACTGTTTGTTAATCCAAAATAAATACAGTTAATCAGATTATCGAATACCCTAGCGAGTGCCTCCCACGAGACAGCTGATTCACCTCTAAATTTGAAGTGATAATTATTATAATTTTTTCATTCATATAAATAATGCGTTATTACAGGTGTTACGCAATAATTCTAATTTCGTTCTGTTTTAGAAACATATTACCATATTGCTATGTAATTGGTACCGATTGCCCAAATTTCTAAATAGTACACAATAAAAAGACAACGTTCTGAGATTCGATCAAATATTTGAAATATTAATATTAAATATTAAAGCTGAAGCTTTCATTTCGCATCTTCAGCAGTAAATAAAAATGCAGAAAAAGTATAATTTGCGGATGAGGTGCATCAGTTCCTCTGAATGCATCTTATTCAAACCACGTTCGTCCATGTGACTGCTGCAGGGAAGGACACTTTCGGTTCGTATTATGCATAGAGATGTGAATGATGTTTACAGCTTTAGTAATACAATAAATAACAATCGAGCCGATGTAATGGAGGATAATGCAAATCTTACTGTCGATTGACGGGCGACAGAATGAGAAATCAGAAGCCACAGCCTTGTGTGTAGCCAGTAGTTTTGTCTTCAGAACTAATTAGGCGCCCTCCGTTCCCAAACCCTCCTCGTACTTTGAGTCTGTGATTGTGTGCGGACAGGCGAAAAGGTTGCGCCGTTTGTTTGCTCTGTGAAACAGCTGATTCGATTACTCCGCGGCTCCGTGAACTCTTCCCAGTGGATGCCGAGGTAATTGCAATCCTCTCCCACCAAGGGTTCTATCCCAACTGACAACCATGAGCGCACACAGGACATCTCACTCAATGTAATCTGGATATTGAAACGCTTTCTACAAATTTTATTTAAAATTACTTATAAGCCCTTTGTCTCTTTATTATATTTAGGCGCTAATGACCTACTAGTACCTGAACGCCCTTAGCACCAATAACCAACATCTTGCTTCAATTATATCGATTTGGTACTCAATCTAGCAAACTATGCTTTCCATCGCAGTTCAATTTAAGCTACTTAGACCAGAAATATTGTATGTGGTTTTACATACTCTATCAAAAAATCCAGGATTACCAAATGACGCTGCAATAACAGCAAAATTTCTCCTCCAGCTTTATTATTATTATTATTTGATACACTATATTCATCTTTTCCAACTGTTGAATCATTTGATCAGATTGTCCAATTCTGACTGTTAAGTATAATAGTGTGTTATTTCATATTTCAGCTCAGTGTGAAATAATATACTGTACACAATCATTATGCACGCGTCTTTACCGCACCGTTTTTTATATTTAGATAACCCAAATGTTATTAAGCACACTCAGAAGGTTGTGTTTACAAAACCTGTCAGTATTACTTTTTATTCCAACTTTTCTAACTAATCTAGGGTCCATAAATATCTCATAAGATCGATGTCAGTTTATACATTTCTTATTTATTGCTTTCAGCACCAATTAATTTTTCAGAAAGCGCCGACATACATGCTTATATCTGCATTAGCGAAAACTTAAGATGTTAACTACAATGGTAACTGTTATGGCGAGAAATGATACAAATCGGATAGAATACATTTACCGCCACCTTTTTATCAAAATTAAATTCATATATACTATAGCATCCATAAAATAAATGTTTTATCTGTATACGTGACGTTATGCCGATACGTTTTTTGCCTAGGGCTGATTAACAGCGCCCACTAAGCTTTTATTGTGATAATATATACACAAATAGTATTCAAATGTTCAGGCATGTGTTATGAAAAAACCCTAAAAGAATTACAAACATGTAGTAAATAATGGATAACAGAATAATAAAATACACCTATATGAATAATTGTAAAGATAATGTAATAAATTCTAACGTAGGGCAATATGGTTGGGATTTCAATAATTTTAGCATTTTGACAAAATCAAGATGAAGTGCTGCTGAATTCGAGTGGTCAGCGTAGTGACTTCCTAATCCAGAGGTACGGGTTCGGTTTCCGTCTGAGTGAGAATTTGTTTTATAACCAGAGTCCGAAAGAGTCTTAAAATATAAATGTGTAAGTGAATATGAAGGTGGTTGTATAGGTAGAGTCAGACTGAAAAATTCATTGCCATAGTCGGGATTTGAACCACGGATGTCCCGATCTCTATACGGTTGCTCTGCCACTGAGGTACCAAGGCCGATTGCCGGCATAGCATTGTATTTCTCAACTGACTCGCATGTTTCCCGGTAAACCATCACTTTGCCGCTTGCTTCTCTGTATCTGCTTTTTATACAAGGTTGTGAACTTCCTGCAACAATTGGCTGTTTTCAATTGAACTCCATCCACTTTTTCTCCGTCCGGAATTTCAACATACTCTTAAAACAGAACAGCTTGCTATGGAAATGCGGCACATTCTATAGATGTATACTACAATTTTCGTATTTCCTTGGTAGTATGGATCCATACACTATACAATATTTGGACTATATATGAAGAGCGTATTGATTAGAAGATTAGCGTTGAAGGTAATGTTCATTGGACCTTAGTAGATTGTTTACATCAACTCAATCCTGTAAATGGAGAACTTCTATTAGTGTTATTTGTTGATGAACAAATGAATGCATTTATTGTCTGATATGCCTAATGCAACAAACAAATGATAGGACAAAAAGAAAAATCGGAGTGATCCATTTTCATTACTTTCACTGCCTATTCTGCTACAAACTATTTATAGAAAATGTTATTCCTCTTTCTAATTCAGCTAATCGAGATAAAAGTTAGCATTGTCTTAATTCTTATCTATAAGAGAAAATAAGGGACTACACTGGGCTAAAGCGATAGTCAAATAGTCAAGAGTAAACCAAAAGAAAAGGGACTGACGATATTCCGTTTGAGAGAACTCTTAAGTATTCAATAATCATCACAATAATCAGGAATATCTCGGTAATCGTTACTCTTAAAAAATGTATCTGAAACATTATGTATGTTAACGAGATCTACATATGTGTGTGTAGTAAGATTGTCATTGTCATGCAAAAATCATCCAGAGTGAAGAGGATTTCAGAAGCTATTTTCAGATTATTCAAGATATACACTTCATTTATCATTAAATATGCTAGACATGCGGTATTTTAATCAAAATCTTTGCAGTCACTATAATTGTCCCTTGTAAAGATTAGTTTGGAGGTGGAAAACCTCCGTAAAAATCTTCATTGGAAAATGCTTAGCTTAAATGCCATTTTTCATATTTAACGAAAATTTTTTCTTTGAATTATCTTGTTCAAAGGCACACGGACACATACGAGCCTTTTTACTAAAGTGATTTTTATTTATTTATTCGGAGACCTCAAAACATGTATTTCCAATGAAATTTCGATATTGGATTTCTGGATGAAACAAAATACATTTTTTGCCTATATGCACTGGTAGAGAAGCTAAACAATATCCCAAAACAAGAAATGTCAACATTTTGTATTGAGTCTTGGAAGGTCTCCACAGTGTAACTATTGCAACAACCGAATCTCCCATTATACAGGGTAAGCGCTCTTGCGTAGGAGAAAGGAAAGAACAATCTTTAGATGACACCCTCCGTAAGATATAATTAGTAACAAGGAATGGCAGTTGAAGGTATGGGGGAAACATCACTTTCATATAACTGTGCAATTAATTAACACCATGGTTTTCTTATCCTAATAAAATGACTGTCTATACCTTATGGTTTTCCATTTATAGAATCTTATATGAAATCAAGTCGGTACGAAATGGGAGAATACCTTAAGCATATAATATTTAAATAAATATGGCATCACTTTAATTACCATGGCTATATCGCGACGGTAGCGTGCTACTCCTTGATCTGCAGGTGATGGAGATTAGCCTTCGTGGTCTTTTCCCCATTACCCATAGAGCTTTCTATTTCGCACCAAACAGATGGTGTTAGGATGACGTCCGGTTGGCTGTTTCTTCAACCCTCTATACTCGGAAGTTGCCGCCATCTGTATTCAGACGGTCAAAGATCAGCCTTCAAGATCTAATCCCTATAACTCGCGACAAGCAAATAGCTCCGGGATGCCGTCCGGTCTAGCTGTTTTTAGTACCTGTACATAGATACTGACGTAATCGAAATAACCATCTATTTTTCAGTTTTACTATTGCTTTAGGCTGTAGGTGGAACATTGGTTCATGATATTAAATGTCCAATCCGACATTTACGTTGGCGACTGAAGAAACCAGGAAAATACCTCAGCCAGATTTTTGGCTTAAGGATTTTGAACCCAGGATCTCAGAAATGCGGGCTACAGACATTATCATCTGAGCCATTTCGCTCCATAGGCATAAATATTGGTTTTGTTTCTCTGTATGTTAAACATTGTCTATTGTCCTTCAAATTATCCTAGCATAATAATAGTCAACATATCCCACCAACCAAAAGTGTCCTAGATGTCACCCCCTATATCCTAAGAGCTCTCTTCTGTAGAATAAGCTGTTAATTTTTTTCTTTATGTTTTAGTTGTTTCATTTATAGAGCCCCCTTTAACATCTAAGGTCATAGCGGGGGTTTTTCCACTTGAAATAACTTGTTGTTTGTAGGTTCTTTTTTACGTTGGTTAAATCATTTCATTTTTCTCAAACACACACATACACTCTCACATACATACTTCCAGAATCTGTGGGGGATAAGGAATAATTCTCGCTAAAGAAACATTCCCCGCCCCAACCGGGAATCGAACCCGGGACTCCGGATGAGAAGTAGTTGTTAATTTGTTTTCTTCTTCGACTTTTCGTTTTTGAACATTCAGTTTCCCTAAAGACGAAGACGATGAAAGTCTTTGAAACGTTGGAACTTGAATCCTTCACCACCTGGCTGGCTGGAAGTCCGAGAAAATTTTCAGGTGAGCACGCAGATGTTTTATAATTCTTTTTAAAGGACTCTCAAAATAGGTATTTCTGGTGAAATCTAGATGTAAAATTAATTGATAGAATACAACATTTTTCGACCTATTGTGAGGCTAAGAAAGTAAAACACGCATTTTTTTTTCGGCTGATTACAGTTGGTACGAAAAATTGATCTTCAAAGTATCTTCCCTTATTCCTATTCTAAAGTTTTACTAAAGATACGTGAAAACTGCGAGACAATGTTTGTTGACGGTGTAGAGTGAGTTGTTAATTTTGTGCGGGGTTAGGACCCTTTGTGCACTTGAGCCAGAAGCGCAGGCAGCCTCTTTGTTTATGGATACATAAACCGCTCAGCACTGTGCCATATAATGGGACACGGGAACAAGTGTCGGCCTAAACCATCTGGCGAAGTTTACATGCTTTCCCAGCCATTTCATCATGCTCCAATGAACAGACTAGTGATAAAAGACAGGAGAAAGATGCACTGCAGACTGCACAAGTAACCAACTGCAATGCTCAGAGTTTAAAATCCGGGAACATGACACGGGCTCTTATGCGTGTAAAATGTGCCAGATGGCATTGCTTGACAAAGAGATGGGCACTACAGTTCACATCAACTGGATTGCTGGACAGGGCAGTGGAAAATTGTAAAGCTTGATGATTATTACAGGAGATGCAGTATGAAAAAAAATACTTTACCAAAACACTTTTATTTTTCAAGAAATACATTGTGCAAATATATGAAGAGTGAGGATATGCACAAATGGTTAAATAATAAAATGCTTCTAAAATATGTTTGAGATTTCTAAAGAAATATTTACTAACTAAGCAGCTATACAAATGTGTAATATTATCACCTATCTTTCTAATATATTTATTAATAGACGGAGTAGTGAAAGAAAGGAAGAAGCTAGTAAAACCTAGTAATAAAATATTTAAAGCTAGATATTTATGTACCTACTTTCATTCAGCGAACGATTTGAGCATTACTTAAAAAACCAATATTAAACTTTACCCGGCGTGCCACCAATATATCGTAGTGAAAATTACTCATAATATCCGTTGGTAACAAAAAAATTAAAACCATTTCGAGTAATAGAATCTGAGGAATAGAAATATAATAAAAACTGAGTCAATACTTTTCGAAAAACACAGTTATGGCAGAAAATAATTTATGCACATTATAGATCTTTGGAACAATAACATGCTGCACCTGTTTTTTCTAGGAAATTAATTAAGAAACAAGAAAGGAAAATTAAGGAGAGTTAAAGAAAACACAAGATGAAAACAAAAATTGCATCGCTATTAAACTGAAACAGTTCAAGCGACAGCGAAAGGAACACGAGGAAAGAATGCCAGAAACACCACTACTGAAACAAATATAGAGATATGTATGGACTGACGGAGAATATGAGAAACAGACGCAGACAGCTGGAGAACTTTTTGGTCCCTATTCTTTGAACCGTAGAAAACTGTTTAAATCGCATTCAAACAACAAATTTGACTACATGATATCACCTAAAATTCATGATTTAATGCCCTTTGAATTAAATATAAAACGGCGTATGTATATTAGCGTACAACATCTCAAAAACGAAAAAAGAAAGAAAAGACCGGTATTTGGTCCAGCGCCTTGTAAGGATGCGACTCGAAGATTTTTCACAAAATTCCCTTCTCAAACAACACTTTAGATGGAAAAGTCTTTGCTATTTTTCTTTTTCTAAAAATGCTTACCACATCTTTTAATATATTTGTATGACCAATAAAATGTGTATCTTGATTTTTTTGCAAATAGACTGTGAAGCCCTGTTCATTCAAAATGGATTTCGTATAATTTGGTTTAACTGGACAACCGTAAAATATAGCCATATAAAATTTTACAAAAATGTTAACTTTTCAGATACACAATATCATTTCGGATTGGATCATGTATTTACTACATTTAAGCTAACTCTAAAAGGTTGTATTCCTTTCAATCGTTCTATTTCACTGGGGGCATCTCATCTCTGGTGTTTGCATGTAGCTTAATTGATTCTCCAAATGTATCCATCTTGAGATCTCAATGATATATGAACATGTTTTTTTATATTAACTATAGAGATAATAAGGTTAACATCTCCTAAAATTATTGATATACCTGCAAGGCAAGTTTAGTCTGTTCGTGGTTAGGTATTTCACTACTTGCGCTTTTGATTATTAATTTTAAATTCGTAACGCAATGTTTTCTATTCCTAAAATGTGTCTGTGCTGATTTAGACTAATTTAATTCGGCATTACTTTGTTTACTTTTACTTTATTTACAGCATTTACGAATTTATTTGTATTGTGTATTGCTATTGCCTTGATCCGTATATTATCAGCAAACACATACACAATTATCTCTAGTAACTTATCTTGCGAGTAAATAAAAGGATAAAGTTTAAACCATACAGCAATCTTATTTTTTTTTTTTTTTAATTTTATCAAACGCTTTGACTGCAGAGTGTCAAAAGACGAAACTTATTTTCTAACAATATGAAAATATTGAATACATCACAACATGGAGCATCCATACACTTAGCATTTCACCATCAAGTTTTGTTCACATCTACACCGGAAGTCATAAGAAATAAAGTATTTTATACTTACATTAAGAGAACAAAAGAAATTATTGATCACTTTGGTTGACTTATTTCGCTACGAGAATTTTTACAAAATTAATTGGGCAAATGGGTTACATTCTATCAGTTAATATTATTTTGTACGAAGATAAAGATCCCTCCATATCGCTTGATGGAATGAGAGCATATCCGGCATCGTTTTACCTTTGGTAGTTTAAAGTTATTTGTATGCCAAACACTTACCCTCAAGTACTTTATCACATTGACAGAGGGTGGAATTGACGAGCTATTTTCCAGCAGTAATCAAATGGTAGAAACGCTTTTACAAATATCGCTGTAACTTCAGTGAATCTTTCTTCATAGCTTCTAGATGCTCGAGTGCGCTATAAAGTTTACTGGAAAACTGTTCGATGCAATATTTGGAAATCATGGTTAAACGCTGATGAGATCTTCTCTGAATGAGACAACATGATGCAAACCAAAACCTATTCTTTCTTTTTTTTTTTTTTTTTTTTTTTTTTTTTTGGTAGCTTAACGCCCTTTAACCTGGTTGGTCATTTCGGACGATGAATGAAATTGGTGAAATGATGTTCAAATGATCTCGGGGTCCATGGAGCTTAAAGTACTCGGCATTCGTCTTCTCAGGATAAGGGAAAACCCCGAAAAAAACCTCACCCTAAGAGAGATTCGAACTCACGAGCTGTTGAATGTGAGGCAGACACGCTACCACCACACTACTCAGGCTGGCTTAACCTATTCTTGAAGCAATACTTACCTCTCTAAAAATGAAGGAACTTGTTTTTTTTTTGTTTTTTTTTAAGTTAGCAATCGTAATGCATAACTTGACTAATTTTCCCACATTTTATTCTAGAAATGCGAAAATATTTTGATATTACCAAACGAATAAAGCATACCGAAGTTGGGAAGTAATTCAGTGCACTAATTTTATAGGGCGATATATTCTCTAGTTTTTACAACGTTTACTAGTTTGGATGTAAGAATGAAAAGAAAAACTAAATGCTGATGTGGGAAATGCATGCGAACTTTCTCTACCCCTCTGTCGTTTATTAGTGGGTATATAACTGTTCTTAAGAAAGCTCAGTTTTATATCTACTTCATATTACACAAGCTATACCTTTACAGGAATAGCAATATTACACAATTCGTTACAGATACAAACAGAATAATGATATCCAAACATTGAAGAACTTTGTGTATGTTAGAATATGTTAAACTCTTACAATGCAATCACGAAAAAAAAATGAAAATTAAGGGAAATTTAAAGGAATTGCAAAGTAAATCGTTATTTGAAATATTAATAATGGATATCTAGAGATGATTTATGCCAGAAAAAAATTATTAGAAATATATTATGTGCTTTAAAGATTTTTACAAATTTTTGTGTAGTGCCGTATACCTGTTATAAAGATTATACAAAATGACTTCCGAATGAGCACTTCATAGAGTTTTTCCAAAACATTCATAATATACATTTTTTTGTACAAATCCTTTAATATACGGCATGTTTAACAAAATATTTAAAATCGCTTTTGAGAAAAGAAAACACTTTGTAAAATGATACACAAAAGAGTAGCAGGAGTGTTTTTAAACATTCGTGTCGTATCTTTCAAAGACACTGAGCTTAGATGGCAAGTTTGGTGTGTAGACGACTTTTAAATTTTTAATTATGCTCTTAACAGACATATACAAACTGACGTTGTTTTCTTTTACTTTTTATTCAGGAGTCCCAAAACGTGTAGCTCCAATTCAAATCTCGAAGTCGTATCTTTTGGGTGGAATTCATTCTACTACTATGTAGTTCTAGAAAAAGTAAACATATATTACATGCATTAATTGTATTTTCCACACAAGCCGTGTTTAGGACTGAAAATAAGACAGATAGAGACAGTCTGAAAAACTCAAAGTCATAAGCGAAATATGAACCACGGATCGCCGGTTTCTATGCGATTGCTTCAACGGGTCGGGCTCCAATTCAGGTTAATAGAATTACAATTATAACTATGGTTCAGAATATAAATTGATTAATTGGATAATATTGTAATCCTCGTGAATTTGTAATAGTTAAGGGTATAAAAAATAAAATTGCAATTGATATAACTAAGGCAATTACTCCTCCTAATTTATTAGGAATAGATCGTAAAACCCCCTAATTACCATATAGTAAAATGCCGACATTACATTAAATTCCCCAACCGACAAACATTTTTCCGCGGTAAACCACAAGATCTCCAGTTATTTTAAAATGACATACTCCAATGATGACGTAACATTTCTTAAGTACTTTTAGTTGGTTGTGGAATTTGATGTCCTGTGGGCTTGTTCACAGGTAGGGTCAGTGGTTAGAGCAGCCGACGGAGACCAGGAGATACGTGGTTCAAATTACGGCTATGGTATTACATTTTTTCAGTTTCACTCTATAACCGTGAAATTCCGGTCCTACACATGGCTAGTATTGTAAAAAAATTGATTACACCAAATTACTTAATAGTTGATTAAACGAAGAAGTTGGGGATTTAAAAATCTGATGCGTACCATTCACATGATTTTCTCTACATCTCTCTAACAAATTATTCTTAAAAATTTTATACTTCTATTTACTTCGTGCTAATCAGAGAAAAAAAAAATAGCAGAAATAGTCTTATTACTTGCTTCCTTGTAAGTAGAAGCGAAACAAGGTAGTACCACAGGTTAAAGTGATAGTCAAAAGCTGGTTGCTATGCTACTGGAGTTCCTCTGTTTGTATGGACAGCAGTTGACAAATTCCTGTATGAGAAAAGTATAAGCTTTTCAAAGCAGAAACCAAAAACAGAGAACATCTTAAAAGTCCGTAAAATTCAACCGGAAAAAAGTACTCTTCAGAGACTGTTCTCAGATGATTCAAGATATACGTTTTATTTGTCAGGTAAATAACTTTAATATACGACATTTTCATTAATAGCTAGAGCCATTTTTGAGAAAATCAAAATTTTCGAAGGGTAGTAAAGGGGGATTTTTGTCAAAATTTTCGTGTCGCATCTCTGGAAGATACTTATCTTAAATACCAAGTTTGGTATTTTACCGGCCTTTCGTTTCCGAGTTATCGTGTTCACAGACACGCAGACACACACACACACACACACACACACACACACACACACACACACGGACCTTTTTGTGAAAATGCTTTTTTTTGAATATTGGGGACCCTAATACATATATTTCCGGTGAACTTTCGGTATCGAATTTTTGGGTGGAGTGCAATACCTTCTCTATACACTGTACATAGCACGTATGTAGAAAGTAAAAATCGGACTGTCTCTGCGGTCGAGTGGAATTTTTCATTAACCAGAATCATTCCCTATTCCCTACAACACGTGAAAGTATGAACGTAGAAGTGGATGTTCATGTGATTGGAAGTATAATACTATAATACTGCGTTTGGGTAGCTAATTTGGTTAAGTACTGCCCTCTGAATCAAGGCCGCAGGCTCAAACACGGTCCATGCCAATGGTTTTTAACTGTGCTTAAAAGCGACAGTAGATTTACTGGCATGTAAAAGAATGACTGCGAGACAAAATTTCGGCAGACTGGCGGCACTGATTTGACAGCTTCGCTAACAAGCAAATAATAATTTAAGTATAATATTAAGGCTTATGCGTTCCATTTACATACTTGTAATAAACTATTCTTACAAACACGTATTTTAATATCACCAAAATTACCATTATTTTGGCTAAGCAAATCAGCTACAATTATCTAGACAGTTTAATGGAAAAACACTTCTTAACATTCAAATTAAAGCTGATTCATTTCTTACTAAGTATTACAAAATTGCAATATAAACAACAAAAAGTAGAGAATATAAACCAAAAGAAGAACCACTTGAAAACAGTTTCTACTGTAACAAAATATTAAAATGGATTAAGCTTTAAATAAACATTTTACGAAATGTGTTCAGTCTTCCAAATCAAAAGCCACTGGAAAGAATTTCACAAAATAAATCGTTTAATGTCATTACATTAGATGTAAAGTTTTGTATACAAAATCATAGAGCTGTAAAAGATTTCACCGCAAGTCAATGATTTATGTATAACCAGATTGAAAATTTTAAACAATTTTCATTATATGTTGTCTCTTGATGAAAAGTATATTTCCTAAAAATCTATCAAAGTTGAATGAGATGCATTAGCCTTTCATACAGGTCCTATACACTATACAGCGATAAAAAGAAGCATTTTTCAAACCGCTGCTTCATGTTATTCACGGTATACTGTTAATTTCTTGATAGAAAGGTTTATTTAAAAGCAAGAAGTCAGTACAGTTATTCATGAGCTCTTGGTTTAAACGACTGAACATTGAGTTAAAAAGAAAGGAGTAAAAAAGAAAGAACCGCAATTTTCAAGCATGCCCGTTAAATGACGCTAAGAAAGGGCAACACTTTAACACGAAATATATCTTAAAAACAGCTAATTCTACGAGAAAGTTTATTTGACACAAATTGTATATCTTAATGGCCTCTAAGTGTTTTGTACAGTAAGAATTTGTCTATGTCTTATAGTTTACAATATATGTAAAATTCATTTAGAATAAAGAGGACTTTGGAGGCTATTTCCAGAATATTGAACTAATAGATTTTGTTTGTCAGGAAATTTATTTCAACATATGGCGTTTTAATCAATACTGTTCATGCCAATTTTTTTTTAAAAAATCAAAAATTTTCCACGTTAAGGGTAGTTTATGGTGGATTTTCTTGAAAATCCTCGTGTCGCATCTTTGGGAGACGCTCACTTATATATCAAGTAGAATATTTAACCGAACTTTCCGTTTTGTGTTATTGTGTTCACAGAGACATGGACACATGCACCTTTTCTATAAATGCTTTTTATTTATTTATTTATTTATATATATATTTTTTTTTGGACTCAGGAGACTTCAAATCTTATTCATATTTTCGGTGAAATCTCGACATCAAATGTTTGGATGGAATGCAATACCTTCTCTTTACACCGTGTACATGGTATGTATAGAGCAAGAAAACAAATCTGATATGTTCTGTTTGTGCCAATTGAGATAAACATCAGCAGAAATTGTATTATTTGCTTGTTTGCAAGTAGAAGGGAAATAAGGGCGTACCATGTGAGTGGAACACATCAAATTTTTAAATTTACACATGAAGTATAATGCCAATTTATATTTTTCGTGGTTGTAATTCATAAAATAGACAAACTTTACAACGGAAATAACTGAGTATCATCAAATTTTGCAGTTCAAAATGTGAAATAGGAGTTTTATGACATTAATCATAATGGACATATTCGCAGTTTCTCTTCACTGATTTTAACCATACTCCGATCTTTAGGATCCCATGTAAAGCGTGGGTATAATATTGTGCGTCACAAACTTTTAAAAGATGTTGTGTTTGTTGTTTCTGTATGCAATGTGCATATTTACGAAGAACACGTAAAGCAAACAATTTCTAATTCATCTTTATAAAGGTTGAAATGTATTAGAAACTATGTTCGTGGATGATCTGCATAACTACAAAAATAAATGATATTGGGATGAGAAAATCATGCCTGTAAAACAAGATTTTAAGCATGAAAGGGAAAGTGTCGGTATGTTGGAAATGCTCAAAGCCTCCGATAACGCAAAGACACCAAGGGCAACAGATTATACTGTATTTATATTTCTTTATGGTGTGACGACCAATATTATTGGACAAAGGCAGCAGACTTTTTGTGTATAATGAAAGTGCTTCCTCCCGAACGAGCGTAGTCGGTAATGATGCAGACGTGTTGGTCACGTGTGGGAGTGAAGGCGCTAATGAGGGGGAAACAGGCAGCATGACTCATGCGTGGACACCACTCAGGTGGGGCGCGAGTAAAATCCTCTTACTTCTCTTGCAATCAATTGCATTACTCGGCTATGCGACCGTCCGACGGTTTACTGAAAGAATTCACACGGAAAATAGTTGAGAGCTTTATTTAAACATAACGCCGCAAAGCGGCAGCTTAACATATTTACTCGTGGCGAATTCAATGGTTTAAAAGGAGGAAGGCTTTCCAATTCGCCCGTCGTGTTTATTTCATGAGTACATATGAGACATATGAAGGAAATCAGCAACATGAGACTACCTTCAAAGCGAAGAATATTTAGAATTTGTAATTTTGATGATTTCCAATAAGATTTCACACTTAAGTGGGTCGGCTTTATAGGAAATATCCATACCCAAGAATAATCTTTACATACAGGAATTTTCCTCACCGTCCCTCTCCCTCTCAAATACACACACAAACACACACACATATACACACATACACACCAACTGGTCGGGATGATTCAGGCGGTAACATCGGTGGCCCGCATTAAGGAGGTCCCAGGTTCGATCTGCGGCGATCGTCCACTCTGACCCATGGGTTTGTCGTGGCCTCCATGGGTCTCAGGCAATGATGGAATAGTTCATTTTGTACCACGATTTTCCTGTGCATATCTTTAACCATCCCTTTCTTATTATATTGCAGGGATGAAAGAGTGGCTCAGTTGGTTAAGCACTGTCTTTATTATCCCAACGTCGCGGGCTCAAATCCATCCCAGGCCTATGATTTTTAAGTGTACTTAAAAGCGGATCCCTTGTCAGTAGATTTACTGGCACGTAAAGTAACCCTTACGGACAAAATTCCGGCACACTGGCGACGCTGAATTTGATTCTGGCAATTGATCGCATAGCGTTCTTATCACACTACATATTACGTGGCTAAACAGCGCTGAGCTTCCCGTGTTCTCATGCATGCTTTTTGTTACGCCGCCTTATCACTACAATGGATCTAGGATACTGATAGGTCAAATAAAGAACTTCTTATCATAATTGTGGCTTTATTCTCTGAAAAATAAAAGCTCTGTAACTGAAGTGGAAAAAGCTGTTAACCTTTTCGACCTGTTTGTAGTATTCTTGTATATGACCACGGATTCTTAATGCAAACCTGAGAACTCCTCTCAATGAGCGCGATTCCCTCGCCGTTTCCGTTGATACGCTCAGAACACAGGTCGCTTAAAATAGCACCACCACTGACCGGTGTTTACTTGAATTTTCCCCGTTGAGCTCTGCAACCCTTTAAACACACTAAGGGTTATCTGCACACGTGGGCCACTTAGTATAGGCATTAAGGTTCAGGCGACGTTGTTTTTTGTTTTTTTTTTAACCTTGTTTTTCTGTATTATTACTGGATTGCTGTTTTTTTACTGTTACAACACACACATAAACACAAACATATAACACCCATGCCCAAGGCGGGACTCGAACTCACGATCCCCATCGCTACGAAGCACCAAAGCCTTGGCGAGCGCGGCCATGGGGACCGGCATGTTAGGCGGGTTGCGACTGTGCTGAGGTTGTGCGCTCCGTAAACTCCTGGAGTCCATCGTTGCGGACCTGCCTCCAGGATCTTTCAGATGGGATGCACCTTCGCAGTGACGCGGGGGTGGGGGGGTCAGGTTCTTGGACGGGTGACGTGAGATTCAATATATCTGGAAATGTTATGTACCTCGTCCATGCTGGCGCCAGTCGTTATTCGGCTCTATGTCTCTCCCTTTATCCCCGCCTTCCTGCGGTCACGAAGTCACGAAAAGCCAACATGCGGTACAGTGCCCCTCTGAGTGGGGCTTCCATCCTAATCCTAATGAAAAAATTAATTTAGGTAAACTTTACTGGAATGTACTTATGACCGATGAAAAAATCCAAATAGGTTAATCTACAACAGAAGTCAATATTATAGAGTTTGAAAGTAAAAGACATTACTATTCAAGACGTTTTTTCAGCTTTAGAGCAAACACAAAAATTCACCATTAAACAGAGCTACATATTTATAAAATAAGCTTCATTACTTCGATGTGCATATTCTGAACATGTGTGAAACTCAGTTTAAAAATACCATAATCAATAATTATTTTGTCGTAACTTAATGTAAGCACTGAAAGTAGAAATAATTATATAATTAACTACCATGCCACCTTGCTGTTTCTATTCATTTTTGTTTTCCCGTTACTTTTATTTTTCTTTCTCTGTAAATTTTATTTCCATTCACAAGTTTTGTTTCTTACTTATGCATGAGGTAGATTTATAAAATTATTTGGGACTATATTTTGTAATGAACATTGCAATTGGGCTTATACCTGTTATGTGCAGTTAAATAAATAAATAAATCCAAAATGTTTTCTATTCAAATATGCTGGAATTTATTTACAGACCAGAAATCGATCTATGTATATCAATACCTTCTTCTCCTTTTTATAGAGTTTGAGGAACAACTATTACGAAATTCCGAGAAAAAATTTATGGTTTTGAGAGAAGACATCGTTCTCTTTAGGTCTTGTCTATTAACAATAATTTCGTAGGTTTGGAAGCATTATCATGAAAATAATACACAGAAAAACAAAAACAAATTCACACAGCAAAATTCTAAAGTGTACGCATACTAATGTCTCACGTGAAACGGATCCTGTAACAGGATTTAAAAGTCCTTCGAAACAAATGCTGGAAAGTTTAAGTTTTTATATATGAATGTTGGTGTAAAACATAAAAGTGTTTTGTTAAGGGTTTAGCTGTTGCTTTCTCTAAAGTGAAAATTAAGTTTTATTTCTTTAATGTTTCCCAGCGCCTCATTCTATGTTGAGCATGAAAGACCGCTTAATTTTGCTCAGAGATTTCTTTATCAGACTTGAGGTCATTTTAAGTGCCGTATATCTACGGCACGGGACCAATGATTTACTTTCCTTCAGAAGGAAGCCATGCTAAGGATTTTTCCAACCCGAAAAAAACGTGCCCTCCGCCGGGTTTGAACCCGCTTGGATAGAAGAGGCTTTACTTTATCATGTACAATGCACATTAGGTAGAAAAGTTACTACTGCATTCCAACCAAAAATTCTATACCGAGAATTCACCGGAGATATATTTTGAGGTCCCATAAGTCTGAAAAAAATATTTTTAGCTAAAGGTTCATGTGTGTGAGTGAATAATATAGCTAAAAAACGAAAATACCGCTCAATACAAACTTGGTATTTATGTTTAGTATCTTCTACGAATGCAACACATAGGTTTTCAAGAGAATCCCCCATTACAAACTACCATTTACATGAAGAATGTTTTGAAAATTTTTATTTTCTCGAAAATGGCTCTAGCGATTTTTATTAAAATATCGTATATTAAAGATATTTATATCACAAATAAAATGTATATTTTGAATTTTCTGGGTCTGGACTCTGAAGACCTTTTTATTTTTGATGAGTTTTGCAGAATTATGTGTAACAATTAAATCGTAAGAGATAGACAAAAGCTTACTACAGAAAAATGTGCATAATTTATTTCATATATGTTCTTCTTGTAGAATTTACCGTTTTGGTTTCAGTTTTAAACCACCTAACTTTTCTCAAACGGAGACCATGCAAAGCAAACCGAACCTCACATAGCGACCAGCTTTCCTAACATTTGACTATCGCTTTAGCCTAATGTATTTCCTTATTTCTCTTGTACTTACAGGGAAGCAAGTATTAACACCAATGCCGCTAATGTTTATCTCGATCAGCATTATGTAGATAAAAGAATAATCTTTTGAAGAATAGTTTATACATTGGAGCAGTTAGACAAGGTTATGTGAATGGAATACATCAGATTGTTTCTATAATATTGTAGTATTTTTCAAGAATACGATGAAAATGTCATGCAATTGTAATCAACAGCATAAAAACGAGCAATAATACTGGTTATTTTACTTGAGCCCTACCCGTCGTTTACACCTTTGACCGTAACCAATTCAACTGTAGTCGAACTCGAAATGCTAAGCTTTCAATGGTAGGCCAGTTCAATAGTTTTGGGAAATATTTATAAAAGCTGCATGATGCAGTAATTATACAGTAAACCTAGAACTTCCACACTAATATATCTAATGACATGGATCCTGTGAGAATTACAATTTAAAAATCCTTCACATAAAATGCTGAATAGAATATAAAATATACAATTATAAGTGTTTGTCTATATGCTCTGATAATGGAGTGTGCCAACTTAATAATTATTCCGCCACTTGAAAGACTTAAATTTTCAGAATAACCAGGTGAACAACACAGTCGTGTGGGATTCCGTTCACACCTTTGCATGTAAAACCAAAAAGCAATGGATTGTAATCGCGATTTCTAACATGTGTCCACTTCTCAAGCACCATTAAACATAAACTGCGGCGAGTTTGGACCGGACAAACTTTGCTTTCCAGTAATGAGATTCCATTGGCACTCAGTAAATTCAGAAGGCTGACCGCAATGTCAATCCGACGCTGACAGCTACTATGTTATTTGCAGTAATTATGGCTGCGTTTTGATACACTCTGTGAGTGTGAAGGCAACAAGGACCTCCTGGTATTCCAGGCACGCTATTAACGCACTGAGCTACGGACGTTTTGTCAACGTAACTTACATTCCACGCCCGACAGCATATCAACAATTACACTTTGCAGCGCTAATGTTTTTTGTCCTTATTTACGCGACCGTTTAAACAAAACCAAATGCCGCCCCTAACCAGTACTATCTGTTTCCCAGCTAGACAAATGATTCTGCAGCGCAAACAACGTCAGAGAAAAGGGTTAATTCTGTGAAATACTTTTATCTTACTTTTAACGTGTACCAGTAAAACCATAGAAATAACGATGTGCCTCACATAGTTACGATAGTACACTTGCATTTCTTTTGTGCCTTTCTTTCCAGGCAGGGATATTAAATGTCACCACCAACTTCCACAAAATTAGTTCTTTTATTGAAGTAATTATTTACCAACGCTCCGGCCTTCACGCTGCTTACACTGTTCAAGTTCAATTATCTATATATTGTTAAAATGTTTGTCTCTGGGAGTAAATGTGCATTAGTAGAACTACTTCCATAATATGTATCCGAAGATATGTGGTATTTGTTTTATGTTTGTTTGTTTTCCGCAATGAATTAGATACATCTCAAAATAAACTGCCCAGGAAATGTTTCCTAGAATACTTTTTGAAGGGTAATCCAAAAATATACTGATGCAAATTCATACTTTTTATGTAGAAATGTTATACATTACACACGCATACTTTCAAAAATCTGTACACAGTTTGTTATAAGTGGAGATTGAACAAACAATTAGTAACCAAGCAGGATGGCTCAGGCGGTATCATCTGTGGTCTGTATTCGGGAGGTCCTCGATTCAAATCCCATGGGCCGACCAAATTGTTTGAGTTGTTTCGTGGCCTCCCTCAGGCGCCAAAATAATTACCATATTAAACTTTTAATAGCAACAACCAAAGTTCCATCTTCAATCACAAACAATAATTACACTGAAAAATAGATGGTTAATGTACAATGCTGCCATCTATCCTGAATAGTTGAAGCAGTTAAACCGGATGGACCACAGCGTCATCTACTTGTCCAGGATCAAAGTATGGTATACAGGCATGAGAAGGCTGATTGTATACCGGCTGGGTATATATGATGAAAAAGTAGCCAGACTTTTGTCTACGACATACGACATACATCGTACTAATCAACGTAAACATTACCAGAAACTGTCTTATTACTTACTTGTAAAAGGAAGGGCATACGGAAATACTAAATCGATACTCAAATATTTTAAAAGGACGTCTTATCTTGAAGGACGTCATTCCCACATTCACACTTACAGAGTCTGTAGGGGAGAGGGAATAATTCCGATTAAAAAAAATACCTCAGCCCAGCCGGGATTTGAACCCATGACTTACAGGTGAGAAACAAATGAAGTCATAACTTTCTTGCACACATGTTATTTTATAGCACCAATAAAAATCCTTTTTAATCTTTTAGTAATTTATGAAATAAAATTAGAAGACGTTTCATAGCCCCATGTTCATCAGAACGAACTGGGTGTTTCAATGATTATCAAATCCGGTTGAGTGGTTTTTGAGATTATCCTATATACACAAACTAATTTTCTGTCTATAAAATTACTACAGGTACGGATGGATTGTGGTGAGTCTACACGTGGCTTTGCACAGCTCTGACTTGAAAACTGAACAATTTTAAGATTTAAGTAATGTAACATTCAGAATTGAGGCACATGAGCGCACATGCCAAGAGAGCTTGGTCCAGTACGGTAGTTAAAGAATAAACCGCTACAGACTCCCATCAGCACGGCAAAGCATCCTCGACTGTTTGGAGTGGGCGCTCTACGGAGTAGTGTATAAATAGTGTTGCCATTGTTTCTCTCAATGGGGAACATCAAAGCAGAGGAGGAACTTTGGCTGATTCGCCGGGGTCAAGGCTTTTGACCATCAAGATGGCTACTTAGAGCATCCCTCAAAAGTCACTCAACTGAAGCACCATTAGAAGCGCATTGTACTAACGAATATACAGATACGGTAGAGTGCATGCTCGTTCAACGACGTAATTACTTTAATTTTTCTCTCAAAAAGTAAGGATTACTCGTCCTGTAATGAAACAGCATTGCTAGAGTACGCTTCAAAATAATGGAGTGAAAAACAAAATACAGAAGATTTCTGCGTCTCAGTGCCTGGAATGGCGTTTTTCTCTGTGGTCTACCAGTCATAGATCTCTCTGAACTGACTCTCCCAACACTGCGAAAAAGAAGTTTAATTTAACATTAATTATTTGAATTTAATTAGTCTATACACGGGTTATACCCGTTAGTTTGCTAATATTGCTATGTGAAATGTATTTTGAAAACTCAAACGAGTATTGAAAACTATTTATGTTAGTATTTTGAAGTAAGAAAAAAAAACTAATAGACTGTACGATAAGCAGTCTCTATATTGTATTTGTTATCAAATATGGACGGTAATATGCCGTTATTGATTAAAATTAACTACAGGTGGGCAATATTGATAGGACGCATTTAAAATTCATAACCAGAGGCAAGATTTTCATTTGAAAACTACATTTAAAATCCTCATTAATCATTTTAATTATTGGTGCTTCTGATAAATATTTTACATAAATTCGTATTAATTTTGCGATACTTTTCGGAATAGAATCAAATATCACATTCAAACGTCACCAAACATACAACACTGTTTTTCTATTTCTTTTCAGTTTTAATAGTCGTCCTTCTGTCTGTTACAACTAAGTTATACATAGAGAAAAATACCTCGATATCAGCATTTGACCTCGCTGCCAAATGCATTGAAGGTACTTTTTACAGAAAATGTGGCAAGACTTACATTTGCTTTCAATACGAAGAGTGGTATTATTACGTACATCTAATTTCTTATCGTGTCCATCTTGGAGTAGCTGTTCAAGAAGCGCTTTGTGATAAAGAAGAAAATCAAAACTAATATTCGTACAACTAGTTTAAATGTATTAGTTGGTCAAGGGCTATTAGATTATTTAAATCACCTTTGTAGTTATAACTAACCTTAAATGTTCAAACAAATGATCTAAAGCTTTTATTATCTTATCATCAGTTTCTTTTGTTATAAATGGAGTCCAGTTTAGACAAAGTCATACTGCAGAAAACTTTTAAATTGTCCTCCACAACAACTCTAACATTGGGGACCATGCGCTCTGCAAGGCACTTGCTCTGCTTTAAAAATTACCACTATTTATTATTTCATATTTGGCTCTCAGTGAGTTAATTCATTCAGATAAAGGAAGGTGAGCTAAAGATTTTTATTTAGATTGAAATTCTCATATTGGACCTGTTACCAGCCTGCAATTTTCAGAAACAATACTTTTTAACGCTTAGTGGCTTATTTTGGTATTTTGTATTCTATTATAGAGTTACAATCAGTTTTGTAATTGGTAACTTGTTTTTGTTTAAATTCTAAACATTTTTTCATAACTTCTACATGGCATGAAGATGCAAATGTTAAGGTTTTATTTTTGTAACTTGAAATAAATGAATCTTTTATATAAAATAAGATCATTTATATTACTCATTTATCGCTAAATTTAATTCTCGAAAATACAAAAAATATTCACAAAAGTTATGAAAAATAAACCTTTATACAATTTTAAAATTATTTCAAATGCATATAAAACATTTAATTTGTGTAATTCAACAACTTTCTCGTTTATCGTAAAACGGGGAAAAAAGCTCTCCACTCTTTATAAGTAGGGAATCCGTGAAACAGCTTCATTAATACCTACAATATTAATATCGTACAACATGCCATGTATAACCAAAATATCGGAATTCCATTCCGCACCTGGTTATCATCTTCTTTTCGAGAACTATTTGGGCTGTTTGTTAAACCCCATACAGCCGTGCAGTGTGTTGGCTGGGGTGCTGCTATATCCGATCTATTCAAACTGCTACGAGAGCCACTATTTATATTTTGAGATTTGCCAACTGATTGTTATGGGTGTCATCTGGTGTTTCCACTGGAAAGTTTGACATTGTTGACCTTAGTCTATTTCAAATATTTTGTCAATAAAGCGTTAAAAAAAAACAAAAAAAAACAGAGTTTAAAATTGGGTCTCATCGAAAAGATGGAATGAGCCCCTGAAAATGTCCATGTGATAATTTATTATGAATTTCAATATGGATTATTAAGACAAGAGTGCACTGATTAACTTATTATTACATTTGGCGATGAAATTCCATTACTTTTTCTGATATAAAGAGTTAAATCGTAGCCGCCGTTCGCTCACTAACGAAACTTGTGCAAGTCGTCCAAAAGCAGCTGTTGTGCCAGAAAACATTAATGCTGAGCAAAAACTGATAGTGAAATATCGTCATGCCACATGATGTGAGATAGAGACAACCCTAAGCATAAGTTCAAATTAAATGACGTTTTATTTATGGACGCTCTTTAACTGCTGTGGTCCTAAGCGTTCCATTCCACAATGGGCGTGAAAGATCGCTTAATTTTGCGCAGGGGCCTCTCTATCAGGCTTGAGGTTCTTTTACGTGCCGTAAATCTACAACAGGGGACCCACGGCTTTACTTCCCTTCCGAAGGAATCCATGCTAAGGATTTTTACACTCGAATCTTCCTCCGGCGAATTTGACCCCGCCACCTTGTGTATATGGTAACCATTACACCACGGAGGATGGCTAAGGATTATCCATTTCCGAGAGGTTTCAGCTCCACTCAAACGGTATTTACGCATACTGCCTGTATTGCGTAGCCTATAACTTATCAGTCATTTTAACATTCTTCAAAGATCGCCCTACCACTAATACGCTGCAAATAAAACCCAAGCCCAGACCAGGGGGGCTTCCTTCAATCCGTGACCCGTGATCAGATCTTCCTTACCCACTTCAACGTTCCTGCTTAGCTGTATAATGACGAATAACAACATGCTATGACCTTTCATGAGAATTGCACGCGAGTATGCTAGATAATAGGGCCATAGATAAGTAATTAGAAAATAAGGAGTACTCATAGAAACGTTTTATTTATCCCAATTTATCAAAGTATTTCTCTAGGGCTAAATGCTGCGTTCAATTCTGTACAACCCCCTCTGGAAGCATCTACGCCACTAAGTTTCCAGCACTGCAGATAGCTCCTCTTCATATGCTGCAACAGCTTCTTCAAGGCTAGAAAATCGGTTACCTCAAAGCCGGTTCTTCACATAGGGATCAGGGAGTAATCACATGTTGCTCTATGAGGACAATAGGGTGGATGCCTAAAAAATCCTTGCAAAAAATCCATTGTTACATTAGCAGTGTGAGCTGATGCAGTCATGATGCAACAAAATACCCCTTTGAAAGCTTTTCTTAGATTTGTTTAAATACTTTCGAAAAGCAAAAGTGTTGAACTATTTTGCAGTAACAAATTTCTGATTTTCGACACAGCTGTTGCCAATTGGCCATCTGTGCAGAGAAAGAAGAAATCATTTTTCCGGCACTCCTTGCTCTCAAACTTTGAAGGGTGGTTGATCATCTAGGAATGCCCAAATGGAGGACTGGCACTTTTTTCTGGTTGAGCAATATAGCCATGTTTCGTCATCCATAACAATATTTGAAACAGACGAGATGTTCTACAGAACGGGAAATTATTCGCATAGAACGGGAAATTATTTCTGCGTTCAGCATGGTAAAAGAGCAGAATTTTATTGTGCTCTAAACAACTATGACATGTGAAAAATTATAACATAAGACTTTATTTTACTTCTGCACACGCTAAGAATAGCAGGGAGAAAATACACCTTCAGGTATGACTATAAAACAACTGAACTATACTAAGAGTGATAAGCTCCAGTTTAGATCAAGATACCCTTCTATCAATACTGCGTCTCTCTGTCTAAGCCTAGCATTGATAAATTTGTGTACAGAAAAGGTGTCAATGTTTTATTATACACCCGTATAATAGCTTATAAAACCCATTTGAGGAAAAAAGACTGCAAGACATATTTTGGTACCCGGCCATTCGCTTTTAAATTTAGCTAGCTCCGCTACTGCTGTACTTTACATGCCGAACAATACTCTTAATAGCAACTCCAGGTGGAATGAAGAGACTTCCCCTCAGTTTATCAGCTCCCCAGGGTTGTCCAAACCTAGCATGTTATTAATTCTATGCGTATAACAAAACCGCGCTTGATGCTGTTTTCACACTACGTCTATAGTATTCAAACAAGTATGCCAAATACACTTTCTGGAGTATGTGCTAAAATTATGAAACACAATTCCGCCGAGGTTTATCAAATTGCAAGGTCACGTAATCCTTTTCCCAACATCACTGCCACGGAAGTTCTCTAGTGTTTGCTCTGCTCTGAGACAAAGTGCCCCTCGTCGATTATCCGTGGGACAGTGTTTGTTCGCAGAGTTTGAACTAAGCTGGATATTATCTCACATGCCAGCAAAAGTTTCCTACTGCCACGTTATTAATCGCTTCGAGAATCAAAACAAATGCTCACAACACAAGCAATGTGGTCCATAGCATTCACCACAAACTCTCAACCAACTTATTATCAATCTGCAAACTCGCAGATTTTGAGTTCTTGATCTCCATTGGAATACTTTTTCTTAGAAATAAATATTTAACAGTTATATTCTGTGATGAATAATTTCTGATAAGCATAAGATAGGCATATCCACAGTTTCGAAGGTGAAACTATGAAAATAATTAGAACAGAGACGCCTATCCCAATGGTTATGTACAGCTTCAGTTATTGAGCAATATGGCTTGGCAGAGTTCACAAATGATTATTGAACAATGCAAATTACTGTGCTCTCTGTTTTTCTGATGGCGACAATTCCTTTATGGTCCGACATCTCTCTAAAATACGTCGCTGACAAAATTACGTTTTATGTCGAATGGGTTGACGAAATGTAATAGTGTCAATATTTAGCACAGTGGTCTAAATAACACGCATGGACCTAATTTAGTTTTCATCTAAAACACAGATGACTCCTATACTGTGGAGTTGATTGTGCAACAGGAATAGATGACGGCTAAGACAGGGTACCTGATACATGGGATCACAATTAATTGCTAAGTAAAAATATTAACCACCGACAAAAAGCGCTGCATACAAATTTGCATGTTTGTTTAAATGCAATATTGAAGTAGTAAAGTCGGTTATTTCTCATTTGGACCAAATAATGAATATTTTCGTCATTTGAATGTTGATTATGCAGCAAGTTACGGTTATGGAAGTTATGAATGAAGTAAACGTTTATTTAAAAGGCTGAGTGATCTTTGTTCAATTCTACTTCTTTACACGACACATTAGTCGATAATAATTTCTAAATTTTCATCTTTCTTGCATAAATGGAAGGAACTCTCCATATCCGTTCATCTAACTTTGTATTACTAATATTAAAGCAGCGCTTATTATCGATGAAATATTCTTTGAGCTTAACTTTACTTTTCGTAATGGAGCGCTCACATTATAGTTCTTACGTGATAATTTCAAATGGAATGGCGGACAGGGGCGTTGACCAAATAAGACCTTATTGCACTGAATTGGTTATCAGCGTTAATTCCTCCGGAAATGCAACGATAATCTGGAATGCAAACAAGGAGATACGCCGCTCTTCTCCTATAACGGACTAATGACTTCCATTAGGGCGGCCACAGAGGATACTTGGGTTCCAGTATCTCCACCACGCGTGGATAATCAAGTGCATCAAAGAAGGGCGTCGGTCGGCGAGTGTGCAATGACGCCGTAACCACAAGGTAAATGTGAGGCTGGAGTTTTGTTTAACCGCATCTGCCTGCCCGGATACCATTTAATTAGGTTGCACTTTGTCGAGTGTGCAATCATGCACGCTTTCAACCCGAAAGTACGTCACGTGACTTCAGTCCACCGAAATAAGGGCATGCATGCACCGCAACGAGATTGTGTAATCACCAGGGATGCCTAAATCCTTCTGTTGAACCTCCGACCTCATAGAGACTCCAAGAAAACACGAACTTTCCAGCCTGAAGAAAGTTCACAAAATTCCTGCTTTAGGCATACAACTGGAAGCCCCTAATTTATATATTTACATTTCCTGTAAGTGCACTAGTAGCTGTTTGTATCCTTCATGAAAATTTTCAAGCCACATATTCTTTTTTTTTTTTTTTACTTACATTCCAGAAAAGATTTTCAATATCGAGCTTTCACGATTTTTGGGGTACTCTCATTCAACAAATAATTTTTACAGTAGATCCCTGAATTTTCATGAGTACACACCCGTGTGAGCGCCTGCACATATCTCAAAAACGAAATGTCGGATAAACGCCAAACTTCGTATTGATGTTCACTAGGCATCTGCTAAAGATGCGACAAGAATATCTTCAAGAAAAGTTCCCACCCAAATAATTTATCACATTAAAAATACACGTTTTGTCATATACACACCTTAAACATGTGGCAATTCTAATCAGAATCATTAGTGTGTCTTTTTGAGGAAATAAAAATAACGAAACATTTTCAACTTAAAGGATATATATATCCATCCACCCATATCCAGGAACGAGCGCAGTAATGCCGGCATAAGGCAGAAAGCACATGTCGTTTACTACATGTGGATTCCGGGACCTCATGCGACATCATTTCAGTAAATGGTTCCTTGATTGGTTTGCACCTAGTTTAATCCTTCCTACAGTTTACAAATGATGCCATAGGATGACATCACTAATAACGACATGGTAGTATCTCCGTAATCAAAGATATATTATGATTTGATCACATGGCCGCGCTCACTAAAGAGCCTTGCGTTGATGCTCCGTGACGCAGGGGATTGCGGGTTCGAGACCCGCCTTGGTCGTGGGTGTTTATATATATATATATATATATATATATATGTGTGTGTGTGTGTGTGTGTGTGTAATACGGAAAACCAAAAAAGTAGAACGCAGGAAAAAAAAGAAAAAAGAAAAGTGATGCTCAGCGCCGAGGCTAACGGTGGAACTATTCTTCCTGAACTGGCCCGACATGGAAAAAGTATAACCAGTCAAGACTTAGACAGCGAGAGAGCAATCATGGTACCAGATTAAGTAAGCGGCTTTGCGAGGTCTACAACAGGAAGGCAATTTCAAGGTGGTATTTTGGCTTCATTAAAAAGCCAAACAGTTGGGGCGAACAACTTTCGTTAAGTCAAAACTTTTTGTCGTCAATACCTATAAGGAACTGCAAGAGAGCGTCGCATTTATTATTCCATATATCAAAACTTACAGAACTGTAATTAAGTTGAACTCTAATGCTTTGTCTAATACTCTATTGACAAAAGGAATGATTTAAATCACGACAGTAGGAACAATAAACTGCTACAATTATATAAATATTACAAACATTCGTAATTAAATTATGAAAGGCTATTAAATTCTTGTTACTAACATGCCCTACTATTTCCTTATAAGCCTGCAAGTGCTAAAAGTATATTAAGATCCACTGTATTCCGAGGAAAATTAGGTAACATACTACAACACAGCACAGGTCCCAAGTATATTTGCGTGCAGGCTCCATAGCAGGGGGAAAAATGCCTACCTGAAAACGAACAGCCATTCGTACCGGAGGTAGAAACACTTCATTGACGTAAAATAGCAGTAATAATAATAATAACAATAAAAATAACTATAAAATTTTGTTTAAAACAAAATTACAGAATCGGCTCCTATGTTCTCTTTATTTTCTTTTTTTGCTCTTCTTCTTATGATAAGTTTTTGTGCTTTCTGTTGTTTGTGTTTCTTTTTTCTTTTCTTCCAGTTATAACAACTTTAAAATTCAATGTGAGAAGTATAAAGTGAAACATGGACTTCTGAGCATTATAAAAGCTCATTCAGCCTATTTGATACGCGATGCATTAGTCTTAAAAAGTAAAATGTTTAAGACGAATAAATACTCTACATACTCACCGAACAGGTGGCGCTTCGGTAACGTGTGTAACTCGCCTTGGGAGGTCGTAGGGTCGATTCCCGTGGTCAGCGTTCTTGACCGATGTGTATTCTTGGGGGTAGTCAGATTGCCATACGAATGGTGAGAAGGTTTATCAGATACCCAGAATTTCCTGTACACATCACTTTCTTGTCATCTGTTTCCGGGTTGAAGGACGGTGGCATGCACACTGTAGAGGTTTCTTCCTGGCATCTCGCACTACCGCTCAATTGTGATCCGCTTTCAGACTAGGTTCCTTTTGGGGAAGCCCCGGATGCTCGGGGATTGTGAGTTGGACGCGGCGCCAACGGCATTCAAGCTGGAAGCGTCAGGAACTCTGTTCGTTCTTGCACTCGTCATCATCCGGGTTTTTAGACATATATACCCTGATCCCTACCTCCTTTGGGTCACATAAGTCACATAAGTCGCAAAGGGGCACAGGGCCTGTGTGCAGTGCTCTGTTCCCGTTACTGGGGACCCTGTCCATGAATAATCACAATTCCAATACTTATTCTCATGGTTCGGGCTCGCGGTCGCACTCTGTTCTGACAGAGCGGGTCTGAGTATTTCGGTACTTGCAGACCTATAGTGTGGATGTGTTTGTGTGAGTGTGCGTGTGTGTGTATGTGTGTTCGCGCGTGCACTAAAGTCGTATGGTTACTATCACACTTCATGTTAATTCCAACATCCTTGAAGGATGCAATCAAGATGTATACTAAATTCTCCCCAAACTACATCACTTACCTTCATCGGGCCACTTTTTCGTTATTTTTAATCTCCTGTTGCAACGATGTTGATGAATATATGTTTTAAATGTGGTGACTTGAACAAAATACATATCTTGAATCATAAAGTGTCAAGACGTTTTCTTTATTCAGACTGAATGTTGTAAACTTTTGTGTAACTGGTGAATAAAAAGACATAAACATTACTGGAGGAAAGATGAAGATTTTTATGAAGCCCAGGACTTAAAAGTACCTATGACATTTATAAGACACCTATAAATAATTTCAGTTTTCCTTGTGGTTACCGAAAAAAGCGAGTCAGCTGAGAAATTTAATGTCGTGTCCGCATGTTGCTACGTAGCTCAATGATTAGAACAACTGGACGGAGACAAGGAGATCCGTGATTCAAATCCCGGCAATAGCACTGACTTTCTTAATGTGTTAAGATAATTGAAATATATAATCCAGGAAAAGAAGCATCCATGAGTAGTGTTCAGAAATATTAGTGTAAAGCATAAAAATAAACAAATGAAAGGACCTTAAGGATGTCATAAAAAAAGAAAGCAAAAAGAGTGGATGCAAATATGAATATGATGTAATAGAGCAAACCAGAGTGTGCTGTTTCAAAACATTCCATTAACGTTGAGTATAATATTCTCAAGGCTAAAAAGTGGTAATACGGTGCCAAATTAAACATTTTATCTCTCTGTATCTCTATATTACAGAGATTTTTACTAGGGTGGTCTGAAAAGTTTTCAGCCTGGTAGTGAAAAACGACAATTCATAGTTTCAAAGTAGTTCAATTTTTGAACATAATTTTCTCTAATATAAATACACTTTGTCCAGCGGTGTTCCAATACCATTATCCCCTCTCAATAGTGTTCCTCTGGAAGTTGCAAAGTACCTATTTATAGTCGCAATTGCTTCTTCATTTGACGAAAAACGCCTATCAGCGAGGAATTTCTTCAGTTTTGGAAACAGATGGGAAGTCCAAGGGAGCCAAATCTAGGGAATAGTGTGGATGTTCCAGCACTTCGTAGTGCAGATCTCTCAATTTCTCCAATGCCAAAACATTTTGTATGCAGGTGCATTGTCCTGATGGAAAACATTTTTTTTTCTTCTTTTTTAACCCGGGTCTGTTTTCAAGAATGCTTGCATTCAGTTTGGTTAGAATTTTAGAGTAGTATTCTCTAGTAATGGCTTAACCTTTTTCGAGATAGTCAATCAACAAAATTTCTTTGGCATCCCAAAAAAACTGACACCATGATCTTTTCCGCCGATTGCACCATCCTCGCCTTTTTTGGAGCTGAAGAACCAGCTTCTGTCCCCTGCCTCGACTGCTGCTTGGGATCGGGTGTGTAGTGGTGAATCCATGTTTCATCCATTGTGACGTATTGGCGCAAAAAGTCACTTCTGTTCTTCTGAAAATGCCAAGCAGTGAGGATACACGGCGTCCATTTTGCGCAAAGCTTTTTCAAGTTTAATTCCTGATGCAAGAAGTGAGCAATACGTTCTTTTAAAATTCCAACAGCATTAGAAATTTCACGCACCTTTGTACGCCGATCTTCCAAAATCATGTCATGCACTCTTTCAACGATTTCCGGTGTGGTTACAGTTTTTGGACGTCTTTCGCGTGGATCGTCTTGGACGCTTTCACGGCCGCCCATTTCTTCACAGTGGAAACTGAAGGTGAAGAGTCACCCTACGCATTTACAGTCCGCAAATGAATGTCTGTAAGTGTTGAGAGAAATTTCAGAGGGAAATGAAACGACAAAGCCTGAAAATCACTGTACTTCAATACTGACTTCGTGATTACGCTAACGGGTGGAAAGGAAGCCCCCTCCTCCCCCCCCCCCCCAAGAAAAAAACTAACAAGAAGTTACTTGTAAGGCAAGTGGGTAGTACATTTTGTGAGACTTAATCGCAGCTCATTAAACTGCCACACTAAGTGGAGAAAATATAAAGTTTGCTATAGAAGTGTCTTGCTTTCGGTACCCAGACCTTCCACTGCACACACGTGCTCTCAATTTGCAGTAAAGCTGCCACACAAATGTGGTTTAGTGACTTGTTCCACATAAAGCGGTGGCGAGAGAGGATGCAAAGCTACCTAATGCTGATAGCTCAGGTGATTGATTCAGTGTGTTTGTTGCACAAAACTTGGATCGATCGGCCTTCCCTAACATGTTGAGGATGCTCCAACAGCAAAAGAATCTGTTGTTTTTTATTTACAAAAACCAAATAATACTAAGAAATCTTGGATAGTTGCACTAAACTATCAAATTGTTTGGATTTTATCCACGTGACTTTCTCTGTCTTTCAACAAACTATTCTTAAAAAATCTTATTCTTCAATCTACTTTTTCTAATACACACAAACTTTCATTATTCCCTTATAAATTTCATCCTTATGGAACAATACGTTAAGTTTAAGTGATATTCAAATCCTTTCAAAGGCGGTGGCTTTGTATGGCTTCGAAATTCTGCTCACTGTGCATGATTACGAAAAAGAAAGGAAAACGAGAATGATAATTTACAGTTGAGAAAAATACATAGTACTTCACAATGCAAATAAATATCAAAGAATACCTGGGAAATTGTTAGCATGTTATCTAACAAATACTTTGTGCTCTAACGAGAGTTTTTGTCTACCTCTTGCATTTTACTACTTATTCAAAATTGTTTGTTTTATAGTGATCTTCAGACACTATTCCCAGGAAATTTAACATATACATTATTCATAATTCGATGGCTTTCATAGCAGGTGTATACATTTTATTTGTAACTACCTCTTAAATGTAAAGTATTTCAATCAAAATATTTACAGCCATTATTACGAAAATAGACCCTTACATACAGGATATTTTGTATTTGAGGTCGTGGGATTTTCTTCATAACCATTGTGTGGCGTCCTTGGAAGATCCTAAACTTAAATATCAATTTGGTATTTAAACCACTTTCCGTTGAGTTTTGCTGTATACATACACATAACCCTTTCTCTATGAATGCTTTTTATTCAAGTCTTAAAACGTGTATTTTCGGTTGAAATCTCGGCATACAATTATTTAATGGGATTCAATACATTCTCTATGTACTGTAATTATTTATTAGAGAAAGTAAAACTATAAAAAGTATGAAGTTATCCAATGAATAAATGAATTTTATTTTGACCAAAATCATCGTCTTAGGAGACAACATTTCAGTACCCGCGTCTGATCACGCTACAGGCATTACAAGGTCGTAATTATTCTGCCGGGTAACACAGCGGTTGTACATACATACACTAACTACCAAGTGGCCGCAAACATAATCAGGAAACCGCATGAACTAATGCACTGCACTTGATGCATGTACCTCTCTACCACTCAACCTGCCATCTACATTACTCCCCTCTTTCACATTTTGAAATGCACAATAAACTCTCTAGCGATTTTTGAGATTTGCATTCATTTGTTTAATCCATAAGCTCGCTACAGAATTTTGTGGTATAACGCGAGTCTGCTAAGCGAAAATAAAATCACTGACCACAACTGTTACACTCGCCAAAGTACAGGACCTTTCAAAAGTAATTTCAAACTTTAAAGCCAAACTTTAAACATTACAAATTACAAAAACGGGAAGATTATTTTAAATATTTATCAATTACAAATTAAACACAAAAATATCCAACAAAATATAATACATGAGAAAACATTAATTCTAATTAAGACTATTTTATTAGATTAAATATTCAAATAATCAGTCAGCATATTTATGCTTACAATGCGTAATATTCTATAACAATTATAAGGTCTGAAGTCTACAAAACTCTTGACAACAAAATTAAATTTAAAATAATTATATATATATTACACCAAATGTTTAAGTTTACAATTGATTTGCTTCTTGTTTAAACCAATTAATAAATAATATTTGAATAATATTACAAGAATGAAAAATACAGACTGATAAAAATAGCCAGAGATATGAAGCCACTAGGAAGAAGTATTGGAAGGCCGCAGAAAGGATGGGGAGAAGGTTTGGCATAGACATCTCGTGATTCACCGGAATAAAGCGTATAGACAAACAGGTTTATAACCTGCATAAAAGATAAAGAAGAAGCAGAAATAAGGATATAAGTTATCTTTTCTCGGAATTTTTGTCAGATAATAAATTTTTCATTTGAAAAAATGATCTCTCAACATGAACCGGTGCTACCGTGTAAAATGTAAAACACATCGTTACAAAAGGGTCATTTCAACTGCGCTAGAATTGTCATCTTATAGAATTTGTTGAAGTGTTTTGAGTTTCGAGATCAAATTTTTCGAAAACATTCTCTGCGCACTTTCCCTTTATTAAGATTTTCTCTGCCACACTCTCTAGCTTTTCATACATAGTTTCATTAACGTCAGTTTCTATCCTGAATCTGGCAGATCCTTATGACTGGAAACCTAAAACATAGATAATTGCTGCTGAAATTCATGTTCCAACTCGTCAAATTGGGATGAGGGGACGGAGTTATATTTAAGACATACTTTTAAATATCTGAATTCTTGACGCAACTTTCAGAAAAGCATTCTTAATACTGGAAATAAATGTGTTTACAGCATCATGTGTATACATTGCCCTGATAACATGTGTAAATCGTGTGCTCTGTAGGTCACATCAGCATTTTTGGAAATAGCACATTTAAAAGTTGCCTAACTTGTATCATGTATGGTGCATTGTCGTATATTGAATTTCTCCACGCCACATTAACTTAATGAATTTCTGAGTAAATATCATATTAACTTTGACACTCTGTTAGAAGCAGGAATGCTCCCTGATTCCTCTTTTGAAGAAAAATCTAAATGTCAAACGAGGATTGCCAATAAAACGAGGTGCAGAATTGGTCGATTTGTGTTTGAAGTACAGATCCTTTTACTTTTAATTCTATTTTTAATGGTGGACATTAGATCACCGCAAATGCACATAAATAACAGTTTCGAAAATTGGCTCAGTTAGCAGTCATCATCCATTTGAATCCCCAAAATCACTCTTACTGTGCAATTCTGTGCTTTCCACTAAGGGATTCCGGCACCAAGAAAAACTTTAATTCAGCCCAATGTAAACCAAGATTTTCAACCAGATGATGCAATTGCCATTGGCAGTAACCATCTTCTTCCTAGTAGCCTCGGTTATACCTATCTGTTAACTTAACTTTGGAATGTACAGCGTAAAAGAATTCTGAAGGTACTTTATAAAACACAACAATCAGAACTAAGAGAAAAGAAAAGCTTCAAATAAACATGTTAATACTTACCTTTACGTTTTAGACTGACAGAAGACAATTAATTTTTATTCCATAGAGCCATTCTCATCAACGCGGTGCAAATGTATATTAAAATAAACACCTAGATTTTTAATCAAATAAATAATTAGTACAATCAGAGAGGGGCAGTAAAGAGCATTTAATTCATAAATTAAGGATCATTTTTAAAAATAAATTTTCGTGTTTCAAATATAAATTTCTACGAATTTATTATTTAAACATTTAAAAGGGATTTTTGCCAACAATTTGTTTGCTATGCTTAAAAGTGTTAAATTGTCGGGTAATGAAGAAACACATACGTTACTTCATTGTTCAAGATATTAACTAAACGGATTTTAAAAACCCCAGCAATAAAATTTAGTCCTCAATTAACATTAAGAATACGTTTAGTCCATACTCTACCATTATTACACAGGAATATACACAGGAATTTTAATGCAATGGCCCACTTTTCTGCTGAAAAAACTGATATAGTTAAAGCCATAAACATTCAATTTAAAACTTTCACGCCCATAAATACTCCGTAAAAAGCGAAGCTGCAAGGTAGAGTTTACATGTATTGAAATTTATTTATTGCGTTCAAATTTTCGGTTGAAATCAGGATTATTATCACTACTTACAAAAGCTCAAAGTCAAAATGTTGTCTTTTTTTACAGTAAAAGTTGTTGGACCTTATGCCATACCCCGTATGTTATTCATTGTTTTAACATGTTTTTCTTTCTTGCCAAAAACGAAATCAGCCATGGTAAACTAAATGGTCGTGAAGCATATACATTTACTGGATTATTACCGCAGTATTATGACCCTTAGCAACTAAACCAAACTTTAATGGGTTTCAAGCACACGATGCTATGAATACTAAAAGTTTTGAACTAGTAAACATAAAACATGTCCACATGTTGAAGGGAAAGAAAACAGACTGCAGCAAATTAACTGGATTTTGAAATCAACAGCATGGAAAGTGAAAAATTGTTTGAAAAGCCTTTTGATTTTGACGGCGGTGTTTGCAACACTGCATGCCAAGCCCCCCTTTTTCAACATGGCAGTTAATCGAGTGAACTTATATCCATCAAAGCATATTCGTGGACCTCGTACTCTGAAAAATTATTTATCGGTTGGATGATGAAGGTGATGAAAAATGCGTTCTGTTTATTTTAATTACGGAGACGCATGTTGCCAAATATGCATTCAACAAATTGAAGGTGCTCTGGCCCAGCGGCGTGCAACCAACGTGTAAACTAAACCATGTGACACCAATAAGAACCATCACATTGTGGTGAACAGTAGAGTAGGGATTTATAAGGCTTGTTACCACCAAAAGTAGCAAAAGAGACTATGCAGAAATCAGTTTCAAAGTCCATTGTTTTTCATGAAATAAGACGCGGATTGCATATAGTTTGATAAAGGAGCTTAATGAAGTTGCGAATTTAGAAGTTACAGCAATAATAAATAGCCAGAAATAAAAATGGATAATAGGTTAAGTTTTTCATTAAATTTATATGAAAATTTAATAAATCCAATTATTGCAATCATAACATTTTTATAACATTATTTCAGTCATTTATGATACTAGCATTTGATACACCAATAACAATGTTAACTTTAGCTTCTTTTAAACATTTTCCTCATGATATCCTTTTAACATTCCTGCCTTCCAAAATATTTTATTAGTGACTATTAAGCATTTAATAAACACCACTATTACTTATTTGTGACCATAAAAAGTATTCTTATGAAAGCTTATTTTTATTTCATCTTTCGAGATAAATTTTTGCCAAAATACTACATTACTCATTCCATTATATATACAAAGAGATAAGCAACAGTCAACTGTTTAAGAACAGGTCGCTATATGCCGGCATAAAAATGTCCCACTCTTACCATAGAGAAGAAAGATAAAAATAAATAAATTAAATACAGGAACATGGCCTAAAATCTGTAAAACTCCATTCCATCGTCTTGATACCCAAACCGGAAAGTGTATTGTCAAATGTTGTTGCTATATTAATTAAATGCCTCTTATATTATTATTGTACAGATAATTAACTATAACTATCATAAACGCACCAAGATAAAAAGGAAGAAAAAAGCATACTTTCACTAATTAATTCAGAATACACATACAAATATTACATTTAAACAGGTGGACAGTAGTATTCGCTAACTGGTAGCAAGCATAAGGTATATGAAAAGTGAGTATACGTCGGTATCCTGCAGCTTAGATACTGGTAAACTATTACAAAAAGCAAAATTTCAAACATGATGATGCACTGAATGTATACAATGTTATCATAGTCTTCTAGCTTTGCGTTTTATGCTATTTGTGTAATTCTAAATTCTAATTGGCAATTTAGTTTATCACCATTCTTTACCTAAGCCATTATAAGCACTAATTTCATTCACGCCAATTTTTTTTTCACTTCAATCTTTTACTTTAATTTTTTAATACTAAAATATGAATACAAACTTTAATTTTTTCTCGCTTACATAGAGTCATAATATTTACGTTTTTTTATTCACTTCAGTAGCCATTCACTATTTTAATAACTGTTCATCCTGGTAATCTTCCCTGAACCGGTCTCCTCGCGTTCATTCTTTGGTTAAGCTCCTGGTCCTTCCGGCATAATCATTCTTCGTCTCATATTATCCCGCTTTTTCGCCTTCATAGTGTGCTGATTTATTTGTGTGTTTATTTAGTTGTGTTTGCTGTAGCTATTTGGGTTGTGTTGTTCAGAAGTATTTTGTTTTAGATTCCATTAACATTTCAATTTTTGTTATTATTTGAGTGTAGTTGTTGTGAAATTGAGTTATTTCTGCTATAGTCGCATTGTTGGTAACTGCGATTGTGCTAACTTACATTATTGTTATTTAGTACGCCATGAAATAAGTTGAAACAGGTATGTATTGATGTTAAGGTCGTATCTTCCCTATTGCATATTTATCGTGGTGTTTCTTCCTCACTTTCCTTTCTCTTCTTCTACTAATTCCCTGTCTTTTACTTCTTCACCTACCCTTCATATTTCTTTTCCTTCTTCTCTCCCACTTCGTACCAATCTACCTTCTATGTATTATTCCTGTGATATTCTAAATCCTTCCATTATAATCTTCATCTTACTTTTTTCTCTCCTACGTCTTCTTTCTCTGAAACAAATTGTTGTATTTGTATGCGTTCTGATCCTTTTACTATTAATTTCCCTTCGTTGGTTCTCAATCTCTCTTCATGTGGTACCTATCTGTATTTCCCTGTACTTCCCTTACTTCTTCTTCTTATTATTCTTATTATTATTATCGTTATCTGTTATTGTAAGTGCATATATAATTCTTTGTTTCTCAACATATTAACCATTTTATAGCCGCTCAGTGCTATCCCTTCTTCTCGGACTGACCTGTCATATTGAACCCATTCAAATAAAATGTGCTCCGGCTTTTCTTGTCTTTACAAATTCTACATACATTGTCCTCCGTTCCGTTAATTTTCTTGTAATGAGGTTTATATGGTGACCTCTAAAATAGGCTGTATCTGATATTACTGAATACGTTTAAAAGTTCTGCCTGCATCAGTAATTTAACATTCATGATGCCACTAGCATTTAAATTTAAAATCATATTTATTAATACACCAATTATTATTGCATTATCTTTCTCAAGGTATCCTTTCTTAAACTAGAAAACTACGCTGGATAAGTTTATTAGTGAATACGTTGGCAAGATAAGAGGGCAAAAGAGTGGGTGACGTATTGTAAATCTTATGAGCACCTTCCTCTGAGATATTCGAAGTAGAATTTTTATTTTACGTCGTTCATCCTCATTGCCCAAACCCTTACCTCAAACGATATTACTAAAGCAAAGATACTTGAATGGTAAGTTGATATGGCATTTAAAGCAGGTTTGGAACTTTTTAAAACACCATTGACTGTCATAATCATTTTTCAGATATCTTGTATAAATTTACTATTTTTTATAATTTAAACGTTCAATAGCCAAACATTTAGCTGCTCTAGAGTGTCTTATGTTTTGGCTATCATACTTTATGCATGGACCTCTCTTAAGATTAAATTTCAGGGTAACATATCCTTATTTATTTGCAGATAGTTGGAGTTTAGCATTACTTTATTTTTATTTTGTTTAATATTTGATTTATTTACTCTATATTCTATTTACCTTCAACTGATTCTTTCTATTAAAATAATATCTCGTAAGCTTATGCTAGGTATTTTGACACTTACATAAGTAGTAATTAGTTTATCTAACATCTAGTTTTTAGAACAAAGTTCCCAAACATTGGTTCTAAGATTTAAAACATCCCTTGGTAACGTTTCTGCTCTATTTTATCTTTAAAATAATAGTTCGTATAGGCATTTAGCCATTTTGGAAATACTTTATCCCCCGTAGTCTTTTAAATATTGGATACCATAAATTGTGAAATTAAAATTAGATATTTAGAATTTGTTGCCTTTCCAGACAATTAGTCTCTATAGATTTCCGTTTCCTAAAGCCGAATTGATTATCGGTCATACCTCATTAATCTAAGTTCTTTCAATATTTACAAATTAGTTCTACATTTTTCCTATATCTTCAACAAACACATAGGTCTATAGGATTTCTCCCCTTCTGGATCTTTATTGACACTTTTCTTTATAATAATTACTTAGCCTCTTACCAGCAATAAAGAAATAGCCACCTCCATATACAAAATTAGAAAGTCGCAATAAGGTGTAATTTTATCTTTCAAGGCTAGTAAAACTTTGTTTATTATGGCATCAGGTCTTCCTGCTGTATTCTGTATAGTTTGTTTTATATACATTTACTAATTTCAAAAACGTCAAAGCGAAAGATTAATCTCTTGCTTCTATAGAATTTATAGAACATAAATTATTTATTTATGTGTGTGTGTGAGTCTAAGTGTATGTGTGTGAAATATTATCAGTATCTTTCACATCCTGAGGAAGACTTATCTACGAGAACGTGTATCTAAGTTTATCAAGTTGTCCTTTTGAAGAATATATATATATAAATTTTAGGGGTTTTATTTTTTCCCATTATTATTTTATAGAGCATTTCTCATATTGGTTTATAATTCATTCTCAGCAACTTTTTCCGAGAACATTTTCTGGTTTCATATAAACTGCGCTTATTTCTCATGTTCACTTCTCTATATTAATTCAAATTTCTCCCCCCCCCTCTCTCTCTCTCTCGTCCGCAATTATTGAATTTTGGTCAATAGTATCGTAACATTACTACATGCCTTATGTTATGACTCTGTCCAAGAATTATCAAATTATTTTACTGGGCATTCACATACTGAATTTCCAGGAACGAGTAACCCTATGCTCTTTCAGACTCCAGGACCTCTGGATATCGAGGCTATCGTGCCCGACTCTTGTATAAATACGAGAGTTACTTCCATTACATCAGACGAAAAATTAAATGCAATAGCGGGGATTTGAACACAGTTATCCTGCTCTCCGTGCGGTTGCTCCAATCATTTGAGTTACTATGATAAAATGCCAGTAAAGCATTAAATTCTCCAACTTTCGGGGTTTTACCCGGTTAACCAACCAGCATGCCTCATTTCAGATATAATACCTTAATGGCGACTTACTATCGTAAATGTTTTGTATCCGAATAATGCTAACAATGTTTATGGTAACTATTAGGTAATTTTAATAATGGAGAACTTAGTGCCCTACCGGCATTTTGTCATAGTAGTTCAATGGTTACAACAACTGCACAGAGAGGAGGATAAAGATGTTCAGATCCCTGCTGTGGCATTAAATTTTTCAGCTGATTATTATATTATTAAAACGTCCATTGATTATGATGATAATAATAATAATAATAATAACAATAATATCACCAATCTAACTTCTATATAATTCCTTGCAAAGTTTCTCTAGTTGCACGCCACTGGATATGACCACACAAACGATGCGGGATGTATGGAGGATGCTTTGGTGAAACTTCTGGCTGTCACAGAGGAAGTTAAATTTGCTGCCGCTTGCAGACACGCAGGACACAAAAAAGGTGAAATATCCCTGTCGTTTCACCATAACTGATGACGTACAAATTAACCTGCTCGAGCGTTTGTTGCAGTGTTTTTGCGCAGAGAAAACACTGGCAAACTCTGGATTTCATCTTCAGTTAAAGCTGCATAGGATAGGACGATAGAATATATATATGTAAGCGAGGTTTAAAACTAAAGCATAAGTTAGATATCTACGCGAGAGTAGAGAACGATATTAGATTAGAAAGCATTCTGTAGGTTCGTTTAGGCCAGGAAGCCACTGAACATAGAACTTGTCAAGACATATATATGTATACATATGTTTATATACAATGGAAAACAAAATTTATAAAGCTCGTGCTTAAAGCTGGGTTCCAAAAAGAGCAGTATAGACATATAATTACACCATTTATATTTGAGGCCTCTACTATACTTAATGTGCCCTATAAAAGCACATGAACTTTTTTTTTTGCAATCACATAAAAACAAAGCGTATCACAAATGAATGTTAAAATGTATGAATAAATATGTCATTATATGTAATACTAATGTAATGTCAGATGATATCCTTTCAATTATCGACATAATAGTTACTACTAGTAATTATATAAAACTAAAATATGATTATTGTAATATGTACTCATCATAAATGTCAACAAATTACAATACATATTTACAAATAGGTTATAGAATTTCCAATGCAAAAATTTACAATTATGCACTAGAGTGTATAATATCAAAGCATCAGGCTTTACAGACCTTGTGTCATTGCTAAATACTAAAAATTAATTTGACACATTCGTGCAAGTCAAAGTATACATCAGTTTAATTTGAATATAAAACACACACACACTAATATACACAAAATGCAACACATTATAATACTTATAAATACGATGATTGTTGACAGTAATTTCAGACTGATTTGTCACTTAAATGTTCATCTGCACAGTAAAATGATTTATTGCAAAGGTACTCCTTAAGAGAGGCCTTTTCTTTGAGATTACGGGGACAGCAGTAGATATCTTGATTGTTTCATAATATACACCTTTCTGAAAGCAACGAAGATTGGCATTGGGACGATGAATATATCCCTTTTGTCTAGTATTAATGTTATGAATTTCCATGTTTGTTATAAAACTATGTAGATTAACTGCATAGAATTTTAAAATGGTATGGTGAATATGCCCAATTTTTTAAATAGTTCTTTGCTTGAGTGTCTGCTATAAGCATTACAGATTATTTGTACAGTTTTCTTCTGTATATGCATTTACTATCCACTGAATTACCCCAGAATATTATTCCATACTCGATGATGAGTTAAAGTAAGCAAAATACACCAATTTAAGTGTATCGATATAGCATTACTTACAGCTGTAGACCACCTAAAATCAATTGAAAAGGAGTGGGAGGAGCCAAACGAAACTGACAAAATATGATGTGTTACATTCACATGACTTTCTCTTCATCTCTGTAAAAAATTATTGCTAAAAGGCTTATTCTTCTATCTACTTCATGCTAATCTAGATAAACATTAGCAGAAATGCTTTCTTGTAAGTAGAAGGGAAATTATGGCTTACACTAGGCTAAAACGATAGTCAAATGTTTTAAAAGCTGGTTGCCATGTGGGTGAAATCCGCTTCTTTGCATTGCCCGGAGTTGACAAATTTCCCTATGTGTAAGTTTTTTAAAACTGAATCCAATAATAATGAATATCTCAAAAATGGTCAACTCTACGAAAAAAAATGTGTATGACATAAATTGTGTGTTCCGACGAGATCTACATTTTTATGTGGAACGTTTTTTGTTTATCTACTACGGTTTACCAGGTATGCAAATTTCAGCAAAATCATTCAAAACAAAAATGTATTCAGAGGTTATTCCCAGTAAATTCAAGATATACATTTTATTTGTCATGTAAATATCTCTAATGTACGATAATTTAATAAAATCGTTAAGAGTCATTTTTGAGAAAATCAGAATGTTCGAACGTTTTTCCATGTAAAGGATATTTGGTGTGGGAGATTTTCTTGAAAATCTTCGTATTGATCCTTGGAAGATACTGAACTTAAATACCAAGTTTGGTATTGAACGGACTTTTCGTTTCTGAGCTATACTGTTCACAGATTCAGGGGATCCCAAAGCATGTATTTTCGATGAAATCCCGGTATCGAATTTTTGGGTGCAATACTATAGCTTTTCTACACACTATGCACATAATACATGTAGAGAAAGTCAAAATCACTGCTTTTGAACATTAAATATACAAAGAGGGTGGCCTAATGTGGTACACTAACACTTCAACTACTTATATTTCAATATTTCACAGATATCTCTTAATGTTATGTGTTAGTGATATAACCGACTGCTTCATCCACTCGTTATTCGCTTTCGATAAAAGTATTGTTTAGAAGATGTTTAAGTATTTAAACAAAATTCGAAGTAAATCTGCACTGCTTCTGTAGTCAAGTGGTCAACGTGTTTAGGTTTCTCAACCTAGAGGTCCCGAGTTCAATTGCCAGTTTTGTTGAGGCATTATTATTTAAAAAGGATCATTTTTCAACCTCCAGAAAGGCTAGAAGTATGAGTGTAATAGGGAATGTGAGCATGTATCATACTAAAAAACTTTAAATCCAAATGACTTTCTCTAGCTATTCTGTAACAAATTATTGTTTCAAAAACTTATTGTTCTATCTATCTCACGCCAATTACGGTTTCTTTCAATTTACCAGTTATGCAGAAGCCATCCAAGCCGAAGAGAACTTCCGAGGCTATTCCCAGAAAAGTGAAGAAATACATTTCATTTGTCATAAAAATATGTCAAACATGTAATATTTTAATCACAATCGTTAGAACTATCTTTGAGAAATAAAACATTTTAGAAAAAATGTTTAATGTAAGGATAGTTTAGGGAAGATAGATTTTGTTGAAAATCTTCGTGTTGCATCCTTGGAAGGTGCTGAACTTAAATATCAAGTTTGGAATCGGAGCCTTCGTTTTTTCTGTTCCCACACACATAGACTCTTTTGTAAAAAGAATATTTTTTTATTCTGTGATTATCAAAACATGCATTTGCGGTGAAATCTCAGTATAGGGTGGAATACAATGTACGTGACAGGGAAAGTAAAACTACCCAGTACAAAGTAGTGATATCTCAGCTGTCACCTATGTCTAAGCACTCGATATGTACTACTTTAGATACTAAAGGTACTATTGCAATAGTGAAATAAAATTAAAGGAAGAATACACACACACAACTGCTAGATACTTAAATCTATTCTTAAATTTCCAATTATGCACTTACAGTAAGTAGAGCAAATATTGCATTCCACCGTAAAATTCTAGGTTGGTATTTCTCCGGGATTACAAGTTTTAAATCCCTAAACCCAAAACAAGATTTTTATACAAAGATGTACATATGTAAATTTTGAACATCTCTTAACAACGAAAAGTAGATTCAATACGGAAGTTGTCCTTTAAGTTCAGGATCTTCCGATAACATGACACAAGATTTCAAATAATTCTATCAATTATTTTAATGTTCTCAAAAATGATTCTAAGGAATTCTTATTTAAGCATCATATGCAATAACATATCCGAATTTTTTGGGAATAGCCCGAGGTCCATAGAACTTATAGTTACACAAAGTTCATCTTGTAAGGATAAGGACAAGCCCCGGATAAAACCGTATCCACTAATTGATTTAAAGAAAGATTCGAATTTGATAACTCTTAAGTGTAAGCTAGAAGCGCTATCCCCACAGCGCGGCATTGGGCCTAAGACACTTAAAATTATGATAAAAGCTGAAATATTGCGTATCTTAACCTAAACTTCAGGTAATTTGCATAAGTATTTCATTATAATGAGATAAACAATTCAACTGTATTATCAAAATGCTATACATAATGCAATTTACAAGAAAATTTTATTTAATATCCCGAAAATTTACACATCGTATCTCACAGTATTTAAACAAATAGCGATATTGGATTTTATTTGGTTATTCGAACTTGCCAAGCGCCATGGATAAATTGTATCCATGTCTCCTGCTTGATTTTTAAAGAACATGACCAATGCTTTTATTTTATTTTTTTATTTGTTTTTAATATTGCTTACTATGTTGTGTATTGCAAAAGCACGTATGGTTGTGGACCCGTGCTATTGATGAAGATCAATGAGTGCACACTGTCATTTCAATAGATACATTTATTCATTCGTTCATTATATTTTCCAGTTTATTGGAATATGAGGCATGCTAGTTCAAACAGAACGTCTATCTCATTCTGAGAACATTTGGGAGACCCATTTTTGTTTCCTTAACGAATAAAAGAATGTCGCCATAGAACGCTCGAAACAAAACAAAAACGAAGCAATATGAACAAGGATATTAGAACTGTACTTCAACCTCTTTGGCTATAAAGTAGAATCGTGAGCATAACGGAGGTTCACTGATGGCGGCTAGTTGATCGAGAAGTACAATGATGCACCGCAATGACATTGAGCCGCGTTCAAAATTCCACATCATTTTAGTAATCCTTAATCAATAGGAATTGCACTATTCTTCCAACGACACATGTAAATGAGCATTAAAGGTTTATTGTATTATCAAGCAGTATATAGCCGATAGATTAGAATGGCTCAGTCGATAACATCGGTGGTCCGCATTCGTGTGGTTCAGGGTTCAAATCCCGTGTATCGATCAATCTTGTTGAGGTTTTTTCGTGATTTTTCTAAGTAGTCAAATACCATTTTGGATATTTAATACCAGGATACAAACGTCCACCTTCGATGTTGAAGAATAGTAAAACTCTAAAATGTATGACAATAGCAACTGCGCTACCATCTATCCATAAAGAGTTAAGACTACTAGACTGAACTGCATTCTATCGCCATCTGCTTGTCGCGGACCAAAGTAGTTTGATAGTGGGGATGTGGCCTCGAAGGACTGGCTAAACTTTGTCGTCTGTCTACGGATGGTGGAGGGCAGCTAAACTAGAGATTATATCTGGCTGTGCGTGTCATAGATGTGAAATCAACTATACTGTGACACACTATCGCCTCTACTTGGTAGGAAGCGAAAGCGGTATGGTATATGGAAATAGTCCTGAAAGCCTCTGTCCACCACATACCGTCAAAGAGTAACCGGTAACATATTTGCAGTGATATAACTTAGCAATTAAAGCGATATAAAATGAAATAGATTAAACATATTGTTCACAGAGGAGGGATCTTTTGTAATAGTTTGTAGAATGAGTAGAGAAAGTTATGTTAACACATCAGATTTTTCTTGCACTAAGCCTATTTGGAAACAAAATAAGTCATATTATATAAATGCTGTAAACCTGTAACACTAAAAAAAATGTAAAAGCCTGTATAATAATAACACGATCCATATATTTTAATAGACTCGCTTTAGTGCAACACTTATGATTTCCAAGTTGCATGTAATTGTGAAAATGAAGGACTTGAGGATATATGTAAATTTCGTCATGCAAATATCCCAAAAACATGATGCAGTTATCAGAGTGGTTACACTCATTTTTAAGAATGTAAAAAATAACCAATATTTTTCTATTAAAGCGAAGTTTGAAATACAGATGTTCTAAAAATGATTTTTTCCCCTAGTTTCAGTGGTCTCAAAACATTTATTTCTGTTCGAATATAAAACAGCGCCCATATACTATACGTATTAAATAAAGTACAACTTCCAATTTGAGAAAAGTTGAGTAATGGAAAATTCAAACCAATAACGAGCAGCTTGGAAATTGTTAACTCTTTACAAGTATCTGTCGTAACTTATGTGCTCTAACGAGATCTACATTTTTGCAGAGATGTTTTTCGAATTTTCTCGGAATAGCCTCTGAAGATTATTCTGGGTGAATTTTACGGAATTTTGAATAACTGCTAAACCATAAGAGATGGACAAAAACTTACAAGAAAAATGTAAAGCACGTTAAAACACACAATTTAAGTTCTATACATTTTTTCATGGAGTTCATCGTGTTTGAGACATTCCTTATTTTTGGTTTCTGCTTTGAAAAACGTATACTTTTCTCAAACAGGAATTTGTCAACTCCTTTCCATAAATACAAAGGAAATTCAGTCACATAGCAACCAGTTTTTGACAATCACTTTAACCTATGGTAGTCCCTAATTTCGTTTCTACTTACAAGGAAGCAAGTAATAGACTATTCCTTCTAAATTATTCTGATTAGCATAAAGTAAACAGAGGTATAAGCTTTTTAAGAATAATTTGTTGCAGGAATATAGAGAAAGGCATGAGAATGGTACACATAAGATTTTTACTTTTTCTACACATACTATGTACATAGTATATAGAGAAGGTATGATAATGTACCCAAAAATGCAATACCGTGATTTCACCGGAAATACATGTTTTGGGTCCCCCTAAATAAAAAAAAAACATTTTTAGAAAAAGATCCGTGTGTGCGTGTGCGTGCGTGTGTGTATGTGTGTCTGTGGACAGCATAGCTCAAAAAGCTATGGTATTTAAGTTTGGCATCTTCTAAGTATGCGACACGAAGATTTTCAAGAATATCCCGCTCCCCAAACCTTTACATGGAACTTTTTTCGAAAATATTGATTTTCCCAAAAATGGCTCTAACGATTTTGATTAAAATACCGTATATTAAAGATATTTACCTGACAAATAAAATGTATATTTTGAATTTTCTGGGAATAGCCTCTAAAGACTACTTTATTCTAGATGAATTTTACGGAATTTTGCATAACCGCTAATCCGTAAGATATGGACAAAAAGTTACCACATAAAAAGTAAAGCATGTTAAGACACACAATTTATGTTATATACATTTTTTTTTTTTTCGTGGGATTGATCGTTTTTGAGACATTTCTTGTTTTTGGTTTCAGGCTTTAAAAACGTATACTTTTCTCACACAAGAATTTGCCAACTCCTGTCCATACAAATAAAGGAACTTCAGCGACATAGCAACCAGCTTTTGACTATCACTATAACCTTTGGTACTCCCTTATTTCGCTTCTACTTACAGGGAAATAAGTAATAAGACTGTTTTTGCTAATTTTGTCTCGATTCGCATGAAGTAAATAGAAGCATAAGCTTTTTTACAATAATTTGTTGTAGAGATGCACAGATTGTTGTGTTATAGTGAAGTAATACTGCAATAGAAAAATGCTAGAGAAAACGCTGGGTTGTATTTTGAACTCCTGCACAAGCAAAATTAAGTCTGTCTCTTTGATAGATAGTGCGACATACGATACGTACTCACGGTTGTACAGCTTGGACGATTTTACATTACATTTTTTTGCTTCAAGTTGCAGTTCAACCAATAGCAGTTGCAAGAGTAATTCCACGTTACTTTTTTGTTTTAAGTTGCGGGTCAACTAAAAGCGTTGCTGCTCAAGAGTATATCATGGAAATGAATGGAATCTTTGCAATGAAGGGCGGTGCTAGTGTTGCTGAGGGTAAAAAGTGTTCCTCCCTCTCCACCCTCCGCATCCCTTAACTTCCCTTGAGCTAAAGAATTTCTATTAAGCGCAGATCAATGGGCGGATGTGCCGGAAGAAAGAATTCCTATGTCAATCAATGTTCACTTTGAAAAAGGGAGGTTCATTCGCCAACCAACACACGGGGAGATGGGGGTGGGTATCATCCTGGTTCGCATTAGTATAGTTTATTTCCTATAAGTAAAGTTGTGTCATTGATACATACTTTTCTCTAATCTCTCCAGAAGCCTAAGTGGTCCATATAGACGAAATCCAGAATTAGAAACTCAACCACACATTTGCTTTGTAAACTATGTGCAGTGAGCATTCATTGCTGTTACATATATTGGCTTTTCTACCTACTCGTCTAAAAACTAAAGCTATAAATTCATTTAGCCATCCATCTATGGAGAGTATTACTGAGTAATTTTAGAGAAATATGCGAAAATGGTATTTTAGATAACATTATACCTTTAGCTCTAAGCAGTTTTTGCCTTTGTAATTATGTTTTTTTAAAACTTGTCTGTTAGTACACCTCATTAATTTTGGCAATAGGGATTAAAATGAACGACATATACGAGTACCCCGGAAAAATGATCTAAACCAACCAACGGCGTAGAAAAATCCTTTATTTTTTCGTATATGTTATATTTCTTTCTCGATCCTTCTGAAATGCATTTCGGAATGAAAGAGTAGTTTATTAACAATTAATTAGTAAACGAATGTTTTATTTTTCAAGCAAAGCATTCTCTGGAGAACAATTTTTAGATTCGTTTTATTACGATAATTTAATGAACTTAGAATCCAAAGCAAATGTTGAATATTTAATGTTATTTTCTGAAAGCGCAGATTAGATCTGGCTTAATCGGTTTACAAAATGACATTTAATCCCTGTTCGTTTGACGAAATCTCTTCAATCTACTAGTATGCAATGAATTATTTTAAAGGCTATTCCAGTTTAGCTACTACTACAAGATGATTTAATATTTAATATTTCTGAAATACCTGACACATCTATTTAATTTGCAAGTTGCAACCTTGCAACTGATCTTCCTAAATATTACTTTTTTCATTCTTGCGATGTGATGCGTTTAATTATTGTTTTACAATTTTAATAATTGGTGTAATAATGTAATTAGTAACTCAAGTAATATATTGAATCATTATTTAAATGTTATCTATGACAATTACAAGTGCTTTAAATCATCTAAGAGTTTCTAGCTCAATAACTCCAGCTCTATGCTTTATAACCAAATCTTTGTTTTAGAGGACCACTCAAGACTAAACATCAAGCATTTTACGTACACAAGAAACAAAAATGTAATTGAGATTCTATGCTAGGGCCTATTATTTGCATTTTAACTTCATTTCCAGAACATGTTGATATTTTTATTTAATGTTTAAAGTTATGTCATTTTAAGAGCTACAAGTGAGTCTTATACTTCGAGGTTAAAAATCTCATTGAGAGAAAATTCTATAAAAGTATTAAACAGAAGGCTAACAGAATCACAATAATCGCCAAGATTGTCATCAGCTGGTGGAATTAGCCCTAACTCTGTATGCTGTCTGGCACCTTAAAAAATGTACACGATAATTCAGTTAATACTATTTCATCGTACCAACAAAAATGTATAAGACTGTTTAATTACCACCCTGTCTTTATTTTGACTATATATGGCTAACATTCACCTATAGATTCTCCCTTGAGCGGTTTAAATTTCTTTGCATTTATAAGAGATGACACTCCTAAGGCTTCATAACATTTAAGAACTATTTTGATTCCAGTTGTGTTTATGTTCTGCGGAATTGCTACATACATAACATCTACCGTTCTAATGAATACCTATTTCTTATAATTTACAATTCTTTTTGTACACAAACGTTTTGCAAAAGAATCAAATATCATTGACTTTAATCATTACAACAAACAATTCGAAAATACGGCATTCCTCTGCAGTACATTTTAGAGTCAGAAAGTAAATATTGTGTAGCAAGCTGCCAACAAGGTATCTTTAACCCTCAGTATTTGACTTCACAGTATATGACCTCGTATTTCTAGACGGCAACTGATGTTGTTACATTTCTAAACTGTTTTACTCTAATAGAGTATTCTACGTAAATCTTCATAAATTATAATCTGATACCTATAATGGCAATAATGGAAAATAGACAGGGAGTTATTGAAGTTTAATTATACTTATGAATTGTTAGTTGCTGAACGTTCCATAAAATGTCTGTAAAACACTAGAAATGTTATACAAAAATATTTTAAAGTATTGCGATAAATGAGCAGCTCAACAAAAACCTCCAACTTTGTAACATTTAATAATTGCGCATCCTTATCTCTTCTAGCCAGAAATAGAATGTCCGTCATTTTTGGAAAAGGAAAATGTTCCAAGAAATCTGACCGAGGCGACACTTTGACAAGCCGTTTGCTAATATCACAATGGTGGATAGTCGTTATCCGTGGCTTACCCTAGTTCCCGAGGTAGCGAGTTCGAATCCGGCGAAGAGCGATGGACATTTCCGGGCGTCAAAATCCCTACCATGGCTTTCTTTGGAATGAGAGTCAGTAGATCCTGTGTCGTAGACATATGGCAATAATAGAACCTCAGCCTAACAGGTGCCTCGGAGCAAAATGTTCAGTCGTTCGCACGTTAAGGATAATATTAGTTAATAACTTCCAAAAATAAAATTAAATTTTATTTTATAATGGTGAGCATGAGAATTCATTGTGAGAGTGAATTCATAGAAATATTGAAGCCCCTAGCTTTTTACAGGAAGTGTATCTAAAGCACCGGCCCTCTTTTATCGCGGTCTTTATATCCTCTTCAGAGTTCTTTGAATCCTTTTTCTTCATTTTATATAACTTAATTAGCTTAATGCTAGAAAAGAGAGAATTAATGAAATGTAAGCATTTAACTCTGATTTTTAGACGCGCTTCAAATCATTTTAATGTAAAGGCTTTCCGACCTGTCTATTTTCTTAAAAATCGTAGCTCTACCTCTTAATTAATATAGATTTTACATACCTTAAGCATAACGCCGAATATTAAGATCCACAAGAATATCAGCAGAATACTCACCTGAAATGAGAAAGAGAACTCACATAAATATACATCAATTAAAGATAAAAACATTATAAACACTGGAAAAAAAATTGATGTGCTCCATTCACATGACTTTCTCTACATCTCTGTAACAAATTATTGTTAAAAAGCTTATGCTTCTATTTACTTCATGCCAATCGAGAAAAAAAAAAAAAATTAACAGAAATAGTCTTATTACTTGCTTCCTTGTAAGTAGAAGCAAAATAAGGGAGTATCATAGGTTATAGTGATAGTCAAAAGCTGGTTGCTATGTCACTGAAGTTTCTTTGTTTGTATGGACAGGAGTTGGCAAATTCTTGTATGAGAAAAGTATTTGTGTTTCAAAGCTGAAACGTAAAAAAGGAATATCTATAAAAACGATCAACTAAACGAAAAAATGTATATTACATAAATTGTGTGTTTTAACGTGCTCTACACTTTTGGCGTGGTAAGTTTTTGTCCATCTCTTACGGTTTAACAGGTATGCAACATTCCGTAAAATTCATCCAGAATAAAGTAGTTTTCATAAGCTATGCCCAGAAAATTCAAAATATACATTTTATTTGTAAGGTAAATATCTTTAATATACGGTATTTAAATCAAAATCATTAGAGCCATTTTTAAGAAAATCAAAATTTTCGAAAATGGTTCCATGTAAACGGTAGCTGTGTGTGGGGAGATTTTCTTGAAAATCTTCGTGTCGCATCCTTGGAAGATACCAAACTTAAATACCAAGTTTGGTATTTAACGGTCTTTTCGTTTTGAGCTACGCTGTCTACAGACACACACACACACACATGCGCGCGCACACACACACGCACGCGCGCGCGCGGACCGTTTTCAGAAAATGTCTATTTTGGATTCAGGGGGACCCAAAACATATATTTCCGGTGAAATCTCGGTATTGAATTTTTGGGTGCATTATAATACCTTCTCTATACACTTCGTACATAGTACGTGTAGAGAAAGTAAAAAAAACTTTTACACAGGATACAAGACCTAAAGGTATGGCTTCTGAAGGATAAAGATCACCGACCTCTAAATTATGTTGCCTGATTGAAAAAAAAAAAATCTATAGAGAAAATTCGTGAGCACAACAAAATTGCGTGGTGGTAATTTGAAACTAATTTAATTACGTGCGTTGAAATTAGCCAAACGTACTCTGAGCCTAATGAACAGCAATTAATTATGTTGATCACTTATTTGCACGAACTAGATCCAAAATATGTACTCGCAGAAGCACGCATTACAAAAATAAGAACGGCTTTAATATCCACGGGTCCAAATAACAACACACACATTATTTTTAAAATTTTCAGTTGTTGATAGCGATAGACTAAATATCAAGACAAATTTTACAAACGTTGTTCTGTTTTGTTATTTTTACTTTCTCAATTTCGTAAATAGTAGGTAGAGAAGATATTACATTCCATCCAAAAATTCTATAGATTGCATTTTCAGATGTTTTGAAGCACATGAATCCAGAAAATTCTCCTCGTGGTTTAGGAGTACATGCAAGGGGCGTAAAAATCTTTAGTAGGGGACTAGAGGGAAGGGAAGTAAATTCGTTGCTCGTGTGTCGTAGATTTATGACACGTGAAAGAACCTCAAGTCAAGAAAGAGGCCTCTGAGCAAAATTAAAGGGTCTTTCATGCCTAATATATAATGGGACGCTGAAAACCCCAGCAGGTAAAGAGAGTCTATAAATAACATCTTGTCAATTTTTTTGGAATCTAGAAAAGCACTTTTAGAAAAAAGATGGTGGCGGTGGCGGCGGTGATATGTGTGTGTGTGTGTGTGTGTGTGTGTGTGTGCTTAGCTCTCGAATGTGTGTGTTAAGCAACGTATTACATGAAAAACGTAGCTCTCAGTAATACATTTATTTTAAATAGCTCCTTTTTGATACAAACCATTTCGGAGCTACTCCTTATGCTTCGAGTTGTTCAAAAGTTCATCATTTTTAAAGTACTGTCGATTTTAAATTAGTTATTATGATAATTATTACTACTTACCTTGAAATACATGAAAACGAAACCTAATTTTAACAAAATATTCTATAAAAATTGTAATGAATAATTTAAAAAGTAGCAAAACACTTCTATATATGATATTTTAACACAGAGTGTTAACATTCTTGTTCCTATAATGCTAAGAGCCTTGATTTAGAAAATTAACTTTCTTATTTTTCCGGTCGTCTAATCATTAGCTGTTAGAGGATAATGGAGACAGACGCTAATAGGTAAATATGGAGGTGAAGTCGAAATCGAACTCTTACAAGAAATATTATTTATTTCAAGCGGATAAATGACAATTCCTCTCTGTGCAATCATCTGCTAGTAAAGGGGTTCTAACTGGTTCAATGCCCGGTTTGGAATTTTTTCTTCACTGTTTGTGACCTAGTTTTTCAAAATAAAAAACTGGAGGATGCATGTGTATAATCACTCTATAATATATGCATATGCGAAACAAACCTGATGTCTGTAACACAATGCGTGGGAACGCCAGCTGCAATAATTATGTATATGAAAATAGCGTGTTTGAAAGAAACACAAAAAAAGAGAATTTCACCTCACATACTGTAAATAGTAGCATATGAGCCTGATAAAATATGTGCATCGCAAATAAGTTTATTTTTATCATGAACAGAAAACAATATGTTAATTATTCTGGGTGCCAATTGTACCTTTCATAATGTCTGTTATTTTACTGTTGCATTATTAATAGACATTCCATTGTCTAGGTTTTGTGTGTCAAAATTGATTACCACATGTTGCTCTCTGCGTTCATTTCTGTACCTGTGTCCCATAAACACGCCTCGTCAGGTGAGTGACCTTCCAAGGAGCACCGAATTTAAGTGTTAAATTGGCATATAAGTACATTATTCCCAAAAAGAGCACTGTCTCATGTTGATATTAAGAAGGTGGTTGCAATAACTCAGGTAGAACTTCTTGCAAACATCCTACACAGGTATCGGTGTTGAGTCTCGTGGCACAAGCTAAGACCCCACAAGGAAGTAATTCGCAATCGCCCACCATACCAGATATCTTTGACGTGATCGTTTATGGGGTTTTTGAAAGTTCAAACGTGGAAATTAAGGGACTCAACATGCTACATCCGTGAAAATGCGGTTTTCAGAGTTTGGTTGGACTGCAGTTTGATTCAAAGTCGTTGATTATCAATAAGAAAGCTTCAATGCCTATGGATAGTCAACTCTTTCTGAGATAACATGGATGCAACAGATCTTCCTAGAGAATAATGCAGGCACATAATAATACCATATATATTGATGTGCGACAACTCAAGTACTAGGCACTGCAGAAGCGCTTTCTAAGTCTCAGGATTTCATACTGAATGCACATATCCTTAATACTGCACTCTTCTGTGTAATGCTCCCAGTTCGCATAATTTGGGATGAATGCTGGCAAATGAATTGACGTGTGAAACCGGTTGTTGAGAAATCGTTCCTGGTAAAGCCTCTCTGAGTCGCATAACCACAATCGGATGATGACCCACACGCCAAATACAATCCACCAATTTAATTTTTACGTAAGGCTCCAGGTTTATTGCAATTAAAAAGTTTTAGTTTGCTATGGCAAGGAAGGAAGAAGAATTTATACTGTATTGCGAAGAAGTGGATAAATGAAACCGAGCACAAGAGGTCAACAAATGAAAGGAAACAAACCTGTTGGTTTGAGGCTGTAATCGAATTCGCTGAATGCATGTTAACGAGCTCCAGAAGAAAACAAGTTGGGTTAAAGAGACTTAACCAACAGTGCGACAGCATTAATGATAACTCCCGTTTTCACTGCAGTGAGCAGTTAACCTCTTCCTTGTTAATGTTATTCTGCAATCTGAAACATTAATACCTCATTTATTCCAGTTTCACAGGTCTATTATTTCTTGCAAGATCGGCCAATTTAAGGACATAAAATCCTGATACTATGAAAGGTGCACTTGGGTGCTTTAGCAAAATTTAAATAAAAAAAATGTTACTCTTCTGAACTCTAGGTTTATCGGTCTAATTTTGAAACATCCTGTATCTTAATTTCAACTGGAGTACCTCTTTGGGCTACGAGTATATGGATTCCATAAGTACAGTATTTATGAAATAACCCCCTATACTGACGGCTGCTGTTTATTGTATTAGGGGAAATCACACTAAACTGAAAACCTACTGTCATTATTTCAGTGTAATTTTTTGAAGTAGAGTTAAAAGCTCAGACGCTTGACTTGCAGTAGGTACATACCAAGAGATAACCACTCTCTGTCAGAGAAGTTACAAGCCAAATCTACCCGCTCAGCAGAAACAGAGTGAGTGAGTGGAGTCCTAAAGCCCACTCACTATTGCTGCATTCTTCTCTTCCGCAGAAATCCCCACCTGATTCAGAGAAAGACTTTCTTTCTTCTGTTATTACGTATTCTTTTCGTATCCCAATTTCCATTTATAATGACAGCAATGGATTTCTTTTGTCTCATCTCGGAGCTTCCCCTTGAGAAGGGAGACGAAAAAAACCAAAAGGAGGGGGTTACAGAATAAGAATGGTTTGGTTCCTGTACCAGGGAGCTTTTACTCTGCCTAATCCCTTTGCAGGCAATAATGGAATTTGCAACCAATGCAAATTATCTGTATAAAGGTTGTCAAAAAGCCAAGCAAACCGTCCCAGCGTCACTCAAGTTTGAATGCAGTTGCCAACGTCTCATATACAAAGGAAGGGTACCTATCATGTTATCTGCTGCTCCTGGCCAGTGTTCCGCTCCTTCTGATCAGAGTTTAGCACTTTGCGTTAATTCCAGTATACTTGCATTCAAGAGCGCATTTTGGGAACCTTTTCAGACTCTATCTAATCATTATTGAATAATATCACGAGGAATGTTTGTAAAATGGTCGGAACCAAAGACAATGAACAAAATACAAAATAATAATGATTGTCTTGTAATCAAGTAGACACTTTTCAGTGAGTGTATTTGAAATTGTAAATGATTAAAATAAAAATCTGATGTTTTCCATTCAAATGACTTTCTCTGCATATCTGCAACAAATTATTGTCAAGCTCTTACTTCTATTTACTTCATGCTAATCGAGAAAAAATTAACAGAAATAGTCTTATTACTTGTTTCCTTGTAAGCAGAAGCGAAATAAGGGGTTACTATTGGTTAAAGTGATAGTCAAAAGCTGGTTGCTAAGTGACTGCAGCTCCTTTGTTTATATGGACAGGAGTTGACAAATTCCTGTATGGGAAAAGTATAAGTTTTTCATAGCTGAAAACAAAAACAAGGGATATCTTAAAAACGATCAATTCCACGAAAAAATGTATGTAACATAAACTGTGTGTTTTAATGTGCTCTACATTTCTGAGCGGTAAGTTTTTGTCCATCTCTTACGGTTTAGCAGTTATGCAAAAATCCGTCAAATTCATCCAAATAAAGTAGTCTTTAGAGGCTATTCCCAGGAAATTCAAGATATACATTTTATTTGTCAAGTAAATACCTTAAGTTTACGAGATTTTAATCAAATCGTTAGAGCCATTTTTTAGAAAATCAAAGTTTTCAAATTTTTTTCAATATAAAGGGTAGTTTGGGGTGGGGGATTTTCTTGAAATCTTCGTGTCGCATCCTTGGAAGATACCAAACCTAAATACTAAGTCTGGTTTTTAACGGTCTTTTCATTTTTGAGCTATGCTACCCATAGACTTGCACACAACGGACATTTTTCTAAAAATGCTTTTTTCGGATTCAGGGGGTCTCGAAACATTTATTTCCGGTGAAATCTCGGTATTGAATTTTTGGGTGCAATACAGTACCTTCTCTATACACTATGTACATAGTAAGTATAAAGAAAGTCAAAATTAACTTTAAAGAACCTAGAGCCAATCAGTTGTTTATGTACTCAATACCATCAAAGTTGAAGAAGGTTCTCAATTAAAAGGTGAGGGGGGATATAACTGATACAGGCTGGCTCCGTAACTCAGTCGGTCCGTAACTTAGTCGTGCCTGCTATTCGAGGGTCTTGAGTTAGATCCCCAGCTGGGAGGTTGGAATTTTTCTCAAGCCAAGATCCTCCCCAAAGCCTGGAAGTATGAATAAGAGTGTACAGTTATGGATAATTCACCAAAAATGTACACCAACAGTAAAACATGTGAGCATCATTGACATGCGCATTTGTTTCAAAGGGGAGGCTGACAATATAGTGGTATATAAATGGAATATTAACAACATTATTGATACTAGCATATGAGAGACACTAGGTTTAAAGAAATACACTTATGTAAGATCAATGGAAACATAGGTCGAAAGTCTAAAACCGTAGACTTGCACATCATAAAAAAGTGAAAACGTTAAATAGGAAACATACAAAACACTTAAGAAAAACGCTTAATCAAAATCTCCAGCAAAGGAAAGAAACTTATTCTTATGAATGGTTAAAGTAATGCTAGAGGTAAACAGATGAATCCCATGCCGATGCTACTGCTGTGATGATTAAACCAAAACCGTGATGAAAATAACACATTTATCCGGCGAGATTTACGGGCACAAACTTTTCTAAAACCATTTCAAAACCTTTTGAAGAGGTAGCCTTATCTACAGTGTAGAAGTGTGTTCAATAACAACTACTTTGTTGCAGTTACTGCATTATCACAGACATTTCTTTTGAGGAAAAGGTTCCCCATTTTGTTATGGTCACGTATCACAAAAAACTGAGTGCATGCCCGTAACTAAGTTAACTGGGGGATACAATAATGTAATTTACATAAAAATATGGAGCATAAAATCGAGATGTAGTATTAAGTTAAATGTTTAAATCCAGTGCAGAAAACAATCTGCTTTATCGGCTGCTCAACATCTGGTTCAAGTCTACACAACAAATAAGCTAAACATTAAAAAGGAAACTTGTCTATCGTAATCACCCATCAAGATGTAATTTTCTAAAGGCAACAGAGTAAATAAATATCTTAATAATCCACCAAGACATAATTTTCAAGACATCAGGGTAAGTTAACGCCTTAATCTCTTTTTTGCTTTCTGGGGATTGATAGAACATTACAGCATTTTCATAAAGGTAAAATTACTGAAAATCTTCCATTCTCTACCTATTCTATGGAAAACTATTCTTATAAAAGCTTATTCTCTTTCAGATCATGAAAACAATAGCCGCAGCCGGCTTCTGTAGTGAGGTTAGTGTGTCGCCTCCGATCCAAGAGGTGCCAAGGTCGATTTTCAGTTTTTGTGAGTTGCCAGATAAGTTTTTTTCCGCGTGTTTTCCTCGGTGGAACCCTTGTATCATTTCAGCATTATTCATCCGTCATCCGATATGAACTACCTCATTAAAAGTCATTAAAACAAAAACCAACAAACAGAACATCATAAATGATGTATTACTTATTCCCCAAATCTAAAAGGGATATAAGGGAACAGTCAAATCTTTTAAAAACTGTATGTTGTGCTTTAAATTGAGAACTTTCTGTATGGACAGGAGTGTAAAAAAAGAAACGGCAATTTCAAATTCTCGTTTTAGAATTTATAATCATAACCAATAGTAAGGAATACCTCAGAAATAATTACCTCCACAAAAAAGAAATGATATACCTAAGTTGTTGTTTTGATGATATCTACATTGTATTGTAATTAAGTCTATACTTTACAATCACCAGTTGTGGAAAAGTAATCCAAAATGAAGAGTTCAGAGGTTATTTCCAGAGAATTAAAGATGTATATTTTATTTGTCATGTAAATATATTTAATATACACTATTTTAAACAAAATCGTTAAACTTTTAGAGAAAATAAAAAAAATAAAAAAAAATGTTATGTGTAAAGGGTAGCTTAGGTGGAGAATTTTCTTGAAAATCTTCGTGCCACATCCTTGGAAGACGATGGTAATTTTTATATTTATGTGTATTTTTAAATATAATTTCGTATTTAACCGACTCTCCGTTTTTAAATATGCTCTCCACAGACACACACACACAACATATACTCAGGGGCCTTTTTCTAAAAATTGTTTTATCAGCAGTCCTCAAAACGTGTTAGAGAAAGTAAAAATGCAATCTCGCATGGGATAATCACGTATGGAAGTCAACCCAGATGTTATCATAACAAATGTTTTAGTAATTAAATATACTATCAGTATAACAATCATCAGTATATTGCGTTTTAAAAGAAGATCTTCAAAACAGAAATTTCTTTGCTTTTTCACGACATATCGTACAGTCAGTGGAGAGCGCGTAAACACAATGTTACTAACCTGTAAGGAAAAACATTGGAAGAGAGGAATAAATCTATCGGTAGATTAGAAGAAAAATCGGTGTTCTTTAAATTTTTTATTTCATATTAATTATAGGAAAGTTATATTTTATTGCTAATTATTGTAAGGAAAAAGGTAGAGTTGAAATAAAAACCAGATACTCTTATAGCATTAATTAACAGTACTTTAAAATTTTGGACGCGGTCACCAACAAGCATAAAATTATTAATAAAATTATATAATTCTTCCAATTACTGTACTTTTTAGTCATCAATATACAATTTTAACTCCGTTCGTTACATGTAGAATATTTGATTTTACATAGGTTCGTAATAACATTTAAACGAAGAAAGTTACAAAACTTGATTGAACGTAAAATATTTCAGTAGATCGGTAGCTAATATGCAATATCCGTTGATGTAACGAAAAAATAACTTAGAAAATATAGGATACTTTCACTCAGTCTAGGCGAGCTTCTCCTCAAACTGAAACACATTACATACTTGACGATTTAAAGCTAAGTTGCATTTATGACCAGACGGATCCAAAGAGTTTCGCTTCAGCGGGAAATTAAATGAACATCTCTACTAAAAGTAGGAAAAGATATCCTTTACTTTCATGGACATTGTTTTCCCATGAGGAGATTAAAAGTACAAAAATGACAAATGATCAACTCTGTGTATTGTTTCCGAGTGCTTGTCTGAACAGCAATTGTTACATCTCTGTTCGTTACACAATGGTAATTGTTCACACTGAATTTGTCACAGCAGTTCTTCAGAAAAGAAGGCAATCCTAAAATCAATGTCACTCTGTATGCTCAGAGAACTGCGAGACGATTCATTTGCATCAGCTCTGAAATCCTAACCAACACTGCAGGTTTAAGTTAGATATTCTAATATATAAGGTTTCACCGGAAATGTATTTCCGGAAGCAGCAGGAATCTTGTCCTCCAAAAGTAAGTTTTTGGGAAATTACAAAGCAAAGATTGTTAGCTACATGCGCAATTCTGAAACAATATTCCAGAAGTACAAGTTACATGTTGTAGATCAAGCTTACTAAGCGATAACGAATTGTCCTTGTTCTGCCGAGCTTAACGACTCTTACGGATGCGGAGATACAAGGGTAAACGTGCATAGTACCTACTGTCTCATTAGCAGACACTTTAGCCAGCAAGCCAGAAATAATAGCGGGAAACCGACTTGTGCTATGATACGGAGTAGATTTTTGACCAATAGAAAGATACAGTGTGTAACCTTTTATTTTAAACCTAACAAAATATTTTACAGAGACAACCATAGATATTGAAGAGGTGTTACTGAAGTTACGGGAACTTTCACTTGGTGGATTACATTTACAAGACTTCCTCGACCAACTATTCCTTTATGATTACATTTATTGGACAAATTATTCTTAAAAACTAACTTTTATCTACTCCATTTTAATTGAGATAAACTATGCAGAAACGGTTTCATTAAACTTTCCTTAATAATTGCAAGGAAGATCAGGAGAGAGAACGTCAACTTTTTAAATCATTAAAAACAATAATGATAATACTCATTTAAAATGTGTGATTACATATTAGCAAACTTAAAATTAATATCAACGAAAATCCAAGTAATGGTTAGTGATACAAAAATGTTTGACAGAAATTGTGTATTTCATCGAGATTTACATTTCTTGTGAGCTAAGTCTTGTTTCCTCCTCTGCAACAATTACACAAAATTATACAAATTTCATCCAGAACGAAGAAACTTTACAATCTATTAGCATAATGTGCGTTTTATTGATGGGAAAATGTCTTAATGGTTTAACCCAAATCATTACAGCCACTGTTTTTAAAAAAATAAAGGTTTCCGAAAAAATTACTAACTGATAGGAAGATTTTCTTGAAACATCTTTGTGTTGCATCTTTGGAAGACGCTGAACTTAGTTGCAAACTGCAGTGTCCCTCAAAAGTGTATAACGTGAACTTTCGATGCTACATTTTTGTGGTGTATGCAATACTTTGTCTACCTACTAAGAGTAGATAGTATATAATGTACGAAATTAAAGAATTTTTTCTTCCAATATTAGATTTTGAAGATGAAACGATGCTTACATTACAATGAGCTACCCAGAGGAAAAAACTCGCTCATGTAGAATTATAGTACGTATGTGGGGATATATGAGTGTATTGTTTTTAAACTCAATAACGGCTGAAATGATTATTAAAACACATAATATGCAATTTACTTTAGACCCCACCTATCTCTCCATAAATTAGGGGGATATAATGGGGCGAAATATATAAAAAAAATCTTATGTGCTGTACTCATGTGACTTTCTCTATTCACTCGTGTACAAACCATTCCTACAAATATTATTCTTCTATCCATTCCATGTTGATCGAGATATACAATTGAAAAACGATCTTTCTACTTCATTGCAGGTACAAGGAAATTCCAGGAATACTGTAGTCAACATTTTAGGAGTGGGACTCTGTGATAACAGAAATTCTGTGACAGAATTTTACTGTGCTAGAGAGAGACAGACAGACAGATATGAATAACAACTTAGCATTTGAGAATAGTATGTATTAGTGCAAGAAAATTAAAACAAAACATATCGCAAACTGTTAACTTCATAGCAGTTATACAAAATATGTCATCCAGAATGAAGAGAGCATGAGAGTGTTTTTCAGAAAATTCAAAATATAGACTTCATTTGTCATAAAATATCTTAAAATGTGAAATTTTATCATATTCATTAGTCATTTTTGAGAAAATCAAAAGTTATGAAAAATGTTTCGTGTAAAATGTACATTGGGGTGGAGGTATTTTCTTGAAAGCCTTCGAGTTACATTACATTAACTGAGATGTTAGATGCAGAATTGATATTGAAGTACTCAGAAATTATTCATATCCACTTTAAAAGTTTAAGCAATCAAATTAATTGAGTTAATGTTTCATTCTAAACACGTCAACAATTTCAAACGTTATACAATTATGCTTCTGGCGTCTTTTAAATTTAATTGGTTTCATAATTTTTAAAAAACCACTTCATTTGTGCAATGTATTCAGAGAATAAGTTTGAAATGCATATAGTAAAATTATAGTAAAACTATTTGTTTGTGTTTATTGCGGAGAAAGGGAGGATGGAGCTCTTAAGTCAGTAATAATCATCAACGTTTTGCATAAACTTCCTCGTTAATATCTCAATTTCCGACCTTAACCCTTAGTTGTCTGCATTAGTATATTACATATGTTTTTTTTTTTTTTTTTTTTTTTTTTACATATGTATTTTTCTTTAATTCAAGTTAAAATTGGAGTTCTAGTAAAAATATATGGGAATAACCTATAACATTACTATATAAAATAAAGAGAAAACAAAGGAAAATAAATGTAGATCCTTTATTAATGTTTTTCTTCCCAATTAAAACTTTAAATTCTTCTACACAAGTTTTCATGGGTCTGCCAAAGGCACTAAAAAAAGTGATTCAAATGACCAAGTGTGTTAGGTGATAGGTACTGGATTGCCCATCCATTCAAAGCCAAATGTTGCAAGTTCAAATCCCAGTGACTGTGATAAAGGACGGGGAGAGCCAAAGTAAAATAATCGGTGTGATGCTCGAAAGCTAATGGGGTTACATTTGATTGTAGTTTTGTTGGTTTTAGTCTTTAATTTATTTAAAAAATACTGCAATTTCAGGGCAAACATTGTATACACTTTGCAATATAAAATAGTATTGATTACTTGTCGTATATGGTTGAAGGTTAATATAACATGAAATTAATCCTAGAGTACAACATTATTTGTATAGTTATGCTTAAAACAAGCGGAACTTATTGGTACCGACAGGCAATAAGGGGTTGCCATATATCGGTAATACTTTCTGATTTTAGGTAAACAAATTATTCTAATAAATGCATATCAAATAATTCAATGAAAAAATTTAAAGTGCCTTCCAATTTACTAACCAATTTTTAAAGACTAAATATGAGCATTTGCTCTCCGTTACTCTGAAGTTCGATTTTATTTATTGTCTTTTTTATTTTGGGGAGAGGAGCAGGAGACAAAGCATATAGTGGGCTACCAAGAATGCATTTTTAAAGGCTGCGGTTTGTATGTGTGTGGGTGTGGGTGTAGCTGTGTGTGCAAGTGTGTGTGTGATTTTTAACATTAATCTATATGCGAATGTTGGAATGATGTTCTGAAGGGATTTTGAAACAGGAAGAGGGCAGTAGACAATTTTATTAATATTAATACGTTCTATAAGAGAATGAGTGAAAAGTCTTTTCACAACTATTACTAAAAGTATACAACGTGTATTTGGTCCAATAAAATAATCTAGAGGTTAATGAGGAGGACAGTAAAAAGACCCAAATTTGGATGCTATTTGTTAATCCCACCTAGCAAAGTTTGTAACGGTAATGTTTCTAACAAGTATAATTACGAGAATTTACTAAATGTCATATTTTATAGCATTTTATTATTATTATTATTATTACTATAGTTATTATTATAATATTATTTGTGTATGAAACGAGTTACCATGAGAAATATTACAGTATACCGATTCCAATGTAAGTATAACGAAGAGGCATGAATCGTTATCTATTTTACTTTAAAACAGACGTAGCATTGAAGTTTCTCAGAAAGGAGAGACATGAGTGACGATCAGCAAGATTTAAGGAGTTTTATTTGTGATTTTTCAAAACAGGTCATAGCATGTGCGTTGCCCATACGGAACGAGCTAAAGAAAGGCAGAGAAAGACCGGGAAACAGAAATAGGAAAAGAAGGACTAAGCAATAGAAAAATAAAACTATTTTTCCATTAACACCATGAGCGGAGGTACACATTATGCTTGTTAACATTGCTACTTTGAATCTCTTCTCGATTAGACAGTATTAAAAACATTTTATCTGGTGCTAAAACCGAAAGGAGTACTAAGTAGAGAAGCGAGAAGAAAGTTTTCAGAAGCTAAATCATGAGGAAAACGTGAAAAAGGGGAGACACAAATTACTGGCGGAGAGCAGTGCAGTGTAAACTGTGCACTGATACGTGTCAAAAGAAGCAGTCACTTTATACATTTACCTCGCCTCCTGCACTATTTGCTTTTCTTCTGCTGTGTGGTCCGAAGCGAAATGGAACCTCCTTGTCAGAAAGAATAAGATTATTGTATTTACGCGGTGCATACAAATTCCACTCTTCTATCTCTTCCTCCTGAATAATGGAAACCACTGAAGCCTAAGTTCTTTGTTGAAACAGGCTAGTTTTAAATATTCTATGCAAATGACGTCGGTGAGAAAGAAGTACTCTTCCTTTCCTGATGCGTTGGTTTTGTTAAGGAATGATATCTATGGCTTTTGTGCGGTATGATACAGCTTTAAATTAAAGGGGGGGGGGGGAGGTTTCCAGTGACTTCTTCATTAACACTTAATTACTGTAATAATAATCATCTGACGTGTCAGTGGCCTTAACTTCTCTATGCATTAATATTTCATAATTCTATTAGCTATTTTCACGAAAATTTTCTTCTATCCTTTTCGTGATCATAGCAACGGCTTCCTTGCATGTGAAAACAGGAAAACGCATGTGCAAAAAGGCGTATCAAATACTCTGAAATAAATTCAGAGTACTTTTCGGTATAATATATTTTTACACCCTTTAACATCAAAGGTCATATCGGGGGCTTTGCATTATAAACAACTCGTTGCCTATAGGTTCTGTTACGTTAGGTATAAATCGTTTCATTTTCTCAAACACACACACACACATACGAGATACCTCCAGACTCTGTGGGGGGTTGGGAATAATTCTGCTTAAAGAAAAATTCCCCGCCACCGCGGAATCAAACCCGGGAACTCCGGTGAGAAGTCACTGACCACTCGACTACAGAGGCAGTCAATACATTTTTAATTTGTCCATTAATGTTGCGTTTCACTTTGTGCAACAAAAAGAATACATCGCAAATTAGGTTTCACCAGTAATCTTGCATTTCACCAGAGTTCTGCTGGAATCAACTTTTGGGCAGTGATGATCTTGACTGCGTTTCTTATGGGTAAATCAATGCAACATTATCTGGACATCTTGCGCCACCTCGCTCTGTAATTAATATGCTAACTTAAAATCCATTACACTTATTCAATAAATGTTATATTGTCATTTCGTTTAGATCATTTCCTATTATGTAAAGTCTTCGTGACCGAGTCAAATAAAGTACATACCAACATGTCTCCCATCGATGTACAAGAGGAATAAAAACTGGTTTTAAATGTTTTCGATGAAGTATTTCGAATTATAAGATATCTATATTAATTTTCGATCTGAGATTTGTGCCAAAAGTCTTCGTTATTATGACCTACATTACACAATAGAAAAAAAATGTTTCTTATGTGATACTGTCTTGTAGTATAATTCAATGACTTGCTGTGAAAACAAATGTAGGGCATAGAGACCACTCTGGTTATTAGAGGCAGTACTAAGTTGACTTAGTTAACATTTCGTTTTCCTTCTTTTTGCTCTTCTTTCTCGTTTAAGCGATAAAAATCGTTGGTTGAAAAGAGAGTTAAGCTTCTGGTATTTGCGTAATTTGTTAAAGGTTTATGTGGTCACAGAAGAAGATTTAATTCCCTCTAGAAATCCCACACTTCTGTTTTCCAGAGTTCCAACTACAGCTATGTTAGAAGAAGCTCAAACCACATGTACACCTTTAGGTATAACTTGGGAGCCGCTGCCTGTAAATTAAGGATCACTGACATTTCTATGTACTAAACTTTAATCCAATGAAAATATGAACGCAATATAACAGACAGTGTATCGATTTTCTGCTTGTTGTCTTAAATTAGTTGGATTAGTTTGAAACAATAATTAATCTGATGCTGTGTAATTTTTTTTGAGAAAATTTACTGAAAAATATGTAAAAATCTTGAAATAGTGTCTAAAATATATAATTTAACAAATCACGTTCGCCTTTAAATTGCAATTTTACTGGATTGTATTCTCTTGAAATTAATCTTCTGTAGCATTTCTTTAACTAACGCATTTAGCATGAGGAACTATGCTTCCTGTGTCTAGAAAGATGAAAACTGTCTTATAACGTCTATTTAGTAATATTTCTCGACAAATTCTTGCCTCAGCTGCTGTCTTTCAACATGTTTCACCGTAAATGAGTATAATTTCTATATACCATGCATTAGTAAAGAAGACATTTTGTAAATAATAATCCATTGTTTCAAAAACAACCCATAAGCGAAATAAACAAATAGCTAAAGCGCGTTTCTTTCAATGTTACAGTGTTGTCATGTTGATCAGATTAAACTGTGGCACTTTTCAAAAGCTTAAAATGTATTTAAAGGTGCAGAATATTTTTCAATCTTCTTTGGGAAATATTTTAAAAAACATTAAAATTTTATGAAAATATCCATTTAAACTATAGTTAGGTAATATTAAAAAAGTTTAAAAACAGCAAAACTGCACTAAAATGTTTTATGTTCATTACAAAAATCACCCTGTACAAGGAGATCATAAGTCACCGTCCATCCTGTAAAAACATCATAAATACTATTATAAACTTTGTTGTATATTTCATAATTCTGGAGTTATTAATTTTGTTTCTGACACCACGTTACAACACCGTGCAATACAACTCAGGTTTTCAAGATCTGCGCGTATCCACTCTGCAAGAAAAGTATTTTAGGGCTTCAAATGCACGTATCCATTAGTTGGCAATTCTGTGTGGAAACCAACATTTCTTAGATTTTTTAACCTTCATCTTTGGGAAATTAGAGAGTAGAATAAATATATTAGAAGGAATATTTATAGACTTCTAGTCTGATGGTAATGGTTGTACAATAGTTGTGCAATTAACTATTACTAATAGTAAGAGCAATAGTTTTTTGCACAACTATTGCACTGGTGTATAAAACATAACCATTAGCAAAATAGAGGCTCTTTTGATAATTTTACTTTGACAGCAATTTGCTCTAAAGTACCCAGTGGACCTAGTATCTGTCGCACTTTTCGTCCATTCTTTGTTATATACTTCCAGGTTTTCCCAGTGCGAGTAATTTCTTTCTAAGCTACAAGGGAATCAGAGTTATTCTAGTTTGAAACAGAATGTCAAAGGTCAGAATCCCTGAACTCTCTTTGTATCATGTTCCCTAAAGCCAAACTCCCAGTAGTCATATGTAATAGCACCCAGTTCCACAACAGAAAGTTATAGGTTCAAAAAAAAAAAAAAAAAAAAAGGAGGGGGGGGGGAAGAAAATTAACTAATGCCTAGAATCGATCTCGGCCTTTGTGTGCTTGCTGAAAATTAGTTTCTATACCTCTCAGATCTCCTCGCTTGTTTCTAAAGGGTTGCTCCTCTTTAAAACGAAACACGCTGCAGAAATTAAATTATTCTGCGTCATAAAGGATATGGATAACTAGAATGGGTACTAATTCTTCGCGTAACATATCCTCTTTAATGCAGACGACACGCACAGCACATCCTCGTACATAAGAGAGACGTTTTACAGCGCGTGTTTGGAAACACAATGTATTTTTCTTCAACGATAGCTTACTTCTCTCGCATTAATATTCTAACTGCGTGTTGTCGCATTCGCTCCGTTAATGCTCAAAATGGTTTTGAATCCTCAGCCATCTTCAGTAAACATTAACCTTTACAAGCATATAGCCTCATAAAATATTCTGGATTCTGCTGCTACATTTGAAATTTCTCTACAACATAGTAGATAAGGATTCATTCGGCAAAACCTTTAGATTCTGAGATTTTGCTGGAAATAAAAGTGTTGAAGTCCTCTACACCCATAAAAGATAGGTATGTGTCTATGATTGCGTAACTCAAAAAATGAAAAGTGGTTACATTTCATGGTTAGGTTTAGCATGTTCCAAAGATGCCCTTCCACAAACCAACTTTCCCTAAAATGGGACACTTTCCAATAGTTGGTTTTCTCAAAAATGGTTCAACGATTTTGATTAAAATAAATATTATATTTGAGATATTATCACAGAAGAAATTCATACCTTGAATTTTCTGGGAATACCCTCTGAAGCCCTTTTCATTCTGAACGACTTTAGCACGACTGGAAATACACAACAAATTTTACTATACGAAAAAATGCAGATATTATTAAAGCATAAAAGTTGTGCCAAACGCATTTCCGAGCTGCTTTCTATTATTGGTTTAAATTATCCAATACTTACACTTTTCTCAACTGACAGAAAAATGCTATTACGTTTCTCTCTATTCACAAACCTACATACAATATGAAATATGGGTAGCTTAAAACGAGATCACTGTTGCTAGAATTCAAGCATTATCTAAAGTTTGGATATTATTAATATTGACATTGAATTGCTATTCCACCCTTTTCAGCCAGGTAAAACCACGAAAGCCTATGGTAAAACTAGGTCACCAATGGGAATCAGTTCCACGACTTTCCGAATGTGAAAATTACATGTTTCCCTGAAGCCATCTCGCCCGGTAATAGAAGCTTAATCCGAGATAAATAATAGGAAAATACTGAATGTGAAGACGAAAAAAAAAAAATTAATTGACTGGATCACTGAATGAGAAGATACAGTTTCCTAAAAATGCGCCGAAAGTTATAATGAAAAACACTATAGAGGAAGACGATACAAGGCTGTGAGGACGTTTCCTTGGATATAAAACTGATTTGTTGAATAGTCCTACAAAACTTATTTCACGGTCAATTCATTAATATCTCTTCCATTCTGCAAGTATTCTCTACTAAACTCCTGGTATGTAGAAGTATTGCATTCCAATCAGCAATATGATACCAAAAATAGGTCCTATAAGTCCCCCGATTTCGATAAAAGTATTTTTGATACCCGTTTTCATGTGTATGTATGAGAACAGAATCATTCGAAAATGGAAAGTAGTATAAATACCAAATTCGCCATTTCTGTTCAGTGTCTTCCAAATACATGTCACAGAAAATTTTCAAGAAATTTCCCAACCCAATACTCTTTATAGATTTTTTGTTTTGTTCTTTGTTATTTTTATATTTTTTATTTTCTAGAAACCGCTTGAAATATTTTGTTTAATAAGTGAAGATACATACAAATAAAAATTATATCTTGAAGTTTCTGGCTTGGCTTATGAATCATCTTCATTAATAAGAAAAGTACTATGACTTTACATAACGCGTACACCATGGGGTATATACAAGAACTTATTACACAAAATACGTAGATTTGTTCAAACCACACCTTATTTTTTCGTGGCATCAACCATTTCTAATATATGGAATTAGTGATTTAACTTTTTCAATACTTCATGTTTTTCTTCTTCTTTAACAGTGCTGCCGCCATTCACTTCTTACTCGTATTTTTCTGGAAAGAGTATGAATTTCACAGTTAACTTACGGTGGTTCGCATTAAAATATTTGAGTATCGATAACGTTTCCTCTAACTTCTTGTATATGTAAATTTGCAATGCAATTATTTCTACTAAGGCGTATATCAATAAACACGGAGTAGGTATAGGTAGAAAAATAAGTTTTACAGTAATAATTTGTTGAACATATGAAAAAATTATATAATTGTTAAATTCAAAATGCTTTCTTTACTATTCTGCAATAAACTATCCTTACAAAAGCATATTCTTTTTTACACGTCCTACTAATCTGGATAAATATTGCCAGATATTGTTTTATTTCATATTTCGTTGTAGGCGCAAGAGGAATAAGGGCATTCATTGTCAACTTTTTTATGACCTCTCGCTATGTGATGGCAAGGAATTATTTTCTCTTTGTTAACACCAGAACGAAAAAAGGAGAAATGAAAAATGAATGAAGACATACCATTTGAGAAAAGTATAATAGGTATTGGAGCATGTAAGCCAATAACAAGCAACACCTCGGAAATGGTTAGCTCCACAACAAAAATATATTTGACAAACTGAGTGCTTTAATGAGAGATACACTTTTTGTGTAGTAAGATTTTGTCTTTTGCTTACAGTTTCCCAGAATGAAGAGGACTTTATTCCTCTCAGAGGAAATCATGAAGAGGACCTCAGTGAATATTCTCAGAAAGTTCATTTATCATGAAAATATCTTCAGCATGCAATATTTTAATGATAGAGAAAAATCAACAGTTTCAAAAAACGTTCCACGTAAATGGCCATTTGGATTGCAGTAATGTTCTTGAAAATCTTTATGTTGCATCCTTGGAAGATGGTTTTCTTTTGTGAGTTTATTGTTCACAGACACACGCGGACTTTTTTAATTTCTATACAGGTACTATGTACGTAGTGTATAGAGAAGGTATTGTAATGCACCCAAAAATTTGATACCGCGATTTCACCAGACCCCTGAATTCAAAAAAAAAAATTTAGAAAAATGATCCTGTGTGTGTGTGTGTGTGTCTTGTCTCTCTGTGTGTGTCTGTGGGTAGCTTAACCCGTTAAATACCAATAATCATGGTATTTAAGTTCTGTATCTCCCAAGGATGCGACACAAAGCTTTTTAAGAAAATCCCACCCCAAACTATTCTATACATGGAAAATTTTTAGAAAATTTTTGATTTTCTCAAAAATGACTAACGATTTTGATTAAAATATCGTATATTAAAAATATTTAGATGCCAAATAAAAGTACCTTGAACTTTTTGGGAATAGCCTCTGAAGACATCTTTATTTTGGATGAATTTTGCATAACTGGCAAGCCGTAAGAGATAGAGATAAACTTAAAATTTGTATATCCTGTTAAAACACACAATTTATGTCTTATACTTTTTTTTATGGTTGAGTTGACCTTTTTCGAGATATTCCTTGTTTTGGTTTCAGTTTTAAAATATTTATACTTTTCTCATAAGGGAACTTGCCCACTCCTGTACACGCAAATAAACGTAATTTAATCCCATAGCAACCACGTTTTAAAACATTTGACTGTCGGTTTACCTAGTGTATTCCCTTATTTCCCTTTTACTTACAAGGAAGCAAGTAATAAGTCCCTTTCTGCTAATGTTTATCTCTATTAGCATGAAGTAGATAGAAGATAAAGCTTATTAACATTAATTTGTTACAGAAATATAGAGAAAGTCATGCGAATGGAGCACATCAGATTTTTTTTTAAATTGCTATTTTCTATTCAGTTGATCCCAAAACGTATATTTTCAATGACATTTTTTATCGAATTTTCGGATTGAAAGCAATCTATTTTCCTTCTAATGCGTACGTGGCACAGAAAACAATAAATAAAATGTGTGGAGAAAGCCATGTGAATAAAATGCATTAGCTATTTTGCATAAGTTATAGACATCCCTTAGTGTACCACTATAAGGGGCATGTTTATGGCATTAGCATTAAGGAGATAAGAGTAAGGCTTCTGAAAAAATATTTACGGAGGCAAAGCAGCATCTTTGGTGATGATACTCTTAGAAGTAAATAGCAAGTCTGTTTCAAATGTTGCTACATCTTCTAGCATTTCCTGAAAATGACATTACTAAGCTAACTCTTAAGAGTTGGTAATACAGAGCATCTTCTGGAATTGCCAAGCAGAGCGGAAACTGCGATTACATACTGGGTACAGGTCCTTGAAGAGGCAATTCCTTATATTTCTTGTATCATTGCTAGTTATGCCAGCAGGGCTCAACTTAACACCAACGCGAGAAATGGCCCCACAGTTTTGCTTTACTTAAACGATGTGAGGGAAGAGAAAGCCCATCAAGTTTCTTTCCCCTGGGCCTCTATATTTGGAAACATTGCACATTACCTTTACGGCCTCTTCCAGCCCTTGCAGGTTAGGGACCATTAACATCGAGGGGAGGATAGAGCAGTTGTACGAATGTGGACCGTTCTGTTTATGGTAATATGGGGCCGCTTTACATAACGTAACAGATAAGGCTATTCCAGTTTACCATTACAGGGGGGCGGTTCCGGTTAATTGAAACAAGTGGTGAACCTCCGACAACTTTCGTCATGTGCAACAAACTTTTCCAACTGCGAACAAATGCGTTTCACAATTAGTGCAAAAGGTGATTTAATCTCGTAACTTATCATGGGTAGTGACGAATGTATAAAGTATTTCCATCAGACAACATTTGACCAATAAAGCAGGACAAAACCTCGAATTTCAAACAATCATAGCTATCTATCCTACCTCTTTATCATCGCAAATTTATTGTTTTATCACTCCCCGTAGTTGTTTTTCTATAATTTTCCGAGATGCAATGGGGATTCGTTGCTCTACTTATTAAGGCAATGCATCAATGAAATGCGGAAAGTTTTAATTTTACGTCATTTGCATTTATTACAGTTTTACTTTGATGCTTCATAATTGTTGTTTTTTTTTTTTAACATCAACCAATTTAAAACCCCAACGTACTTTAAATGTTGCACTATTTATCAATATGTATTCAAAATGCTTCTTGGGCCACAGTGTATAAAATAGTGGTTTAAAGGTTTCGAGACAACTTAAACAATTATGTATTTAAAATCGTAATGCACTAGTTAAAACGATATGATTTTTCTTTACCTGCATTGTTTTCTCTATTTCTCTTGTACAAATATTCTTACAATCACGTGCAGAGATAAATATTTGTAAAACTTGTCTTAATGTAATCCCCTTAAGGCACAAGGGGATTAGAAGAACAGAGGCTTTAAGTTATTCTCAAATCCTTTTAAGAACGGTTCCTAGGTGATTTCTTTGAAATTTCGTCCTTTGCATGATCAGGAAATAAAAAGCAAAAGAAAATACAATAGAAAAAATATATTAAACAATTGAGAAACATGTTTTTGAAAACGAAAACCAATAAAAACGGGGAAAAAAGCTAAAATTCTATTCCTTAGCAATATCTATATTTTTTGTGTAATAATATATTGCCTATCTCTTACAATTTACCAGTTATGCAAAAGTTATTCAGACTGAAGGGAACTTCAGGGGCTATTCCCAGAAAGCTCAAGATATACACTTAATTTGTTACGAAAATATTTTAAACATCCTCAACTTAATTAAAATTATTAGGTAATTTTGAGAAAACAAAACATTTCGAAAATTGTTGCATCTAACGAGTAGCTTTGGCTGTTTTATTTTTCATGAAAATCTTCCTCGGAAAATACTGCACTTAAATACGATTTAACCGACCTTTCTTTCGAGTTATGCTATTCACACACACACAAACATACCATGCACAGAGCGAGCGAGAGAGAGAGAGAGACGAATGGAGTTGATTTTTTTTATAAAAATGTGTTTCTTTTTGGTTTAGAGGGCCTCAAAGTATATATCTATATATATCTAGTGTAATCTCAAAACGCCGAATTTTTCGTTTATAATACAATTACTCGTTACTATATGAAGCACAGAAAGCAACCAACGAGTAAAAGCATAATAGTTTATACAATGAAATTAGGTACGTTTAGTTTGAAGTACTCTGCACATCTTAACAGTTTATATTGTTTTTCCTTTAGTGCTCTTATTTCCACTGCACATATGATGTAGCTAATGCGACGGTGATTTGTTTTTGAACGAAAGATATTCTAGATCGGAAGGTACAGATTAAGTATTTCATTACCTTCAAGCGACCAAAAGTCAAAATTCGCCTGTTGAGTAAATTCTTCCTATTTTCTATGTTCTTTCGTAACATTTTAATATACTTAGTTACTTTTAACATATGCATAAAATTTAAAAGTTACCACATGACAACTTAAATAGTATTTCATGCACAAGCATTTCTCCAATTTAAAATTTTATGGGAGTGTTTCTAAAATATATCCATCGAAACCTAATATCCAGCATTTGAATTGAGATGCATGCCATCCTCCACTGATAAGATCAAACATGTGAACATGATTTTTAAAAAACCAAGAACAAAAAAAAAAAAAGAAATGAAAATCAAAACATTACATAATATGATGTTGATGAATGCTTTTTTAATGATTAGATCATGATTATAATTGCAATTACTATTTAAATTAATTACAATTTGGTAAATCCAGAACTTCTGTTTAAAATAAAATTTAAACAGCCTCTCTAACGAAACTTCCTATAAATATTATTAATTCGATGTAAAAAACCAAGTTGTAATAAATAATGCTTTTAATTCACCGACCAATTGCTTTAATATGATTACTATAATTGTATAGTTTATTGCACTGAATTCATTAAATAAACTATTTAATTAAGTTAACATTATATAAATAAATGTAATATTAACTCCTTTCATTCTTAACTGGGTATATTTATAATATTATAATGTGACAGAAGTGCAGGTCATTTTCTAGAGCATTTTGAGGAGTACAGGAACAATTTTAACGCTTTTCTAATTACGTGCGAAAAAAAAAGAGTGAGATAATTTGTAAACATGTTATTAAATTTTAAAATCTTTCTTTGATAGGAAAATGATTATTTTAAATGCCATACAGAAAGGCGTGTTGTCAAACTTTAGTTGCAACCAATTTTCAGCAAAGGGACTGTTGTTGAACTTTGTTCCGAGGGACTCTGTAATGAACGCAATTTCAAGTTTTGTCCACAAGTTCTTGTGTTTGCATATACAAACACAGTGATGTTTGCTGGAGTCCTAATAGGCAGAGCATCTACCCCTCCCACATTGCTGTCCAAAACACTTGCGCCAACTTACAAGAAGAATGACTGCGTTTTATCATCAAGCCTTGATTTCTAATCTGCTCCCTCCCCTGTCAAGAATGACATATTGAATTCCCTGGCTTTAGTAAACTTTAAAGTAATTTAAGACCGAACCAAGTTTCGCGAGGGAAGAGAATTGTCTGGCAACCAAGGAAACCTTTTAACTTCCCTTGCAAACTAAAGGCGGCAATGCACCTTTATGATGAGTAATGCTAAAATACAGGGTACGAGCTTAGTATTGTTCAGAATACCAAGTAAATGCTTAAGGCATTACAGCAGGGAATAAAACTTTTTTTTTTTTATTTCACACATAGTATTGTGACGTGTAACTAATATTTTAAGAAAGTGCACAATTTAACATCTATATTTAAAAGGTAATGTTTAATACTTACCGAATTAATACTAGGTCGATTTCTCTGCTTTGTAATTCAGAAATTTAGTGAACGTAATCTGCATTTTTACAATACACATAGTGCATTGCATTGCATACCATCAAAATCATTCAATACCAGACTCCACAGAAATGCGCATTTTGAGGGACCCTGATAAAAAAGTATATAATTCAGCATCTGGTAAGGCTGTTTCAGGAAGATTTTCAGGAAAATCCCTCCCTCAAACTACCTCTTAGACGCAAGATTTTCGGAAGTCAATTGTTTTTTTTTTTTTTTTTTTCAAAAATGCCTAATGATTTAAAATGTTTACTTTACAATTAAAATGTTTATCTTGAATTCCCTGGAAATAGCCTCTGAACTCCGCTTTATTCTGGATGGCCTAGACATAATTGGTAAATTGTAGAAAGAATCATGTAGGGGAAAGGAATTTCAATGTATCCATAGCGGCCAGCTCTTAAAATATTTAACTATCGCATTAACGCAGAGTATTCCCTAAATTTCCTTATTTCCGTTGAACCAACAAGAAAATATGCAGTAAAATAATTTTTAGTAATGTTTATCTCAATTATGATGAAGTAGTTAGAAGAATAAGCATATGTAAGAATAATTTGTTGCAGAATAGAAGGAGAAAGTCATGTGAATGTAACACATCCGAAGTTTATTCTTCACACATAGATATATACATCACAACTTTTTCAGTTATAGAGATGCTGTATACTCTATGTATGGGTACCTTTTGACGCTGTTATTTTATATATACTACCAATTTTAATTTCTCTAGCACATATGTACAATTTACATAGTGGATATAAAAGGTATTGTATTCCACCAAAAAAGAATTTTAGAAAAATGTCCGCGTGTGTGTGACTGAATCTGTACGCCCCATAGCTCAGAAACGGAAAGTCGGATAGTATCATCCAAGGATGCGACTCGAATATGTTCAATAATATTCCCCATCGTCAGCTGACCTTTACATGGAAAATCTTTCGAAAACTCTAATTTTCTCACAAATGGCCCTAACAATATTGATTAAAATTTTTAAGATATTTTCATGGCAAACGAAATGTATATCTTGAATTTCTTGGGAATAGCTTCTGAAAACCTCTTCATTCTGGATGACTTCTTTTGTAACTCGTAAACCAAAAGAGATAGACAGACACTTCCTACACCAAATGGCAAGTCTCCTTAAAACACGCAGTTTAGTCTTTTTTGTTTGTTTTCTTTTTTTTTTACAGTTGGCCGTTTCTTGTTATTGGTGTCAGTCTTATACTACTTAAATTTTCTCAAGCTTAAGTAGTTCTCAACTGAAAATTTCTCAAATTTTATCTCTTTTGCTTTATTCTCCGGAATGCAAAAGAGAACAGAATTTCAATAGTTTCAAAGCTTTATAAAGATTTGATTATCGCTTTAACCTAGCGTATTCCTTATTTCCCATCTATATAAGGAAGCAAGTAATAAGACCATTTTTGCCTTGTTGATCTCGATTAGCATGAGGTAGATAAAAGAATGATCTTTTGTAACGACAGTTTGTTTGTGGAGCTAGAGAAAGCCTATGAATGGAACACATCAGATGTTTATATACACAACGTAATTTTCAATCAACAACAATTATGTAATGGAAAATATTTATTTGAAAACTGTGTGCATTAAGGACATGTATGACGAAAGTTTGAAATTCCAAACTAATAATGCTAGATTTTTTTTTACTTTCTCCATACGCACTATGTACATAGTGTATAGAGAAAGTATTGCACTCCACCAAAAATTCGATACCGAGATTTCACCGGAAATATATGTTTAGGGTCCCCAATATCCAAAAAAAGCATTTTCACAAAAAGGTCCGTGTGTGTGTGTGTGTGTGTGTGTGTGTGTGTGTGTGTGTGTGTGTGTGTGTGTGTCCGTGTGTCTGTGAACACGATAACTCAAAAACGAAAAGTCTGTAAAATACCATACTTGGTATTTAAGTTTAGTATCTTCCAGGGATGCGACATGAAGATTTTGGGATAAATCCCCCCACCGCCAACTACCCTTTACATGGAACTTTTTTCGAAAATTTTGTTTTTCTAAAAAATGGCTTTAACGATTTTGATTAAAATTTCGGATATCAAACATATTTACGTGACAAACGAAATGTATATCTTGAATTTTCTGAGAATAGCCTCTGAAGAGTAGTTTATTCTGGATGAATTTTACTAAATTTTGAATAACTGCTAAACCGCAAGAGATGGACAAAAACTTACTACACAAAAAATGTAGAGCACATTAAAACACACAATTTATGTTATACACATTTTTTTCGTGGAGTTCGTTGTTTTTGTGACATTCCTTATTTTTGGTTTCTGCTATGAAAAACGTATACTTTTCTCATACTGGAATTGCCAACTCCTATCCATATAAACAAAGGAACTTCATTGACATAGCAACCAGCTTTTGACTATCACTTTAACCTATGGTTGTCCCTTATTTCGCTTCTACTCACAAGCATGCGAGAAATAAGACTTTTTCTGCTAATTTTTTTTATCTGATTAGCATAAAGTAAATAGAATTATAAGCTTTTTAAGAATTATTTGTTGGGATATGGAGAAAGTCATGTGAATGGTACACATCAGATTTTTAATTTATACCACATGTGCAATATAGTGCAAATAAGTTACAGTGCAAATTTCATCCATTTTGCTCTACTGGCTTAGAAGATATGGTCAAATTTATTTTTTTTGTCACGTCACAAAAAAAAAAAGTGCCTTGCGACAAAAAATTTTAAAAGTTTGGTGTAATATTTTAACCCTGGATTCACAATACATCTACTTTTTGAAATTGCCCTAAGTTTCTGTGTGTCTTATTTGATTTAGGCTCCATTCTTTTTAAAGTTACGAAACTGATTTTTTGTCATAAAAATATAATTTTTGTGTTTCAAAATTGAAAACATACGCTTAGATACATCTCACAATAAAACCTAGGGTAGTTCTTATTCATTGTATCTCTGTAAACATGTACAACAAATTTTGTTTGTGTAACAGAAAAATTACTTCGCAAGAAGCTTATTACAGGAAGAAAATGCTGAAAATATCGAGAAAACAAGGACAGATTTGAATGTATGGCTCATATGAAAATCCACCACGTTTCCTTTTCCTCTCCTCTGCTTTTGTCTTTTCTGTTCTGTTCTTCTTGCATTGCTGCTTTTCTTCTGCACAACTTCGGTTTTTATTTTGCTTGGTGCGAATAAGATCTCTACGAACTACGTTTTTCTGTTTGTTTGCTTTTTTTTTTTTTTTTTTTTTTTTTTTTTTGCTGAGTCCAGTACAGTATCCGTTTAATGCATTGACTTAAGTCATTTAAAAATGGCACCTGGTGTCCAGTTATTAACTTTTTGTATTCAGGAATGTTTACATTACTTTATGTAATTAAAATAAAAAAGTCAAATTTTGTTGTTGTTGTGAATTTTGAGATCTATATTTTGTATAGTAAGAGTTCTTGCGGTTTACCAATTATACAATAGACATTTAGAATGAAGAGGGCTTCAAAAGTTACATTTTATTTGTCATGTAAATATCTTATGTTTAAAACCGGTTAGAGCCACTTTTCAGAAAACTAAAAGTAAGTTAATATTCCAATGTAAAAGATAGCTTAGGGTGAAGGGATTTCCTTGAATATCTTCGCCTGAAATCTTAGAAAGGTGCTACACTGAAATATGACCTTTCGATATAAATGATGCTGTTTGGAGATATAAAGATAATCAAGGCTGATGTGCACACATGTATACACGCACCATTTTTTATAAAAAGCCTTTCTTTGTTGTTCAGGGAGCGTCAAAAAATGCATTTCTGGTGAAATCTCAACTTTAAACTTTTGGATGGAATGCTCTACCTACGCGTGGCAGATAAAGTAAGAACTAAAAATGTTGTAATAATGCTGTGAAGGACTCATTGCTGTTACTGATTTTATAAACGGAAGATTGAATATTGGTAAATACTCAATAACCAATATCGGTAATGAGTGTAGAGAAATAGTGCATCGTCCTAACTCTAATAAAATCTAATAAATAACCCAATTTCAGCCAAAGCTTTGCGATCTTATCGTGTGCTTCATTGTTTCATTTGCATTGTATTTATTTCTGTATTCATATTGGGATATTGCTCGTTGAGTTGTGTGTGTGTGAGTGTGTGTGTGAGAGAGAGAGAGAGAGAGAGAGAGAGAGCGAATGTATGTGTGTATGTGTGTGTGTGTGTGTGTGTGTTCTTTTTTAATTCCATGTTATTCTTTTTTACCATGAAGTACACATTTTCTCCTATATCGATACTTTTTAGACTCCGCGAAGGGTAAAGAATGATTTCAGTTAACAAAAACACTTCCAGCAATGCAACCAAACGAGATAATTCTGGATTAAAAACTTTTCAGTGTTTTTTTTTAAAAAGACATTCTTTAAAAACACATGCTTGCTCCTCCTGGTAAAGCAAATAGTACGATCCGTCTCAGGGCGACCACCTTTTAAAAGGTTTGACTATCGCTTTAGTCTTGTGTATTCCCTCAATCCTTTTCATTTATATTAAAAACATTTATATAAAACGTTTATCTGGATAAAAGTGAATGAATTAAAAGTAGATGCTTTTCATGAACAGTTTGTTTCAGAATAAGTAGAGAAAGTCATGTGAGTGTCATATATAAAAATTTTCTGTATTTAAGATGTTATGGAAAAAGAACATGCGTTATTGGTATGCTAGTTTTAGCGGGAAGAGCTGAAAATGTTGGTGCGAAGGTTCATCTTCATCATAATTCTGAAAACGGCTGATGTTCGTCAAGACAAGTGGGTCATTATTTATATTCTTCAAGAAGTTTGTGTAACATGGTTGAATATCAGTCAAAAGATTATCCAAGCTCATTTTCAGAAAAAATTAACTCCGGAAACAGCTACACGATGCCTAATGAATTAGAGACGAATGTCTGTGATGAGGTTTTAAAAACGAATTCTATGTTAGGACAAGCTTCGTAAAACATTGATAACAGGTAGCAAAGTAGTGGAAGATTTAAAAAAATAAATTAAAAATAATGTCAAAATACTTAGGAAGTTCGTACTTTATTGTTAAACGGACCTTAGTTTAAAATAACCCCCTTATGTTAATAAAATATTAAGAGCAATTTTTTTAAGATAGTGAAACTATATATAAGAAAGTAACATTTTCCATATCAAAGTTTGTTGAGAATGAAGAACTTTTTAAATTGTCTTTGCCTTCCAATATTATTACTAAAAGTAACCATAATTAATGTTTATTTAGTGCTTAACTTGATGATTTGTTTTCACTCTCTGCCACTAATCTAGTAACAATTCTATTTCACCACAAATATAATACCAACGTTTCACCTTAAATAATGCTATATGAGTTGAATAATGGATTTGAATAAAATCTATTTATTATGGATTGTGCTGAAATATAATTAATTGAAGATGGATTTAATTGTAATTTTATGAATATTTAGAATGATGTATGGCTCCATAATGTACAAACATCGCTCCGCTTATTCAGTTCATGTAAGACTTTAAAGGTTGAAAAGGCTTAGTTTATGAACACATACATCATGAATCGCTAAAAAATAACAGTATTTTTAGAAAAAGATCCGTGTATGTATGTGTGTAAACAGCATACTCAAAAACGAAAAATTAGATAGTTTCCACAAAGTTTCCCACCCCAAATTTCCCTTTACATGGAAAATTTGTATTGTCTCGGATATACTCTTTAAAACACAATGCATTTGAGATACACGATAAATATGTAGAGCGTTTGAAGCCATCTACATTTAGAGGAAATTTTGTATAGTCTTGCATAATGGATCAACTATAAAAATAGACAAAATGTTACTATGCAAAACATGTAGAAACACGTGCTTTATTTGGAATAACTTTACAGGTTATAGGTCTTTACTGATTTAAACTGTTCAACTGTGTACATTTTTTGATGTTCTGTTGTTATTCACTTGTCGCGATGTCATAGAAGAATAAGGCAATTTTCAAGCAGCATATTAAACATTGGACTATCTTCTCGAGTTCTTCTATTCCTCTCATATCTACAAAAATATTTAATGAAACTGTGTAACCAGATGTTCATTTCTATTAACATGAAGGAAATAGAAATAAACTGTCATAAGAATAGTAATTAGCAGAAACGGTCTCCGTCACCACGCATTTGTCCGCGCATGATATCAATACAAGGCAGCGAGTTTATCACGCATTGCCTATTGCAGAGGAATAGTGAACGATGAATAGAAGGGGTGAATGTCAACAGTTTTGAAGTCGCTTTTGTCAAATGGGACTTGTATCTTACCTTTCCAATATTTACATTTAAAATTACAATATTTACATTCACTTGCGTCTCGTAAACTCGCAACCACAGCATTTATGGTGATAGGTAATTTTAATAAATTTACGGTTATGGTAACGTAGAGGGCTTTAATGGCACAACTTCCCCATCACAGTAAACGCTTTGTTCATACTCTTTACAGCAGTAAATGAAAATTGACATACACAGAATAGGTAAATTAAGAAAACCACACATTCTGTGATACGTGGCCACTAGCATGGAAAGAACGCACAAAATGTCCTGATTTTCTGCACCGACCATCACATCAACCTATTTACGAAGTAGGCAATGCATGCAGTCCAGGGTTCAATTCCGCACCTCCGCTTTGAGACAAGTGGCTCGCTGAACTAATCATAACGTCACGCGTTTAAACCTACTAGCGTTAAAGGCTAATAAATCTGAAGATACAGTATAAAAATAAACGATAGTAGTAACACGTTATATGTTTAATTTATGCCATTTATAGATAGGATTGCTGATTAGCACTCAGACAGAATCAGAGATATTCCTTGTTATTGGTATACAGTTTCCAGTTTTTATATTTTTCCCAAATGAGAAATCGTTATTCATCTCCATCCTGGTCATATACGTTGATTGGAATTTCAATGCCGACCCACTCTTAAAAGATTTGACTAATATTTAAGCTTAGTGCGTTTCGCTATTCCCAGTGTATCTGCAGGCAAGTAGTGTCAGTTCGGCGGTGTTTTAGTTTGTGGTAGGGGTTTAGCAATTGGAAGGAGGTGGTGTTTTCTTAGTCTGAAGCAAGCGAGGTGTAAAGGCGCGTGACAGAGTGGGAAAAACAAGCACTGTTGCTGATAATATTTTTGTGTTCACTGCGCACTGATGGATTCCTGTAGATTTTCAAGACTCGTCATCCTATTCTGAGTAAAGTATTGCAGCACTGTTTTGCCACGCACGGAACGAGTTCATCATACGTGTACCCCTCCCGCGCGTTAAAGTGTTACTTTAGCGATAAGCCACTAGCTATAACATCGCAGAACAGACAGTATGTACTGAAAGCATTTCTGGTAATGGTTATGCCAATTAGCATGACACATCTATGTTCTAAAGACAGTCTATACCCAGCGGAGAACGATGGATTTTTTCGGGTGTAAAAATCCTTAGCATGGCTTCCTTCAGAAGGGAAGTAAAGCCGTTGGTCCCGTGTCGTAGATTTACGGCACGTAAAAGAACCTCAAGCCTGATAGAGAGGCCTCTGAGCAAAATTAAGCGGTCTTTCACACCCAATTTAGAATGGGACGCTGAGAACCACAGTAGTTAAAGAGCATCCATAAGTAACTCGCCATTTCCATTTCCACAGTCTAAAAGCTTGCGGTGAAAGCTCGCCCAGGCTGTAATGCACTCCATTTTATAAAATGAGAAATTAAGTGCTTTCTTGGCGATTCCAGCCAAAAATGCAATTTTTTAACAATATATAAAAATGCACTGTAATTTAATTTACATATTTGAAGTGTTTGATTATACACGTTTTAGGTATGTGCCATTTTAAAGCACTTAGCTGGTTAAATTACTTTCTATGTCAAGCTTTAAGGCCATTTTTCACAGGTTGAATTTCTTTGCCATATTCAAAATCTATCATCTCGCATAAACATGCCGCATTGTAGAATGTATGTAATAAAATATCTGGTTGGATATGTGATATTGGTCATTGATTAGTTTAAAAAGTTAATTAGTATAATTATGCAATTTTTGCTTTGCAATTTATTCCACTTTGTCATATAAAATATTTTAAAAGCATACTAGCTACTATAGGAACATTTAATCTTCACAATTTGTTACAAAGGCATTAAGAAATATAATTGTTAAAAAATGACATGTAGGAGAATATAGATTTTGATTTTAGCAAATTAAACCGAATACATAAATCAATATATCCAGAATAACTGTGGATGAAACTTAGTATGAATACTTCTTTTGTTGCCAATTGTTTATCTACTTCGTGTTGGGCATGATAAACATTAGCAGAAGTTGCCTTATAAGTAGAAGCAAAATAAGAGAATATACTAAGCTAAAGAGATAATATAACTTTTAAAAACTGGTCGTTATGTGGCTGAAATGCAGTTCTTTTGCATTGCCAGAAGTTGTTAAATACCACCAGTTCAATTATTTTAAAACTGAAACCAAGTTTAAGATATACATATATCGGAAATGGTTGCCTAGAAAAAAAAAAAAAAAACACGTATAAGACATAAATTGTGTATTTTAACGAGATCTACATGTTTTTGTTATGAGATTTTGTCTATGTCTTACGGTTTACAAGTTATGTAAAAGTCAACCAGAATGAAGAGTTCTTCAACAGCTATTCCCAGAAAATTCAAGACACACATTTTATTTTCCATGTAAATATCTTTAAATGCACATTACTTTAATCAAAATTGTTACGGTAATTTTTGATAAAATCTAAATTTCCGGAACATTTTCCATATAAAGGATAATTTGGTGTGAGGAATTTTTCTGAAAATCTTCGCATTGCATCCTTGTAAGATACCAAGTTTGGTATTTAACCGAGACTTCGTTTTTGAGTTATGCTATACACAGAAACATGCGTACCATTTTCTGAAAGTGCTTTTTGGGGGTTCAGAGGAACCTAAAGCATGTATTTCCGGTGAAAAATTGGTATCGAATTTTTGGGCGAAATACAATACCTTCTCTACCTACTATGTACATAGTATGTGGTAGAGAAAGCAACAATGAAAGCTCTAGTTTAATATTTTAGAAAACTACTTTTATCCCTTCGGGGTCCCCTTAATGTAGCTCAATATATGTACTAATATCTTAAAATGAATAGCATATATCGAATATTAAAACTAAAATTTTGCTTTAAAAGAAGAAGAAAAGTATTTCTTCAATGCTGTGCCGTGAATCCATGGGTTACATAGGACTTTGTTATGAAGAAGCCGAAGATGTGATTGGTGACTCAGCGCTCTAGCATATGGGGGAGAACATTGGCAGTATTTTCAGTAGCAAGACAGGCAGCACAAACGATGTGGTTTGGTCATTGGAGATGCACAAAGGGTCGAATGAGTGCCCCAGGGCAAATCGCTGCGCACTCCGCTACGCGCCGCACAGGCACGTGAGGAAACTGTTCCATACCATCAAAGACTCGTGCACACACAGGCCTTCAACCGTAGATTGAATAACGTACGTTTCCACGAAGAGACATTCTCAAAGAACTGCATCCGGTGATGAAAATCTGTATCCAATCCTTTCAGAGCAGCTGTTAGCACAGAAACAGGCAAAAGACACAGCATTCATTTTAGTTATCTCATAGCTGGGGAATACACAAAACAAATGGAATGTTACAAACAAAACCTTGAGGAATAAAATGAAATATGGATGTCATAGGCATAAGTGTGAAAAGGGAATGCTTGTTTCAAACATTACTAGGACTATATTTCGTTTCTTTCCTTCGTTCCTAATCCAAAATGTTAAAGTAATTTTTTTTTTATTCGCATTCAAAGTAATTTCAGTTTTACCTTTGGTTAATACCTACCCCATTTGTATGATCCTTTAGCATCTTAGTTCATATCGGCTGTTTTTCTACTTCAAGAATCACAACTTTTACTGGGAGATAATAAGTCAAACGTTATGCAGGTAGTCCTGTTCTTAGGTATTTGAAAGTGATAGGATCAATATTTGTCTCTCTATTTTGCCTTTTAATTAAATAACGTTTTTATTGCTGTCTCCTTTGCCTGCCTATTTTGATTACTACAAAAGTCAAAACATTCGCGATGTGCTCATTAGCAATGTTTAACCGCTTTACGTACAGTTTTATCTACAACGATAGTTTTTTGTGTTCTGTTGGTTTATATAGACCCAAGTGTATTATGTTCTTTTAGATGGAACATAGAGACATGTTTCACCATAAGCTTACAAATCTTGGTTGTAAACAACAAATCATAGTTTTTGGTTGCCGTTTGTCATGCAAAACAGCAATTTCTCACTAGCATCAAGTTAATTACGTTGTCCGCTTCTTCCGGCTGCTGCTTTCTCTTGAGCATGTCGATAATCAAAAGCAATCCACTTTATATAAAACTGTCTTTGACTGAAGCACAATCAAACGCGTTCTGCGTTTGTACTCAGTGTTGCAAACCTCTCAAATGAATACAAATATGGTATCTTTGGGTCTTAAATTTAAGCTTGTCACCCATAAAATAATTGACTCATTTAATTACAACGATCAGACAGGGTTTTTCATAATGACAATAATATAAATATGCTGGCACTGGAGGGGAAGAGAGGAGGTGAGAATTGTAACTTTGCATTTATTTCATCATACAGGGCGGCGCAGGGACACGGGAAATTATGAAGTAACGTAATTTGCATGAGTGAATATAGGAAACAACATATTTATTGACGAAACTTTATGTATACAGTATGCCATTTGTGTTTTCATTAAAAAAATATCACTTTACTTTACCCCTTAAAGATGACAACGGAAAGATGTGCTCCATTTTTTGCGTTCACATTCTAATAACCTGTTCTGAAAACTCGGGAATGCTCGCTGCTGCAAGTCTCGGGGAATGGCTGTGATTTCGTCTTTAGCCTGCTGTCTTTAGTTCTTGAATAGCTGCAGGACGTGAGCGGTACAGTTTATTTATAAGATGTCCCCACAGGAAGAAGTCGCAAACACTGAGATCAGGTGACCTAGCAGGCCATGAAATTACGCAATATAACGCGTCTTCCAAACAATTGGCGAACGGCTTCCATCGATTGTCGAGCCGTATGTGAAGTTGTTCCGTCCTGCTCAAACAATATGTTTTCAATGTTCAAAGCATGAAGTCTCGGAGTAAAGAATGTTTCAAGCATACCAACATGCCGAATGGATGTTGCTGTTGTTGCCTTCCATCCTCACTCTCAGAAAAGTGAGGTCCAATGACGCCATGACACCATACTGTAACTCTGGCGCTATATAATGAGCTCGTGAAGCTCACGAGGCGATAATTCTGTTTGCTTATGTACTCAATAAGGTGGAAGTGGCCCTCGTCTGACATCCATACGTTGGTAAGGAAATGGGCGTCCTCGTTGATTTTAGCCAATACCCGTTTACCAAACTCCTTACGCGCCACAGAGTCTTGTGAGTGTAATCACTGCACAATCTGTAACTTGCAGGGGTGGAACTTAAATCCATGCAGTAATCTCTGTACGCTACGTAGTCCAATCCCCAGCGCAGATGCATGTTGACGAACGGAGCGGCGAGCACTCCTCTCGATGGAAACTCGAACATCTGCAATGTTCTTAGCTGTGCCTATCGTTCGAACGCCACCTGGAGGCTTCTTTTCAAGGCTGAACCTGTTTCCTCAAAAGTACGCACCCACGGAAGCAGATGAACAGATCCATGACGTCCGAGTTGGTAATGCCCGCGAAATAACCTTTGCGTAGCAGTCACACTATCACCCTGTTTGTAATGCGCTCTCATAGCGACAGCATGTTCCGCACCACTCCAACTTTGCATGATCAATAAATGGCAATGCGTTCACAACAACTACGCATCTATTTCGGAAACCCGCCCGCATGACAATGTGGACAGCACTAACGGTAAAAATTTCCCATTTCCCTGCGTCACCCTGTATCATAAAATATGTGGAGAGTGAATATACAAACATTTGTGTTCTGTAAATATCAATGAGGCATTACAGAAATTGACATTGGAGTATTTACGCAATAATAATAATAATATTAATAATAATAATTTTTCAGTGCTGACGTGCTGAATGGGTATTTTCACCCCCCCCCTTAAACGGGATAGCGGCGTTTTTAGGAGACCAGGCACTAGCCAATTGGAAATCCCCACGGAGGCAGAGCGAGTTTCTACTCCAGGTAGACCCTGCCGACCAAATGTCCGGAACTCTTATCGGGAAGTGGTTGGAAACTTCAGATCCTATTCCAGAATTCCCTTTCCTCTTGTGGTTTCGATGAATCTTCGAGACAATGCTCGATTATAAAAAGAGGCCGATTTGCATGCCTGAAGCAGGAAAGCCAAATAGAGATAACAGAAATAGCGGGCAAAATTACAAATAAACACTGAAATTTGAAAAAATCAAATTGGTTCTGAGCTTTTTAACTTCTTGTTAAATTGGAACGTCAAAAAACCGGAGATAGTACCCATCTTATAGTAATAATCGACCACTTTAAGTTTCCAATACGCCTTCGAAAAATGTTCTAAACAATAACCAAAAAGAAAGAATACAAGAAAGTAGTTGGGCATATTATAAGAGTAAAAAGCAGCGTAGTATTAAAGTAATATAGTTATTTCTAGAAGCAGCACCGCTAAAAGAATGTTGCCAACCTAAGAGCATTACCTCCGATACCGGAAGCTCTCGTTGAGCGCTAAGTGCCTATTAGGGGCACCACAAGGAGGAACCCAAACTTAGGGGTTGCTTCATGCCTTGACCTAAGTGTTAAAAGTAGTATTGTGGTAGTTCGCCCCTTTCAGAAAAAAACAAAGGATCCATATTAACTGCAGGTTTCCCGTGTAAAAGCCTAATGGATGCACTTCACCACTTTTGGTGTCAAGTAAGGTGTTTAAAACTAGCAGCGCCTTTCAAAGCCTTAACACCTTTACAGAGCAGTACAAAAAATAAAGAAGGGGGTTGCCCATAGCCCTTAACACCCTTCTCTTGTCGACGTTTTTCTATGTCACAGTGGATATTGCGACGTGCTGCATAATCTCTTGGCTTTCAAACTATCTAATGCACTCGTGGAAGGTTACAAGAAACGTGTTCAGTTGATATTCTTGACGTTTTTAGCAGTTGTTATAGAATGAATATCTTGAATGCTGTTTTTGAAAAACTATCCATGTTAAATATCCCACGTGCAAGGTTTTAAAAGTACTCTCAAGTGGATTTTTAAAATCATGGAATAAAACTTTCTGTCCGAACAATAGATATATTGCGCCGTCAACAACATATCCAAAAAGAAATATCTAACCACCATTTGTGAACTATTTGTTTTATTTTATATCAAGCATACCGCTATAAACTAGAACATACGTAGATGCCTTGGCTATATTTGTATTATAGTAGTTATAACATCATTATTGAACTTAAGAGCGTTGGACTGACCACACTTATTTTTCTGATTTTGAACTACTTGAACTTAAGTTATAGCACATGCTAACCAGATGTGCAAGCATCGTAAAGGCAGCTATTTTATAATCTGTCTCATTTTGCGCTGTTAAACGGTGACAACTTGGTCTCTACGTATATATTTTATGCACACTTGCGGTGGATCCATCATTTCATAACATTAATTTCTTGACTTTCATACGAGACATCGGCTGATCACCCATCCTATCTTCTCTCTGATCCAGAGCCTCTGCTGTACAACAGGCGTCTGACATAAGCGTTGGTTTTTAAGTTCAGGTGGAACTTAAGAACGAACGCTATCTTCTAAATAGGCGAGAGCATTCAAGTTGCGTAGTACAAGGAGTGGGGGAAAGAGGCGGATGCTTGAAGCGGTAGCCCTGCACTATGCTCAGAAGAATTGGGATGACCCAACAAACACATTCATATTATTTATTAGAAGGCGTTTTGTGTGCATAAAATATCCGACTCATGCGAGCATTGATACTGTCAAAATACTATCAAAAATTATAATATACTCTATAATTATTTTTCCTAGTACGTACGTAGAAGTAGAGAAGATTGTATTCAACCCAAAAATTTGATACAGAGATTTCACTGAAATTCAAGTTTTGAGACACCCTGAATCCAAAAAATCCAAGAAAAAAAGCATGTATGTGCGTGTGTGTGTGTGTGGGGGGGGGGGCAACTTAGCCCAAAAAACAAAAAGTCCGTTAAACAGTAAAGTTAATATTTAAGTTTAGTGTCTTCCTAGGATATGACACGCAGATTTTCAAGAATTTGAGCCCGTCTGGAAAGAGTGGTGGTAGCGTGTCTGCCTCACTTTCGAAAGGTCGTGAATTCGAATCTCGCTTATGGGGAATTACCCGGATAAGGGTTTTTTCGGGGGTTTCCCTTATCCTGAGAAGACAAATGTCGAGTAACCTTGAGTTCTATGGACCTTGAGATCATTTGAGCACCATTTCACCAATTTCATTAATTGTCCGATATGACCAACCAGGCTAAAGGATGTTAAACTAAAAAAAAAAAAATTATTAATCTTAAAAACGAATTTTTATTAAAATACCATATGTTTAAGACATTTTCATGACAAACGAAATGTATATGTTGAATTTTCTCGGAATAGCCTGTGAAGACTATTCTAGATGGATTTTGTAGAACTGGTAAACCGTAAGAGATCGACAAAAACCTTCTACACAAAAAAATAGATCTTGTTACATCACACGGTTTGTCGTATACATTTTTGTTAGAGATAACCGTTTCCACGATATCCCTTGTTATTGGTTTCAATTTTAAACTGTTTAAACTTTTCTCATCATTCATTTCCTACCTCTTTTGTTTCACTGCTAGCCGCGCTAAAATAACCAAATTGCAATTGTTTAACATAGCGATAAACGATGTGACATCGCTTTAGCCTAGTGTATTCCCATACTTCCTTTCTAATCACCAGGAAGCAAGTAGCAAGGCCATTTTGGTTTTTATTCATCTCGATTAGCAAGGTGTAGATAAATGAATAATATTTTGTAAGAAGATGTTTTCCATACGAAATGTTGAGAAAGACCCCCCCCCATTCGCCTAACTGAAAACGTTCTAATTCAGATATAGTTCTACGAACCAAACTAAACGAACAACGGTGGCTGCCGCTACGTTTCTATGCAGACTTGAATTTAATAGGGATCCCCTCTGCAGCCTCGCTCACTATAAACTGAATACACATTAGCAATCACTTCTCGTGTTTCTTTTCCCTATAATTTACTGGCGGTATTGTTCATCTATTTTTATTTCCGCTATGCGTCACGAGAAGCGATGTTCAGGCTATCATGGTGCTGGACAGACTGATGCTCGCTACGTGTTTGCAAATTGTGGGCTGAACTCCACCATCAGTTCATGCCAGTGAACATTATGTTGATAGTGATCAGTCTATTTGCAAGCACAATACATTTGAGCAGGGTAAAAGTGACAGAAATAAACATATAAGGCAAGAAAGAAGGACAAAAAAGTAAAGTAAAGAAGGCGCACGCAGCGTTGGCTCTCCATTTTTATTCCGAAACGAATAATTAGGATTTTATATTATAACTAGCTGCCCGCTCCGGCTTCGCACGGGTGGTATACCTAAAGAAAAAAACTCGGACAAAATCTTCCGTTTACAGTACGATCATGCAATGAAATAAAATTACAATTAAATAATTTGACAACGCTTTATTGTAATGCCTTGTGATGTACAATTTTCCTTCCGAAGAGAAAAACAATAGTTTGGCACATTAATAGTAATAGTAGTAGTCACGCCATGGTTAGACTACTTGCCTCCCACTTAGACGGCTCGGGTTCGATCCCGTATCATATATAATTCAAAAGACAGATACAGGCCACCCCAGGGTACAACATATGAAACAACCGTAGAGGATAAGATAAATGAATACAGTGCTCCGAGTGATTATTACCTGTCATTAGGAGTGAAATGTGTTAGGCTTAATGCACAGAAGAATGGACATGGCAATGGTTGCCGAGCGCCCGATGGAGCACCAAAGTCCTTACGCCTAACGCCCGTCAAGATGAGGGGGAAGCAGAAGGTAAGGCAAGGCCATGAGCAGGAAATGAGTATATTTCCACGCGTCACTGGCTCCGAATTAAAGCAGTAATTTCCATCTTAATATACGCTTACACTCAAATGAACAGAATAAGTAGACTCATCGTACAAGGGATAAGGGAGACCCTTTTGTTGATTCTCTTTCTGGAATTACAGGACTTTTTGTGGGCATCGCCCCGCTTTCCTTTATGTATGTACCGCTATGTTTAACCGGGTGTTCTGAACATAACTACACAATGCTAAAAATGATTTCTTTCGCCTTAGCAGCTCCTATCTTATCGTTGCTCTCTGTAGTTTGAAATGAGCGTATTTATGTTTAGTGAATCACAAAAAAGTAACACCGTGAAGATTTCTCAAGCAAAAGGTAACAGTGTAGATAATGTTGATTTTATATAACCTATCTCCATACTATCATACAGAAGCGTAATAAATATTTGAATAGTTTCAGGGACCTATATCCACTTTTTAGTTTTTAATGTATTTATATTTGAGGATTGGATCTTTCAAAGGTGTTAAGTAACAAAACTTAATTTTTAGTTATGGGTAGTTTATGTTTAAATTATTTTCATTGTTTCTTACACAGGAAAGTATGCCAAAGATAAGATTTTTTACCGCACTATTTACCATATTAAGCATATTTAAATAATTTGGAGCTGAAAAGCATATAAAATTAGTACGATTAAGTATGAAATTAGGAAATGTGGAAAACTCGTATTTGGATTTCCTCTCATAAGTGTTGTTCTATCTGTTGCCATGTATTGTTCCATTTGTTGTCATCAGTTTCAACTCAAAATTGACGAACAGATACATAGGACTTTTAGGAGCTACCGAGAGATTAGAGGGAAACTTTCCCTTCAAATAGAAACTTCTCTAATGTCCCTTTTGTTGCTTCGTCTTTGGTCTTTCATTGGCAAAAGAAAATAACCGTGTCAATAATTCTGAATTCGCTTATGCCCTATGTTCAATATACTATTTTGACAGACATTCTGGGTATAGTAATAGTGTACAGTGCTCTAAAGAACCTGAAAACCTCTTTCTCTGTCTAACAATTAACATTTATTAAAGACAAAAGCAAGAAACATTCACGAAAGATGATTTAACTTATACTTTATATTTTCACTTGTTTACGCTTTCATTCAACTTCATCTAATAGTTGCGTAACAGTTTCAGGAGACTAAGCACAGGTGAATATAAATAATGTCGTCCTGTTATGTTTCTGTGCCTTTAGGCCCGAAGATGCATATATTTGCGTCCCTTTAGACCATCAGCCGCAGAAGCTTAGCTGTCCTCCCTTGAGCATTTTCAGAAATAGTGCTCCCGATACTCCTTTATATATGCTTGTGACTAGCCTCTTGTGGCTCGGAAGTTATAGCGAGCATGTTTGATTTACTAATTCTAAAAGAGAAGGATTACAACTAGTTCGGGCAACCGAACTCTAAGTGACAAGTAGTAGTAAAATCAAAGTTCTACTACCCCGCCTGGGTAGTGTGGTGGTGGCGTGTCTGCTTCACATTCAAAAGGTCGTAAGTTCGAATTTCGCCTAGGATGAGTAGTTCCGAAAATATTTTTTGGGGCTTTCCCCATATCCTGAGAAGACGAATTTGAGAATTCCTTAGCCTGCTAATTAGCGAGGTCGCGGTTCTAATACCTTATAGCAGCTAATCTGACTTGAATTTTTAGTGGTTTTCCTCTGTGGCAAGATAAATACCAGAATCGGTACTAAATACCCTCGCCCGAAGTTCTGGTCATAGAAAAAAATAAAACATCCGTCGCAGATATGGTAAACCTCGATATAAGCAAGTGCACTCTCACACAATAGTAAAAACGGAAAATTGAAGGTATCCATAATCAGGCTTACGCCTTATTTGCGCAATTCAGGGATTAGAGCGATAGGTTCCGATTACTACCAACGGTGTTAATAATGTGAACCTTGTAGGCTAAGACGTTTCCTTTACACGAAACCGACGTAACACTAAGTCCAGAAGGCTTACTTTGTCCTTGCTTTTCCTTTCTGTCACTGAACGCAGAATATAGCAGTCACACGGACAAAAAAGCCAATCTCCCGCTTAAATCAATAAACACATGGGAAGGCGAATACACAATTGAAGCGAGTTTGCCTATGGTACATAAAAATAAAATAAAGTAAAATAAAAATCGTCAATATTATACCCTGATACCTAATTTCTTAAGCCATGGCATATATTTCAAAATTGTATCATTTATTTATACCCTTAGACATCATTGTTTTATATGTAGCTAAATGTATCTAATATTACTAAATATAATACTACAAAACTGACAGATGGTAAACGAAAGTTCTATAAAACTAAGATTATGTATCAGCCACAATAAATTATGAACATGTATGATCTTACAGAAAACTGCTGCAATGCGCCCGGATGGGTTTCATATTAATGTTACCCTATTTCACTCCCGTTTCTTTGAATATGATTATTAAAGAATACTTTTGACACTGCAATGTGAACATGATGAATTTCAGTTATCAGCCCAAAAGGGGCGGCAGAGTTCTGCCTCAGGTGATGTAATGGGACGACACGTTCGGGCCAGTACCCTGTTAAACCGCGACTATATCCAACCGTGTCAAATGCACGTACACTTGTGCTGTTAAACTCAAATTCTATCAACCGAAAACATACATTGTGCTTGTGGCCTCTCATCAAGATTTACAAAGAAAATGCTCAGTCGCATACATAGGAGAGGCGTGAAAAAGTAACTAAAATAAATGTCGAGTTTATGGAACAAAAGTATTGCCAGAACATTTATTAAACTAGAAAAAATAATAATATTTGCCCCTGAACAACAGATATCACATTTCAAATCTGAAATTTTAATTAATTAATACAACCAGATAAAGGTCATTTTATATATGCAAAATACACATTCCAATTAGGAATTTTAATAGCTTGAACAAAATAGAGTAGGGCGGTTAAATCTTATACTATCTGGCAAAATAAAAATCAATAGAATACATCAACATCCTCCATTCATAAAATATAACGTGATTTTATATAAAATAATGTAAAATAGTTATTCGTGAACTAGGATTGGGTATGCCAGGCATTTCTACAGCATTTTGTTTGTTTTGTACTTGGAAAAAAAGTTTGTTATTTATTCTCAATTCCGCAGTTTAGTCGAAAGAGTATTAACGATCAGGGACAGCCAGCAAAATACGACTTGATATGAAAGACCCAGGTAGGCCAAATGCAATATAAGCAGTGTGTGACGTCACAGAAGGATCAACCCGCTCTTCTCTCATCTAATGACAATATGTGAGTGTGTGTGTGTGTGTGTTTGTGCCCGCGCGTGCACGCCAGTAATGGAGGAGATATAAGTGATTTATATTGAAATGTTATTATTGGAGTGTGTTGTATATCGTGTCCACATTAATTAATATTCCTCTCATTTCACTATGCTTTGTTATTAAGGACTATTTTTGATATGGTTTTCACAAAACTTAGTAAATTTGGGCATTTGAGTGCTGGAATCTGTCAAAAAGAATGTATTTCCACAGCCTTTTTAAAACCATAACATAAATTTAATATCAAACCTCTTACTCAAAATCTAATTCAACCATAAACAATCCTTTATGTATAAATAATCACTGATTATCTCACTTACACAAAACATTGTGAAATTATACTACAGAACCAGGCAAAATCATACATTTCTTTGCAACTTCCAAATATTTTCTAAATTTTAACCTATTAAGACAAAAAATTAGCATTTACCTAATCGGATACGAATTTAGGACACTTATCTATAGAATTTGGTAAATATCACCGGAAAACTTATAGTTTCATAACTACCTCTACTCATATTTTCATACTCAATTCCTTATGTAAAATATGGTCATACTTGTCTTGGTGGACAAAACTTGGAGACTTATGTTTTATGTACGATTTCTCGTGACTTTCAAAAACCAATCCTATGTCTCTTGCATACGTGCAACTTCTTACAGACGGTAGGTAAATTATGCATTTTGCTTTCTTAATAGTGAAAATGCGTGTAATTGCTCGAAATTTAGAGGTTTTCTGTTTAAACATGATACCATGATTCTGCACCACGTGTCACAGTGCCAGAGCCCCTGCAAGGAACCATGAGCATGCACAGCTTGGTGCTGACCTAGTATCATGAGAACAATAACCAGGGGTTTGAGTTAATGATATAATCCGGCTTAGCAGAACAACAAAGCCTGCGGGAGTCGATATGGCACCAATCGTGAGAAACCAATAGGAAACATCGAACCAAGGATCACACCCCCTACATAAGCCATGCAATATATTTGACATTTGCTTTTATTCCTTGGGGTGCATCTGCAATAATAGTAGATTGTTTCTATATTGAGTGAAGAAAGCAGCATTAGTCCATCTGAGTTTTTCCACACCAAGTCAACCAAAACAAATGTATTTCCAATTTTACCGTTCTAAGAATTCATAAAACAGTAGATTATGCTTAGGTATGGCGTGATATGAATTTTTAGATGCAAAAGCCAAGCTTTCCTTGAAAACATGAATTAGAAATGTTTATTTCCCATTCGATGAAAGGGTTCCACCTGCAGTTATAATGCAGAGGTGTTGAAAACAGAACCATACTCGTAAGATTGACAAGCTGGCTTACCAAACATCGCATGACTAGCTTTTTAAACTTGAATGACCATTTCATGAACCCCAGATATCTTCCGTTTTCTTTTTTGAAATGCTTTTACAGTCGTCTTAGGAGAATTTTATTTTGAATCCTATCCCTTATCCCTTATAATTGAAATTAAGTAACAAACACCTAATCTTAATATAATGTGTTAAAAGTTCCCCGATATTCTAAAGCATGCGAAATATCAACGAAACGTTATAAAATCCTTAACCTCCCCCCTGAAAACGCTGCATAGTATACGTACGCCTCGGCAATAGAAGAAATTATGGCCGAGTAATTTTTACTAATTACAGTAGATGAGTTATTAAGCAACACAAAAGCTAAATGATTTTTACATAATACAGAAGACAGCTGGTAAATATAGATACTTTACTCCCAGGCCAACAAGTAAACCAACCGCTTTTGAAAAGCCACATAGTGTAGTGAGAAAAATATCCTCCCAGCTATTAATTATAAACACATCAGGGACTGTTTCTAATGTAAATTTGCTCTGCATATACAGTTATTTAGCATATCCTGCTAACAGACTTTATTACAACATATAAAAGAATAGAAACAAAACATTTTAAATGAGTATTGAAATATTTTTATTTTGACATCACATGCGTATCGTACTTTTGTAAGGGAATTCAATTCCTTTTTGCTATGTCTTAGTTGCTAAGTCGTGTGTGTATGTGTGTGTAGCTAGTAATGAAATTCCCGCGAAATCTGTCTCATTTTCCACACCATGGTATTTTCAACCAAAAGTCAGTCTTGGCAAGTATGTTATTTTATAACACCATTCAGTTCCTACTCATATATTTGTTTTGTAAATCCTTCGTATTTATGCATGGAAAACATGGCGTATTACAGACCATGTCCGTCAAAAAGAATACGGCTTTCAGAAGTGAAATAGTCATTAATATTGGTCGAGTGTGTTTCAAATTGACACACACGCATGCAAACACAAGAAAAGTAGCACCAGGTCTGGATATGTTTGCTGAAAGTTTTAATTGAAAATAAATATGATTTCTGAAAAATGAAGGTTTAAAATTCGTAAAAAGTGCCAGAAAATGGCAGTAATTTCAGCTATTTTAATATCCTTACACATTGCCTTTTGAATATTAATTTTTATGAACTGATAAAAGTATAACATCAGCATAAAATATGAGCCTAGATCATTGTTTTACTGTTACATAATTTTTTTTGTTTTTTGTCTCATTTTATTGATGTATGTTTCACTGTTTTATTTAAAGCTGTATGTATGTTTATGTTAGGGAACAATACTACATGGCAATGCTATTCAATCGTTTACAGTTTTGTTAATCTTTCGGGTAGTATTATTTTTAATTTATTTTACAAACATTAAATTGACACGCTTTCTCATGCAGTTCCAGGTTCTATGGAGAAAAGGCAATAGTTGTGAATTTCTCTTCCTCCAGTCGGTAATTAAAACCGGGATTTGGAAACTAATATGCTAACCAACACATCAAAGAGACTGTCAAGACATGATCTTATATGCCTAAGAACAGTATAAAGCAGCTTTTTTTTAATTCTCTATATGTTTCTATTAGCTGTCTAATTATAAGCATGGCATCGCTTATGCTACACTCTTTGCGAAACCTAAATGGATCTTATTATATTCGATTTTTTTCGATATATGTTTAGTCAGCTATTTGAAACATTTGCACAAATGTATATCTCGGGAAAAAGTATATATCTCATTTACGACACCTTCTTCTGTATTTTTAATTTTTCTTGCCCGCATACACATTGTACATAGTGGATAGAGAAGATATTCTATTCCACCCAAAGTCGGATGTCGGGATTTCACCGGAAATATATGCTGAGTCCGAAAAAAAAAACTTTCTCCATACGTACTATGTATATAGTGCATAGAGAAGCTTTTGTAATACACCCAAAATTTCGATACCGAGATTTTACCGGAAATACATAGGTGCCCCTGAATCCATTTTGGGTCCCCCTGTGTGTGTGTGGGTGTGTGTATGAGGACAGCATAGCTCAAAAACGAAAAGACCCTTAAATACCAAACTTGTATTTAAGTTTGGTATCTCTCAAGGATGCGACACTTACATTTTCAAGAAAATTCCCCACCCCCAACTATCCTTTATATATAACTTTTTTAGAATATTTTGATTTTCTCAAAATTTTGATTAAAATATCGTATATTAAATATATTTGCATGACAAATAAAATGTATATCTTGAATTTTCTGGAAAAGCCTTTGAAGATTACTTTATTCTGAATGAATTTTACGGAATTTTGCATAACTGCAAAAGCGTAAAAAATGAACAAAAAATGTAGAGCATGTTAAAACACAATTTATGTTATATACATTTTTTTCGTGGAGTTGATTTGTTTTTTTATATATTCCTTGTTTTTAGTATCAGCTTTGAAAAACATACAGGAATTTGTCAATTCCTGTCCATACAAACAATGGAACTTAAGTCACATAGCAACCAGCTTTTGACTATGACTTTAACCTATAGTATTCCCTTATTTAGTTTATACTTACAAGGAAGCAAGTAATAAGACTATTTCTGATAATTTTTTCTCGATTAGAATGAATGGAAGCATAAGCTTTTCAACGATAATTTGTTACAGAGATGCAGAGAAAGTCATGTGAAAAAGGTCCGTCTATGTGTCTGTGGACAGCACAGCTCAAAAACAAAAATACCGTTAAATACCAAACTTGGTAGTTAGGTTTAGTACATTTCAAGGATGCGACTTGAAGATTTGTAAGAACATCCCCCCCAACACAAACCTCCCTTTATATGGAACATGTTTCGAAACATTTGATTTTCTTAAAAAATGGCTGTAACGATTTTGATTAAAATCCCACATTTTAAAGATATTTACCTCTCAAATAAAATGTATAACTTGAATTTTCTGCGAATAGTCTCTGAAGATCTCTTTATTCCAAATGAATTTTGACGAACTTTGGTTACCTGCTAAACCGTAAGAGATAGAGAAAAACTTACTGCACCAAAATGTAGATCTCGTAAAAGCACACAATTTATGTCCTTTACGTTTTTTTTGTGGAGGTAGCCGTGTCCGAAATATTCCTTGCTATTGGTTTCAATTGTAAAGTACTTATACTTTTCTCAGACAGAAAGTGTCCTTTTTTTTTTCTACTCTTGGTCAAGCAAAGAAGCGATTTGTAATGACAATCGTATAACGATAGCTTCTAAAACATTTTACTATCAATTTAGCCTAGTGCATACCCTTAATTCCCTTTTACTTATAAGGAACTAAGTAATAATATTCTGCTATATTTGTCTCGATTAACATTATGTAGAAAGAAGAAGAATCTTTTGTAAGAAGTTTCCAGAGCCGTTAGAGAAAGTCCTGTGAGTGTAACACATCAGATTTTTAAATATCAATATTACTCGTATATTTGTAGCAAAATAAATCACTGATATTCTTTTAATTTTTAATTTTATAATCACATGAATATTCCAGCAGTTACGCATAAATTCGTTCATTCTTTAATTTTGTACGAGTTATTCAAACATTCGTAACGTTATCATCTGAAATACAAAGCCGACAGACTGTAAGTGTGACTAAAGCAACTATTAGAAGCTATTGGCGTGACAAAATCTTCTCTGCATGTATTATAAGACAACACGAGTGGACTTAGTATTCGTGTAATTTAATGACAAAAAGCATGCGTTTTTCACATAAAGATAAGCTATCTTTATATCCACAACTTCCTATGTAACATGTTTTTCTACAGGAACGCCATATATTTTTAACTAAAATGGGCGCGTAAGCTAACAAATTTACAGCTGCCGTGAATCTCGACGGATGTTAATAAGCACGTCACAGTGTGGCCACCAGAGCGTGCTGCTGAGCTATAAACAATCACGGGGAAACAAATGACTACATAACCGTCACCCTTGTGCAAGGTGTATTATGTATACGACCTAGCAGGGTGAAATGAATATCGCGTTACCTTTTCAACCTGTAGGTTGGTAAACAAGCTAGCTATTAGCAACGGTGAAAGCTATACGGAAATACTTTATATTTTCCGATTTGTTAGAAGTGATGTTTCACTGATGTATGTGGAAAAGAAATCTGACGTGCGATGGACACATGATTTCCTCTTCCTATCATCAATTCATAGATGAACCATGGTTGTGTGTACAAAAGCTAAATATGTCTTCGTTCGCCTATCGATGATGATTTCACCAAAACTTTTGATGTTGAGATTACAAACTGGAGAGAGACAAAGAGAGAGAGAGAGAAAGAGAGAGAGAGAGAGAGAGAGAAAGAGAGAGAGACAGGGGCATTTACAGTAAAATGTATGCACGCTTGTATAACTCAAACTAAAAGTTGAGAAACAGAGAATGTTAGAATTCAGTCGATTTCAATGTCGATGCCAGGCCAAGCTTTTCACGTAATTCACACCACCCACAACAATCCTCGAATGCCTCCATAATCGAGTAATCAGCGAGCTGATTTTCACCCCGATGTCCCGGGTTCAATTCCCGGCTGGGCGGGGAATTTTTCTTTATTCGGAAATATTCCCATGTGAGAGTGAATGTGTGTTAACGATATAAAATGATTAACCTAAAATCCATAATCCACAGTTAATATACGAGTTGTTTCACAAGTCAAAGCCCCCGATATGATCGTAGAAGTTAGATAAATAATAAAAAACAATCTTTTTTATTCTTGGTTCAGTTTACTTTTAATGATATTTATTAGCATGCCGTTTTCATGAAAAATAAAATGTTTTAGGTTAAACTATATCTAAAAACTCTTCGAAAACCATCTTTTTTTTCATTCAATTGTGTATAACTGAAAATCGTAAGAGATACCTTAATAATTACTAAACGGAAACAGACATGGCATATTAAACTATACAATTTATGAGAAATATTATTTTGTAGCATTTTCTGCTATAAAAATATTACCTTTTCATGTTTTAAAATGTTCCAAACTTATATTTACTTTGGTGAAATCGTGTGATTATTCTTTCTTACGCATCTTTGATTATCAAATCGGTTGAGTTTACACACGCGATTTTTTTCTCTTCTTTAAAGTTTACCATGATACACATCTGCAGGTACACAGTCTTGTTATAACATGCAGAACTGGAGCGCAACAGTTATTTGTTCTATCCAGTCTGAACATCGTTTGTAAAGAGAACCCTGGAAAGAAAAACTATTGCCCCCTCCCTCTTGATTCAACTTTTCTTTCTGATAAGTGTCGCTCCGCAAGAGGGAGGATAAAGATAGGTCTTTGGAATTTAAAAATATCTGTATCAAACATGAGCTCACGACGGAAAGGGTGAAAGAGAGCTAGAAGGAAGAGGAAAGAGACAGAAAGGGAGACTACTTCTCGCTCAAGTAAGTTGTACATATGCAGGCCATGAAAGTAAACGAAATTAGCCCTCTTTGTAAATACTTCAACGAAACGTAATGCAACATGAAGGATGGTACATGCATAACGAGGATGAATTAACAACCCAACATTCTACGGATTCAGAGGAAAACTAACCGTAAACATTTCTTTTTCGTCTAGAACTTCATAGCAGTGTTGTCTCATATAAATTACCTGTAACATGAAGCATGAAAAATAAAAATACATCATTGGAATTTTACAGGAATTCCATTTTGTCTACAGCTGCCTGAAACACAGGAAGTATTGCATTCAAACAAAATATGCGATATAGAAGTTTCTTTTGTGGTGCAAGATAAAAAGTAAAGGGTTAGAAACGGCTTGTATGTAAGACAGAACATGGAATTAAATTTAATTTCACACATTTATTTATTAAACCAAAAAGCTATGAATCCTGCTTCAACGAAGAGCATATTAGGAATATAGTTAATAAACAAATATATAGGAAATTATCAAAAGTACATACTTTGTTACAGTGAATTTAAACATATCATGGGAAGATGGAAAGAAAGGAAAAGGGATTATAAATATAATCAATGCAGAACTAAACTAATAATGTTAATTTATAATGTTTAAAAATACTACATATATTTATAAAGTAAAATATAAATTTAAAAAACAGAAATTAATTAACATAAGTGTGCAAACAGAGAAAAAATATAAATAATATCAATATAAGCGAATAAATATTTGATTAATGAACCTAAAACATTATCATAAGCAGCATTTTTGTATAATATCAATATAAGTGAATAAATATTTGATTAATGAACCTAAAACATTATCATTAGCAGCAGTTTTGTATAATATGAAAAATAATGGCTGATCAAATTTTATATCGTTGACGCAGGATAACATAGTTTTACTACATAACAAGTAAGAAGTTGAATATGTATAAAACATAGTTACTCAATCGATAATTTTCTCAATGTAATTACTTGTATAGAGTCCATGTTATCTGTTTGGGACCCCCAATTTCCGTTTTGGACCTTCTTCACTTTCACGATCACAAATATCTGACAGAGAGAATTGTTAATGCACCCAAAAATTCAAATTTGAGATATTTAATTATATTTAATTATACTGATTAAAACGTTTGTTACAGGCTATAATATCGCCAGGTAGTGGAATACAAAGAAGAAGAATGCGGTATAGAAAATAATCAACCTTTTATATCAAATATTACTGCGCGTAGTAGAGTTCGAATAAAGCATTAACGTTTGGTGACGAATAAAATACACAAATTTTTCTTTAGTTCATTCTTAATGAATTTAGACATTGCATTTCCATAATATTCTATGTTTAGATGTTCCCACGTTTTAGGTAATGCATGTTGAAATATAAATGGCGCCTTATTCAGCAAACAAAATAGATTCTTATCATCACAATTCCGCAAGATTTAAGTGGAAGACAAATCAGCATAGTTTTTGCTTCAAGTACGAATCAACACACTGATGGGAGTGCTTTGCCGTGTTGCAGAGAATAGACAACGAGACAACACATTACGTAGTCATCCTCCGTGCGGACCAAAACTATTGTGCAGTTGCGATCTTACTCAAAGGAAAGGAAAATCTACTTTGTCCAAGTCTTCCAAGTGAACACATACAAAAGTTATCTGCTTCTTCCTACGATTTGCATTCATTGAAACGGGGCGGACAGTTCGATCTGCGGGGTTAGGCCCTTCGACTTCTCCGCAAGGTTCAAATCGGGAAGGGAAACTAGCTTCGAGCCGAGGTGACTGCGCCCCTTCAAGAAAAAGGCCTTCCGACGCCCCACGTCCATCTAAAGGAAAACCCTCTCGTGGAAATACTTGAGAGGGATGGGCTTTCTACGGTTTTGATTGAGGCCCGAAGGACATTCTGAACTGCCTAATCCCTGAAGCAAAGCATTGTACTTCGAATTTTCGATTTTGTCGTCATGGAGCGAGAATCAAGTAACATAGTGACGTTAATACGTGTTTTTATTCACTATAGCCTTTGAGGAATAGGCGGCCACGTTAAGCCAAGATATATACCAGATATCATTTCCACAGTTCTAAACCAAATTCTACAAATTTGTAACACCAAAAAATGCAGTTTAACTAAGAAAGACCAGTACCCAATTAAAACTTCGTCTCCAAAGCATTCAAAATATGGAAGAAAAGACCTTTTCAATATGTCTTAATACTATTACAATTTAATGTTTTAAGTATTTCTTTTCTTCAGCTAATTCACTTGACTGTTTTACTATCTGAAAAAGGACATTTGCTTGCAATTACTGATGTGTCCCATTCACATGACTTTTCTCTACTTCTGTGTAACAAATTATTGTTAGTAAGCTTGTTCTTCTATTTACTTCAAGCTAATCGAGAAAAAATTAGCAGAAATAGTCTTATTACTTGCTTCCTTGTAAGAAGAAGCGAAATATGGGAGTATCACAGGTTAAAGTGAAGTCAAAAGTGGTTACTAGGTGACTGAAGTTGCTTTGTTTGTATGGACACGAGTCTACAAATTCCTGTATGAGAAAAGTAAAAGTTTTTCAAAGCTGAAACCCAAAACAAGGAATATCTCAAAAACGATCAACTCCTCGACAAAATGTATATGACATAAATTGTTTGTTTTAATGTGCTCTACATTTTTGTGTGGTAAGTTTTTGTCCATTTCTTAAAGTTTAGCAGTTATGCAAAATTCCTCCAAAATAAAATAGTCTTCAGAGGCTATTCCCAAAAAGTTCAAGATATACATATTTTTTGTCAGGTAAATATCTTTAATATACGATATTTTAATCAAAATCGTTAGAGCCATTTATGAGAAAATCAAAATTTTATAAAAAAAGTTCCATGTAAAGGGTAGTTGGGGGTGGGGGGATTTTCTTGAAAATCTTCGTGTCGCATCCTTGGAAGATAACAAACTTAAATACCAGGTTTGGTATTTAACGGTCTTTTCGTTTTTGAGCTATGCTGTCCACAAACACACAGACACACACACACAACACGCGCACACACTCGGACCTTTTTCCAAAAATGCTTTTTTTGGATTCAGGGGGGCCCAAAAAATGTATTTCCGATGAAATCTCGGTATGGAATTTTTGGGTGCATTAAAATACCTTTTTTATCCCTATGTACATTGTACATATGGGGCTAGAGATAGTAAAAATTACCTTACTAGATTTTGGAACAATTCCTTTGAAAATTGTAAGGTCATACTTCGTAAAAAATTTCAAAGATTCTGCTTCATATATCATTGCCTGGTTTGTAAGCTCTGCTTCAATATATGAGTATATTCTTTGCTGTTCTGAAGATTGGAAATTGCACATTTTCATTATACTGTTTTCTGAAATGTTTCTGTTAAAACATTTCAAAGCATTTCCTAATGTAAGCTTTTGTTTGTCCAATAAATATTTGCGCAACGAGATAAAAAATCTGATGTGTTCCATTCACATGACTTTCTTTACATCTCTGCAAAAGCACATTATTAAAAAGCTTATGCTTCTATTTACTTCATGCAAATCGAGAAAAAATTAGAAGAAATTATCGTATTACTTGCTTCCTTAGAAGTAGAAGCGAAATAAGGGAGTACCATGGGTTAAAGTGATAGTCAAAAGCTGGTTGCTATGTGATTGAAGTTCCTTTGTGTGTATGAACAGAAGTTGACAAATTCCTGTATGAGAAAAGTATAAGTTTTTCAAAACTGAAATCAATAACAATGAAATATCTCAAAAACGATAAACTCCACGAAAAAAAGATATATGTTACATAAATTGTGTGCTTTAACGTGCTCTACGTTTTTTGTGTGGTAGGTTTTTGTCCATTTTTACGGTTTAGTAGTTATGCAAAATTCCGTAAAATTCATCCAAAATAAAGTAGCCTTCAGGGGCTATTCTCAGAAAATTCAACATATACATTTTATTTATCAGATAAACATCTTTAATATACGATATTTTAATAAAAATCGTTAAGAGCCATCTTTTAGAAAATCAAAATTTGTGAAAAAAAGTTCCATGTAAAGGGTAGTTGGGGGTGGGAGGATTTTCTTGAAAATCTTTGTGTCGCATTCTTGTAAGATACCAAATCTAAATACCAAATTTGGTTTATAACGGTCTTTTCGTTTTTAAGCTACACTTCCCACAGACACACACACACACACACATACACCCAGACAGGCGGACATTTTTATAAAAATGTTTTTTTATTCAGGGGTCTCAAAACATGTATTTCCGGTGAAATCTCGGTTTCGAATTTTTGGGTGTATTACTATACCTTCTCTATACATTATGTACATAGTAGTGTAGAGAAGGTAAAGACATATGATCCATGACTCTAATCCGGAATGCTTTTAACAAAATACCGCAATTTGATAGAGCTCACTATGTATCTGCAGCAAACCACCAGTTCTTGCTGTTGCTTTTTTTAAGCTATGTAAAACTCATAATACATTACACATGGCGCGGCGCATAAAACAAAAAAATCTGATGTGTACCATTCACATGAATTTCTCCATATCCCTGCAACAAATAATTCTTAAAAAGCTTATACTTCTATTTACGTTATGCTAATGAGAAAAAATTAGCAGAAATAGTCTTATTACTCGCATCCTTGTAAGTAGAAGCGAAATAAGGTACAACCGTAGGTTAAACTAATAGTCAAAAGATGGTTGCTATGTCAATGAACTTCCTTTGTTTATATGGATAGGAGTTGATAAGTTCCAGTATGAGAAAAGTATACGTTTTTCATAGCAGAAACCAAAAATAAGGAATGTCACAAAAACGACGAACTCCACGAAAAAATGTATATAACATAAATTGTGTGTTTTAATGTGCTCTACACTTTTTGTGTAGTAAGCTTTTGTCCATCTCTTACGGTTTAGCAGTTATTCAAAATTTAGTAAAATTCATCCAGAATAAACTACTCTTCAGAGGCTATTCCCAGAAAATTCAAGACATACATTTTATTTGTCAGGTAAATATGTTTAATATCCGAAATTTTAATCAAAATCGTTAGAGCCATTTTTGAGAAAATCAAAATTTTCGAAAAAAGTTCTATGTAAAGGGTAGTTGGGGGTGGGGGAATTTTTCTCAAAATCTTCGTGTCGCATCCCTGGAAGATACTAAACTTAAATACCAAGTTTGGTATTTTAGCGACACACACACACACACACGGACCTTTTTGTGAAAATGCTTTTTTTGGATATTGGGGACCCTAAAACATATATTTCCGGTGAAATCTCGGTATCGAATTTTTGGTGGAGTGCAATACTTTCTCTATACACTATGTACATAGTGCGTATGGAGAAAGTAATTAAAGATGCTATCTATTGCCAGAATCATATCAGCTTCGCAAATTAGTCGGAATTTCGTTTTGCATGCCAGTAAATCTATCGCCTGGCCGTCGCTTTTAACGCACTTAAAATCATAGGCCTGGGGCGGGTTAGAACAGCGATCTTAGGCTCAGAAGGCCAGCGCCAAACAACTGAGCCACTCAGGCCGACTAGTGCTCAAGCTAAGTAAGTCTGTTCCAACTCGACTCATCTGAGTATGCGTACTCAACCACAAAATTCGGAGCAGGTTTGGAGGTGCAGTGTGATAGCCAATACATTAATGGTGAACGTCATTGCACAATGCGTAATTTTCCGGCCACTTCATTCTGGTATGATTGCTTGCCCTCAAATCCCAGCTTTATTGCACAATGCGGGATGATCTCTGTGAGCAATGGGTAAACTATCTGCTTTTATGACATGCGACCAAGTTGGACCCAAGCTGAACTAATACATACCACTCTTAAAAATCCTCATTTTAAGGTAATAATGAATACCACAGGTGTAATATATATATATATATATATATATATATATATATATATATATATATATATATAATGCAAATAAGTTACAGCAAATTTCATTCATTTTGCTCTTTTGGTTTGGAAGTTAGGGTCAAAATTATTTATGGTTTTGTCACGTCACTAAAAAAAATTCCTTGCGATAAAATTATGAAAATGTTTGTCATAAAAATATAATTGTGTTTAAAAATTAAATACATGCCGATGCTTAAGTACATCTGATAGTAAAACCTAGGGCAATTCTTATTCACTGCACCGCTATGCTCATGTGCAGGAAAGTTTATTTGTGTAACAGAAAAACTGCTCTACAAGGAGCATTTTACAGGAAGAATCAATTATCAATAGCGAGAAAACAAAGAAAGATTTGAATGCATTGCTCACATTAAAATCCACCGGTAGGTAGGTTGCACCCTCAACTTTCCTTTTCCTCTCTTCTGCTGCTGTATGTTCTGTCCCTTTCTTCTTGCATTGCTGCTCTTCTTCTACACAACTTCGGTTTTTTTACTTTACATGATGCGAATGAAATCTCGTCAAACTGAAGTTTTTTTGCCAAGTCCAGAACAGTTTCACTTCTATTGCTTTGATGTACCTCCAGTGACTTACGGCATCTATAAATGGCGCCTGGTGGCCAGTTATACCTTTTTTGTGTTCAGGAAGGATTAAATTATATCATGAAATTAAAATAGAACAGTCAATTTTTTATGTAGATTTTTCATCAAATTTCAGTCATACATGCTCTTAATTAGAATTAGCTACAATAATATTTGAACTGAACAGTTTTAGTATCGCCGGCTACAAATAACTCCAATAGTACTGGAAATGAAATTTAAATTATAAAATTGTATTTTGAATTTCAGATTAAGTAGAATAAAAGACTCCCATCATTTCTTAAAACGTTTTGATAATACAAGCAGCAGCCACATTTCAAACTCCTAAGCGCTTCTGAACAGTGAAGGGGTTAAATTGTTCAAGTTCTGAAACCTTTCTAAAACATAAATGACACCATGATGAGAAAGTAATACTTTCCACCGCGAAGTATTGCCGAAGTGACCTTTTTACGGAGGCGAAATATAATGTTCTACATTACTTCATGGCATTGAGAAAAGCCATCTTGAAGCTCTATTGTCCGAAAGCTCCGATAATCTGCCCTTACCGCAGGCGAATGATCCGCCCCTACATGGCAGTAATTATACACGCCACACAAACAATAGCTTAAGCAGCTCTTGCCACAAAATCTGTTACTCTAGAGTTACGATTCTTAAGTTTGTTCCGTTTCTATACCTTAATTGGTATTATCATATGCTGCACAAATCCCACTACATTGCAGAAAGCTTAAAAAGTAACCATTCGGTAAAATGATTCAGAAATCTTTCGATTTAGGCATCTCAGTAATCATTTCAAGACAGAGTAAGACATCGCATGGAAACAAGGAATATTAGTGAAGAGTGGTGGTTTCAATTTAGTGCAGTGATAGGATATTTTAGAATTATTTATTACATTGTATTCTTCTATACCAGAGCCGTAAATGTTAGAGCAGATAATTATTTTATTCATTTTAAAATACCATAAAATAATTTCAAATCTAGGCAGTACACCTGAATAATCTTAGCAATTAAAGTCCCTTCAATACTACTATAAAAATATACAAAGCAAAGAATGACTCTGCTGTTCCTTCGAGACAATCAGCTTTTTTGAATCTTGAAGCAAGTCGGGTTTTACAAGTCTTCGGCTGCTTAATGGATGTAGACTTGGGATGTAGACTTCTAATGTATTTGTATGTTATCGCCTTTACTTCAGCTGTAGTTTACATATACTGTAGTTTACAACATGACTGGTATACCAACCAAAATGAGAATAAACAGTAACCAAAAAATCTCTGCGTGTTGTATTTACATGACTTTCTCAAGAATAATCTTTTGATGCTCATTAATCCTAATAAAAGATTAAGATATTGCTTACATCAAGCTAATCAGGATAAACATAAGCAGAATTAGTCTTATTAATGAGAAAATGCATAGGCTAAAGCGATAGTCCAAGGCCCTTAAAAACTGGTCTCTATGTGAAACAATTGAAATTCCATTCTCTTTGCTTACCAGGAGTAAACAAACTAGAGTCGAAAAGCAAGATGTATTTCCGTTGTAGAAAAGTTTGAGTGGCTTAAAATTGAAACCAATAATCCGAAACTCCTCGAAAACAGTTAAATCTTAACGGTTAACTTATGTACATAACATAAATTGTATGTTTTAACGAGATCTACATTTTTGAGTGCTAAATTTTTGTCTATCTCTTACGGTTTTGCAGTTATACAATAGTCATCCAAAATGACACACCTGCTATTCCCAGAAAATGTAAGATATATATTTCGTTTGTAATGAAAGTATTATTAGAGCCATTTTTAAGAAAGTCAAAATTTTCGAAAAATGTTCCGTGTAAGGGGTAATCAGGGGTGGGGAATTTTCTTTAAAAGCTTCGTGTCGCATCTTTGGTAGATACTCAACTCAGATGCCAAGTTTGGTATATAATCGACTTTTCGTTTTAGAGCTATACTGCCCACAGAGACACACACTCTCTCTCTCTTTCTCTCTCTCTCTCTCTCTCTCTCTCACCACACATACACACGTTTCTAAAACATGTTATTTTTGGATTCAAAAATAAGGAGGTATGTATTCCGGTGAAATCTCTATCGAATTTTGGGTGGAATACAATAAATTCTTTATTCACTATGTGCACAGTACGCATCGGCTATAGAAATAAAATAGGTTTTCTACCTAACACGATGATTATTTGAAAAACACTTTGATGTAATTACTTTATCTGCAAAATAATTGAGCGGTCACGTGATAATTTGAATATGTAGGTAACTCAAAACATATTATTTGTATTTTTACCATTGCATAATTTGAATTAAAATGTTACACTATTCAAATGCAATTTATAAATTTTAGACATCTAGCAACACTTTAAATTCTTCTTGGAGCTACAGTTGTGTTTTTTTTTTTTTTTTTAATTTCTAACTTCAAAAATTAGAAGTTAGTTCAATGACTGGTTAAAATTTTAAAAACTAGAAAAATAAAGTAACACAAAATCGTGCTTAGCCACTTAACCGAGGCTACACTTTTTGAATGTTATGGTAATAATTGGGCTGAAGATATAGTCAAATCTTGATAAAGCTGGTCACTATATGATGGCTTTAAAATTCCATAACTCATGAGCATCAACTCATATCAAAATCTAAGCAATAAAACAAATATTTCGGAGATGGCTAATGTATTTGTCACACTGAGAAAACACCAATCCCAGGTTTCGACACCCACAGTATTCCCCACATTATTATTTACAAGCACAAGATACAATACACAAAATGTCTTGCAAGACTTAAACGTTACGACTGGTTGCAAAACTTCCCTAAACCCATCTCTGTGTTTTGGGGATAGCGTGTCTCCCTCACATTCAAGAAGTCCCGAGATTTTTCCTTATCCTGGGAAGAAACTTCTCCTTCGAGAAACTTAAAACGCCATTGACCCCGGGGTTTATTTGAGCATCATTTCACCATTTCATCCATCGTCATAAAAGTCCTACCAGGCTTAAGGGCGTTAAAATCCACACATACACAAACACACGCACGTCTTTCCCTTTCATTTTCCATTACGGATTCCATATTTCAGCTATCGTCCCAATTCAATTAGGAACAAACTATTCGCTAACCATATTCCGATGTGTTGCATTCTCATGTCTCGTTCTACATCTCTGTATCAAATTATTGTTAAAAAGAATGTTCTTCTATCTGCGTCATACTAATTGAGGTAAACATTAGTAAAAATGATCTTACTAAGTTCCTTAAAGTGGAAGAGAAATTAGAGAAGACCCTAGGCTAAAACGACAGTCAACTGTTTTAAAAGCCGGTTGCTATGTGACTGAAATCTATTTATTCGCATAATCAGGAATTCACAAATTTCCGCATGAAATGGAATTGGAGTTTTATTTATGGACGCTCTTTAACTATTGTGGTTCTTAGCATCCCATTCTACATTGGGTGTGAAAGATCGCTTACTTTTGCTAAGAGGCCTCTTTTATCAGGCTTCAGTTTCTTTCACGTGTCGTAAATGTACGACACGGGACAAACGGCTTTACTTTCCTTCCGTAAGAAGCCATGCTAAAGATTTTTACGCCCGAAAAAGTCCCTCAACCTCCGCCGCGACCTTGGGAATTTGAAGTTAATATGGTAACTATTACACCACGGAGGGCGACTTTCACCATGAGAAAAGTGTAAGTACATATATTAAAAATTTAAAGCCAATTTAAAATTAAAACCAATAACAAGGAATATCTCGCAAATGGTAAATTATTAGAAAAAAATCATATGATATAAATTGTATGTTTTAACGAGGTCTACATTTTTGTGTAGTAAGTTTTTGCTGTTACGGTTTACCATTTTTGCAAAATTAATCCAGAATATAAACGTATTCAGAGGCTGTTCCCAGAAGATTCAAAATATATATTTTAATTATTATGCAAATATGTTTATACATTAGTTTAATCGAAATCGTCAGCCATTTTTAAAATAAATTAAACTTTTCGAATCTTTTTCCTTGTAATCTTTCCCCCCCCCCCTTGTGGGGTTTTTAATGAAAATCTTCGTATCGCATTCTTGAAGGCATTAAACCTAAATACCAAGTTTGGTATATAACGGCTCTCGTTTTGAGCTATGCTGTCCACAGACAGAAAGACAGACATAGACGTTACCTTTTTTTCTAAATGTCTTATTTTTATTTAAGGATCTCTTCAACGTGTATTTCCGGTTAAATCTCGGTATCGAATTTTTGGGTAGAATACAATACCTTCTCTATACACTTACATAGTACATGTAGCAAAAGTAAAAATATATTATTTGTTTGTTTATTAACGACGATGTCAATTACCAAGGTCTAATTAGCACTCCTTTCTGATTTGTGGTATAAACCACAATCACAAGTCATAAAGGAGTCATTTCGAATGGCACATTCAAACGACTATTGAAACGTTTTAAAATTGATAATTTAATAAACAGTGGTCTAATTTAAGCGTGCAAGTAGCAAGCCCTGCAACTCTGATAACCATTTCATGTGGTAACATTCATTGGTAAAACCGGGAACCCGGACATGGAGCTCATCAGCGAAATTCATTAAGGTATCAATTTGTGTACCTGCTAACCTGACTGTATGAGAGTATCAAATTGAGTTCACTTATATTTATTTGACCCTTTTCAATAAGCTACGCCAGGCTTCCTGCAATCGTTTATATTCAGCTCTTCTCTCACGTTTTAATTCCCATAACCTGAACACAAAAAACTCGCTTGAAAATTCCAAACGTAAAACTACAACATTAATTGAAGCACAAATGCAAATAATTATTGTGTGATGAATCAGAGTTCTGTGAATACTGTGTTTCTGCACAAAATGAAGGGAGATAAGAGGAAGGAAGCTAGTATGTCAACCAGTGCAGTAAAATGACAGAAATTTATTTTTTCCTCATACACAGATTTGTGTGTAAAGTTCCAAATAGCTATCAGTAATTTAAGCGAGAGAAAGCAAATGTTTAACTCACCATTTTTATTATTGTCTTGCCATAAACACTGGTAATTACTTTAAAAATATAATTGCAAGAATTTCCAAAATGTGAATTTCTGTTATTGTGCAGCAATGTACCTTAAATGTAGGAGTTTGTGTACAATGAGACATAAGCATTGCTCCTGCATTTAGTTGCTATACGAGGTTGTTAATATTTTCGCATGAATCTGGGCGAAAATATTTTACAATAGGCATATCGTTAACCTTACAATTAGGTACAGCAGCAATAAGTATATATCTACAAAAAAGTAGAAGTGTATTTGAAAGCATAATTAAGAAATATTCTTATGAAATTAAGCTATTTAATTAACTTAAATTAAGGGCGTTTATTTAAACTGAACTCACTACAGTGTGTCGAAAGCATTAACATATCCTATTCATAGTTAATCTGCTTACCACACACTTGGTGTCACCAAGGTGCGCATTCAAATTCTTTTAACCATCAGCATAGAAATTATATCCATCGCAATTCATTGCTACAAATCGGAAACAGTACAGTTTTATCACACAAGAAATGAGCGGGTATATAAATAGAGTGACATACACAAGATGGTCAAGAAGAATTTTAAGACAATCAATTGGAAGAAGGAAGAGAGGAGCACAGTACTATCATGGAAAAATATACGTGGAGAGCTATGGAGGTGCGAAGTCTACGATAAGGTGATTGAAACAACAGAGGAATATGGGGAGATAAAAAGCAGCCAACTCTAAATAGGGCGATTATCACTGGAGCAGAATAAAGACAATTCATTAAACAACAGCAAAATTATTACATTTATATTATTTGTTTAAAAATTATTCTTAGGGCATAGCATTTCTTTTCAACCTTACTTCACATTCAAAGACATTTTAGGATTTATTATTTTATTATAGGGGGTGTGTTGGATCGGCTCATGAAAGGTGTGTTAGATCGATTTGTGAGAGGTGCGTTGGATCGGCTTATGAGGGGTGTGTTAAGTAAAAAAACAAAATCCTCTACAAAATAATCAAATTCGAAGTAGAAAAAAAAAGACGAAGAAGAGGAGGAGGGGGAGGAGGAGGAGGAGAGCGACTGAATTATTATGCTACGAAGTTTCAGATATCCGTTTTGGCAGACAGAAAAACGGCCCTAAAGAGTTATTGTATATGTTTTGCTCATTATGGAGTAGACTAGTTCATCAGTGCTTGTTGTTTGAAGAAAAACACCTGCTAAATTCAGCTTAGAAATATCGACCACTAGGATAGATAATATTACTGACTCCTACTATACAAACTATTTGACTTGTTTCTCATACACTGCTTATGGATTGGAATTTCCACTTCAGTTAAAGCCTATATATGAAAACGCAACATATAGATTTGGGAGTAGAATATCGAAACGGTTCTTGACGTCCTTAGATATGTTCAAATAAATGAATGCTGTCTGGTGAAACTGACAAAAATAGCTCGGTTCGTTATTTTGGCATATTTATATATATATATATATATATATATATATATATATATATATATATATATATATATATATATATATGCCAAAATCTTCGTGTCGCATCCCTGGAAGATACTAAACTTAAATACCAAGTTTGGTATTTTACCGACTTTTCGTTTTTGAGTTATCGTGTTCACAGACACACGGACACACACACACACACACACACACACACACACACGGATCTTTTCCTGAAAATACTTTTTTTGGATACAGGGGACCCTAAAACATATATTTCCGGTGAAATCTCGGTATCGAACTTTTTGGTGGAGTCCAATACATTCTGTATACACTATGTACATAGTGAGTATAGAGAAAGTAAAAATAGGACGAAGTGTTTTAAAGCACGAATATCTGCAACTTAACTGTTCTTATGAAATATTTTCACACATTTAGCTACGTTCTGAAAGAGGAAATAGTTATTGTCAGACTTGTGTTTTGGTTTGATTTTGCATTGATCATTTCAATAACAAAAATCTGATGTGTTCCATTCACATGACTTGCTCTATATCTCTGTAACAAATTATTGTTAATAAGCTTATCTTTTATTTATTTCACGCTAATCGAGAAAAATTAGCAGAAATAGTCTTATTTCTTGCTTTATTGTAAGTAGAAGCGAAATAAGGGAGTACCATAGGTTAAAGGGAAAGCCAAAAGCTGGTTGCTATGTGACTGATGTTCCTTTGTTTGTATGGACAGGAGTTGGCAAATTCCTGTATGAGAAAATTATGTTTTTAAAGCTGAAACCAAGAAAAAGGAATATCTCAAAAACGATCAACTCCACGAAAAAAATGTATATGACATAAATTGTGTGTTTTAACGTGATCTACATTTTTTGTGTGGTAAGTTTTTGTCCATCTCTTACGGTTTAGTAGTTATGCAAAATTCATCCAGAGTAAAGTAGTCTTTAGAGGCTATTCCCAGAAAATTAAAAATATACATTTTATTTGTCAGGTAAATATCTTTAATATATGATATTTTAATCAAAATCGTTAGAGCCATTTTTTAGAAAATCAAAATTTTCGAAAAAAAGTTCCATGTAAAGGGTAGTTTGGGGTGGGAGGATATTTCTCAAAATCTGCGTGTCGCATCCCTGGAAGATACTAAACTGAAATACCAAGTTTGGTATTTTACCTACTTTTCGATTTTGAGTTATCGTGTTCACGGACACACTGACACACGGACACACACACACACACGGACTTTTTTCTGAAAATACTTTTTTTGGATACAGGTGACCCTAAAACATATATTTCCGGTGAAATCTCGGTATCGAATTTTTTGGTGGAGTGCAATACATTCTCTATACACTATGTACATAGTGCGTATAGAGAAAGTAACAAGTGATCCCTTCATAATGACCGCGGATCTACAGTAAAAACGCTCTTAGTTTCTCAGTTCCAATGTTTTTTCTAAATGGCGTTAATTTATAAGCAGTTTGCAGCTGAGAAAATGCAGCTGTGTGGACATTTTATCTTTGGATAATTCTATGTGCTTCCTGCTAAACATGTCAGTAGTTTAATTAAATATAGAAGTTATAGCTAACATTTCTTAAAATAATTAAAACACAGAATAAAAAGTTTGATTATTTTATAGCATTAAAATAAAAAGCAGGTGGTTCACTAGACTGCTATCGAGGATCTTAAATGTCACTGTTTATTTCCCAAACCGTTCATGGCTGATGATTACTGATGGCACCACAGTGATCGGACGAACCAAGTTAAGCTCCAACATTGAAATTTTAGTAAATTAGTTACAAAGTGCAAAACTGGAAAGTCTGAGTTCAAGTCATATAACCATATGTTTAACCATAGATAAGATATCAAATTTCAAAAGCCGGTTTTGATAAACATAAATCCAAGAAACAGTTATATTTACGGAACTAAAACCAGACCTCTAGTTATGCTATTGTCAAAAATGCTCTAAACAATTGCTAGGAGAGAATACTTCCAATGTTCCTACTTGCCGCTTCTGAGGAGTTCTTATTCCAAGAAGAAGCGGCAGTCAAGACGGGCCGCCAAAGTCAGAGCGGTTGAGCGCCGTATGAAACCAAGCAGAAGAAAAAGCATGGGGGAAGATATAAAAAGAGCGAAAGGAAAATGTGGTTATCGGCACGCTTCCTTTCCTATTCCTTCTGGGAGGGACGGACAACGCTATCTCCCCTATGTGATGGACCACAGGATGGTGTCCCAACGGATCCAGCCAAGGTAAGATGGAAACGCTATGCAAAAACAGCTTTGTCCCCAAATCACTTACCTATTCCCGGCGCCACTTACTAAAAGCGCGGAAATAAATCAAAATTATCAAACAAAAAGGAGAGCTTAAAACATTATTTCCTAAAAGGAACAAACTAAGGTGGATGTCGAGAGAATATTTATATAATTTAATATTTGAAAATTAAAAGTTAAAGTTAATAAAAACGTCATGCAGTGATTACAAACAGCAATTATTATTTCCAAAGTAGAACATCGATTTTAACTACAGCTCGTTTTCGCTACATATTCTAGTTGAGAGCATTTGGCTTTCCACTAAGTGTTAATTCTGTAAATGATCTTTCTTTGCCATCATTAAGAGCTTGTTTCAGACGCGATTGAGAAGCCTCCATTTAATGCAGTTATATATTTCGGGTACACAAATAAGCCGAAAAGCTTGAGCCTTGTAAAATATGTGGCTATAGAGTCAAATTTGTCTTAGTGATGCATGGTTGCGATGTAACCTCTACTTCTCTGGGTCGTGAAATCGAACCTCGAGAAAGGCGTCCGATGGAGCTTTCATTTTAAAAATCCTTAACATAGGTTCTACAGAAGGTAAGTCGCCCTCGGTGTAGAGTTACCTTAGGTCGCGGGTACAAACCTGGCGGAGGACGATGTGTTTTTTCTTAGCATGGCTTCCTTCGGAAGGGAAGTAAAGTCGCTGTTTCTGTATCGTAGCTTTACTGCATGTAAAATAACCTCATGACTGATAAAGAGACCTCTGAGCAAAATTAAGCTGTCTTTCATCCCAATATAGAATGGGATTATGAGAGCCACAGCAGTTAAAGAGCATTCATAAATAAAACTCAATTTACATTACAGAAGGTAAGATATGCGTTGGACATGGGTATACTTGAATGACATACTTCGCTATTAATTTGCATGTGTTTTATTGAGCAAATTTCGGACACTACTTGTCGTTTAAAAACCAAACATTATGTAAAAACTGCTGAAGTACATATGAAACGATATATTTTGTTATGTTGGTATTCTTTATACGATACCAGAAAATAGGGTTTAGGTGGTGTAAACAATGTCAAGAAACACTTTGGGGAGTCGTTTTATTTAGGACCACCTAAATTTAAGATTTTTCAATTTTTTTTTCTAAAATGACTATCAATTGTCATAATGCAGGACACAAAATGCTGATAACATTCTGAAATGTAAATCTATACGTACAGTTATACTTGAGTCAAATGGCTCTCATGAGTAGTGAATATTTTGTCAGCCTTTAACCAAACATGCCTTGTTTAAGGGACCTCTATGTTTTTATGTATTAACATGGATTGAATTAAAAAAAGTCTTGTAAGTTATACATAACATATTTTGGTCTTAAGTTTTCCTACAGATGAAAAAAATAAATCTTGTAAGCATGGCGCACAATTAAATTACGATCTAGTTGAGATATTTTGCATCCTAAACAGAGCTACGATGGCAAGATGCCTGCTGCTACTTGGAAGCACTTTGTTAAAGCAACTCGTATGAGTTCCACGCCATTTAGCATATTATCTTACTTCTGGCTTCTCTTTGCCAGCCGTAATCTAGCACAAAGCGAACCCTTCCTGTTTTTGTATACCGTCGTATTTTACAACTGAAAGAAAAACTATATTTAGTGCCAAAAGGAAACTACATGAAATTATTTCTTTAAAAGCATTCTGCGCATCTGGCAAAGACACTACATAGAGACTTCTTTTGAAAGCCAGGAATGTTGTAAACAACAGTAAGAGAAAATATCATCCAGAATTGTCAGGACAGCCGTAAGCGGAGGGTTTGACAACTAGACTAGAATTAGACTTACCAGACGATCCGTATTGTACGGAATTTCATTATTCGAGAAGGAATTATCATGTCCCGTCATTAGAAACGGCAAATATAACATATTTCATTTTGTACTTAAAGATTATATTTTGAAATCTACACATGCTCATTCAGTGTATTGATATGGGTAACTACTGGTCAAATGATACTTTATATTAGTTGCTTGTGTACATGTTTACGTCATAAGGTCACCTTGCCGGAAGACCACAAAGAAAAAAAAAAGTTTATGTAGCTCGTGGTTGTTGAAATTTTTTGTATTTCGTACCTGTTATTGAAAGAAAATTCATGTTTCCTTCTCCAATAAAAGGCAACTTTGTGTTTATTTAACAACGGGAAGAGTATTATTTGTTATCATCAGTAGACAATACTGTTTCAAAGCAAGTGTACCGTTTTCAAATCTGAGTACTCTATTGCACACGGCGATTAATTCAACCTGAAAAAAGCCTCTACAACCTATTTGTAAAGAGAGGTACAGGCTTCTTGTAAGTAGAAAATAACTTTCCCTGTGAGGAAGAACAGAAATGAAGAGCAGTCGTTTACGGCGGTATCAGTATGTAAAACACCACCTTAGTTATAATAGCTTCGACTGTTATGTATGTATAATTCATGGTGGCGATTCAAGCATAAATAAACTGGCCTGTGTCAGATCGAAAACAGAAGTTTTAGTAGAGAATGTATTGAGTGAAAGTGTACGCAATTTTCTTTTACAAAAACTTTTGTTTTTACTCCCTCTGGCACGTATATACAATATACATAATAGCTAGAGATGCTATTGTATTCAAAATTTTGATGACGAGATTTCACCAGAAATAGAGTTTTTGAGGTATCCTGAATCCAAAAAGGAGCAATTTTACAAAAATGCTCGTATGTGTATGTGTCTGTGGACAGCATAGCTCAAAAACGAAAAGATCGTTAAACAACAAACTTGGTATTTATGTTTAGTATCTTCCGAGGATGTAAACGAAGATTTTCAAGAAAATATCCCCACCCCTAACTACCCTTTTACATGGCAAAATTTTGAAAATGTTTTTCCTCTCAAAAATGACCCTAACGATTTTAATTAAAATACCGCATATTAAAGATATTTCCATCACAAATAAAATTTATATATTGAATTTTCTGGGAATAGCCTCTGAGGAACTCACAAAAAGTGAGATATCGTTGAAACACAAAATTTAGTTTTTCTTATAGAGTTTGCTGTTTTCGAGATATTCCTTTTTATTAGTTTCAATTTTAAACCATTAACTCTTCTCAAACAGGAAGCCACCATTCGTTCCGTCTTTCTTGTTTTACTGCAGGCCATGCAAACGAATCGAACTTCTATTGTTTCACATATGACCAGATGTTAAAATATTTGGATATCGCTTTTGCCCAGTTTATTCCCTTATTTTTCTTCTACTTATTAAGAAGGTAGTAAGAAGACTAACTCTGCTAATATTTACCTCGATTACCATGTCGTTGATAAAAAAATAATCTTTTGTAAGAATATTTTATATGTGGAACAGCTAGAGAAAGACATGTAATGGAACACATGATCTTTTTTTAGATGGTTTGTCACTAAATAGACCAAAATTTAAATCATTGATAAATAAATTAACAGCTTTTTAGTGATACAATGTTATAGGACGTCCTCATAAGGTATTGTATGCTAGTTGACACATACATCACCGCTTCAAAAGCCTTCAAAAACCAGAGGGTGGGGCAGGTGTCTATCATTGTTATTCTAAATGTTTGGCAAGTGCACGGTTACCATGTGGTGAGAACGAATTAGCTACAGGGATTACTAGAAAATTAAAATAATTTAACACATTGCTTTGAAGCTCATTGTGCAAGCAATGAAAGCGCAAATGAAACCTGCATGAAACAGAGAGCGACTAGAGTATTTCCAAAAAGCGATAAGCAATGGCTGTGTGGAAAAGCCTAAAGCGTGAATAAGGTTGCGAGCGAACGATGGGATGAGGCATGCCTGAGGGACTGGATGCAGAGAGGGGGTTATTGGATCCTTACAGAAGTTATGCTGGACATATCTTCAGGTCTTCAGGGAATTATAACAGAAAAACTCATGCTGTCAAGAAGAGGGAAGAAAATGAAGCTGCCTGAAACAACTGCGAAAGAGGGGATGAAACATGGGGGGAGAAGAGCAGTCATTGCATCAGCAAACAGAAAAAAGAACTGATAAAAACCTGGTACGTGTGGAACTGAGGAACGTATCGGTATCCTTTTAAGATTCATGCGTTACTGAAATTCGGTATTCTAGCTATAGCAAGCGAGAATTCACAAACAAAGGATGACTTCCAAAGTTTACACATTTGCCTGATTCACTTATTTTGTAAAAAACATAATAAATATTAAATAAAGACATGACCTCAAATTAAAAGCAATTGTATTTGCAGAGTTTGTACCTGTATTTAAGACAGAATGAAAAGTTCTATCCCCATCAAGCTCATTCTAAAGGTCCTCGATTTCACTCATGGTAAAGACTAATTGTAAAATTAATAGAGATAATATAGTTGTAATTATTCAAATTTTTATGTTTGTTAATAATGGTTACTGGTAAAATTAATGCAATTTCGACGTCAAAATTAAAAAGATGATTACAATAAAAATGAATGTGCTTAATTCAATTTAAAATACCAGTCTGGAATTTTTGAAGAATTTAGAGGTACGCCTTTTAGGTTCATTGATCTACTTCTATCCAAATAGCTTGTTTATAAAGCAAGATACTACACGATTCTAGGAATCAAACTTAATATCAATTATTTTTAAAAAAATAATCATGCAAAGCACAAAATAAAAGCAAAATAGCAGCGCCTAGAAGTTGTTTTATCATTCTAAAATTTAATTAAGATATCTGAGTTTCTGAGAAAACGAATCGTTAGTGCCAGAAAACCTTATTCTCAGAAACAGCTTTTCAAACCAAAAGTGAGGAAAAGTAACTCCCATTCGTATGTTTGCAAAGAAGCAAATCGCATGGCTCATGCACATGGAATGCCATACTTAGCAGTAATACCTATTTTAGAGAAAAACTTCTAAAAATGGAAGGTAACCATTCTACTACAAAATGCATAAAACTAGAAGGTTGAACTAGGAAGTTAGCCACTTTGTAAAGAAGCATTACAGGAAGTTTAAGAATAGCTGGAAATATAACTAGAAAGATTTAGACTTCATTGCAGATAAACACATCAATGACGAAGAGCCATCAACAAGTCATAATCTGACTCTATCATAAAATGTACTCTTCTGCGAATGTTCAAATGCCAGTAGAAGACCATAAAAATGTCAAAAAATGCAGGCGAAACCTTCATATATTCCCTGGAGAGCATTATGATGAAGAAGCGTAATTATTCAATTATGTTAAATGTTGTGTAATTAATGATAAATAAATGTTTCAAAAATGTTAGACTCCCTCCAAAAATCACATTAAAGAAAATGATAATACACTTTTTTTCAAAAGAATGCTTCAAATTTGAACAATAAATGATTTCATTTTTAAAAATCAAGGGTTTTGGTGAGTGCCTTTCTACACTAATTAGGGTTAACATAAAAATATAACACAGTGGCTGTCCCAGAAAAACACGATCTGACAAATAGGTAATAGCAGTTGTTTCAAACAACAAAGGTAAAAAGCTTAGAAAGCTTAAGTTTGAAGTTGGACGATTTTATATTCTTTAGCATTTGTTTGGCAGCCATCTTTAATGAATGCTCTCAGCGAATTTGCAAACATGGATAAAACTGGTCATCGTTATGTGATACAATATTTTCATTTGAAAGATGTTAGTCAAACTAATATTAAAGCTGAGCTAGATTCTATGTACTTTGAGGGAGTCCGCTCCTTCGTTTAGAACAGTGAAATTTCGGGTGGCAGAGTTTGAGCGCGGCCATACGAACTGGCAAGACAATCATCGCAGTGGTACCAGTCCAGAAATTGTAAAGAAAATCCACAAAAAGGTATTGCATGGCCGTCGACTGAAAGTGCGAGAGCTAATAGACATTGCAGTCATTCAAAAAGTCCTGCACGCATACTGACTGAAAATTTGTATATGAGAAAGTTGTGTGAGATGGGTGCCACGTTTGCTCACAATAAAACAAAAACAGAGTGGTGAGATTATTTAAGTCAAGTGTTTGGCAATGTTTCGCTGCAATAAAGCTGAGCTTTTGCGTCGATTTATAGCAATGGATGAAACCTGGGCCCATCACTTCACCCCTGAGAAGAAGGAACAATCAAAACAGTGGATTGGAAGGTAAGAATCAGCTCCAAAGTCGGCGAAGACAGTTCCATCTACAGGCAAGGTCATGGCGTCAGTTTTCTGGAACGCATACGGAATAATTTTCATTAATTATCTCAAAAAAGTAAAAATAATCAATGATGAATATTATACAAACGTGTTACGCGTTTGAGTGATGAAATCGAGCAAAAACGGCCGCATTTAGCGAAAAATAAAAGTTTTGTTTCATCAAGACAATGCAACAGTTCACACGTCCAATATTGCCATGGCTAAAATCGATGAGTTAAGTTGGATTTGCTTCCTCATGCACCCTATTCGCTGTATTTAGCCCCCTCTGATCCATTTCTGTTTCCAAACTTAAGAAATGGTTTGGTGGTAGAAGCTTTACCAACAATGAAGAGGTGGAGTCTGCAGTTGATGGCTATTTTGCAGACCTCGATATTTCTCACTATAAACAGGGTATCGAAGCTATTGAGCATAGCTGGAAAAAGTGTATCGAGCTGAAAGGAGACTATATAGAGAAATAAAATGTTTTTCCCCAAAATGTTTGTTATTTCTTTGTTAGGTCGGGTACTTCTGGGACAACCCTCGTATTTATAAGCTCATCTACACTAGAACTAGATTTTTATGTGAGGTTTTCAAAAATCCACCACATGGGTAAGCTGTATTAGAGCAATATATTTACACAGAAAATTATTATTGAAATACTCGTGCAAACTAGAGTTTTTATACATTACAAAAATATACCTATTGCTGTATATAAAAAGTGGTAAACATTTAAACTAGATATTTTATACACACTATATTTTTCAAATTCTAAATATGCACCATCATCTTAAGAAGAGCTTGTGTTTCTTAAAGATAAAATTCGAAACGGTCAAACATTATAATTGAATGCCATAGCTACTCAAAGATGTTATCCAAAGACATTCGTCTGACCTAAGTCAATAAATTAAGGGTAGATTTCAGAGAAGCCCCAAAGACTTCTGGGTTTAACCAAGGACTATAAAGCTCCATATAAAGATTCCACTCGTCCAAATACCCAGACTTTACTCTGTCCAACCATCAGTCTCTCATCCGTCCAGAAAAGCCTTAAGCAATGTTTAAAGAGAGAGTCTAAGATAAGGAAAAGATTCGTTCTGCTCCTAGCTCGAAAAGACAAAATTGAGAGGGGAGAATGAATTAAAGAAAGAGGAAAGAAAGGAGGATTGGATAAAAAGAAGTTGAGGTGAGATCGGCAAATCTACTGATCATCATGTGCCAGTCAAGAGTGAAAAATGTCCCTACTGACAGCTTCCAACTCAAATAAATTACAGATTCCTATCTGCAAGGTGCATAGCCAGGCCAAGGAAATATTGCCTTCGGCCTTTCGAGAACGCGTCAACCAGGGGCAGCTATCAGATAACAATGTTTGCTAAAGCTCTAGATTCAAGTATAAAAATCGCAGTGATACATGAAAATCTTATGATGTCCCTCGATTCTAAAATGGAACCACGAAGTGATATTGTATTTTGCAATGAAAGCGGAGTTACTATTCCTCCGCAGTCAGGCTAGCGTTGTTGTGGAACATTCTGACCCGAGGCCGGCAGTACAGCATCCAGAATTCCTTCTTGTTTTTCAACCAGGAAAGCCCACAAATATATGCACATATTCTTTACATGTATTATACATACCTATAAATACTATACATATCAACTTTTTATTTATTAACAATGCTGTCAATTGTGCCAGGTACATATGCATATTTTATATATTCTATACATTTTTATTTAATTTTTTGTTTTTAACGATGCTGTCAACTGTACCAGAATTATATCAGCGCAGCCCATGTGCTGCAATTTTGTCCCGAAGGGGTTCTGTTGTATGACTGTAAATCCACTATCATGGAACTATCACTTATAAGCACACTTAAAAGCCATCGGTTTGGGCCGGGTTATAACCATGGGATCAGAAGACCAGCGCATAACCAAGAGAGTCAACCAGATCGACAACGAAGAAATCAATGATTGCGGTTAATGTTTTGGTTTTCTGCCGAAGCAGTAGCTAATTATATGTGTTTACTTACGTTTCCATCCCTAGTGCATGATCTTGCATAATGGTTAAAGAATCGATTGCTAACATAATTATTCACTCATGCCTATAATACCATAGAGTCTTTTTTTTAAAAAAAAATAGTGAATTTACAACTCTTTGAAATGAAAATGGAATTATATTTTTCTGAGTACCTTTGACTGAGTGACAGTTAATTTATGCCAACCCAGAATTTGTCTTAGGTCTACCATTTAAATATGCACGTTTCTGTCTGCGAGTATATGAATCGCAATAATCAAACATTAAAGGCCGAATAGATACTTCGAGTGATACAATTTCAGGATTTACACGAAACTTCCCCGTTTTAAGTACATCGAAACAAATTTTGGTTTTTTCGAAAAAGGTCTCACAATTTCCAATTAAATGTCATACGTATGAGCCTGGTCACATGTACAAAATGTAAACCTTGCATTCTCTGGAATAGCTTTTGTGCAATCTTGCACAACTAGGAAAGTATAAAACACGACCTCTAAGTTGAGAAAAAGTAGATAATTGAAATATATAATTTGATTCAAATTGTGTTCTATCAACCTTTTGAAACTATTGCAAGCTGATAGCTGGAGAATTTGTTTTTCTTTTCTTTCGTAAGAGCTGGTTACCGAAAATTTATTATTCCATGTTTCCTCATGATATACGTATAAGCAGGTATAATCTAATTCGAAATAATTAACACTGTAACTTACTATGTCTCGAACTATAACTTTTTATGGACGCTATAATGTATGTAAATTTTAAATGGTTAGAGAAAACTTTTCGAGTGCACCACGTCATAATTTTTAATTTCTCTACCACGAATATGATATATGTAGAGAAGTTACTGCATTCTCTCTAAAAATTTGATATTTATATTTGTGGAAAATCATATTCAGAAACACCCTGAATATAAATAAAATATATATCTTGAATTTTCTTGGAATGTCCAATGAAATCCTCTTCATTCTGGATGACTTCTGCATAAATAGTAAACCATAACAAATAAACAGAAAGTTATAAAATAATATGGATCTGGTTAAAACACAGTTTTTTTTCCAAATACATTTTTTGTTTGCTTTGTTTTTGCGAAGTTAATCATTTCCGAAATATTTATAATTATTAGTGTGCATTTAAAAATGTTTAACATTTTTCTTTAAATATTCAATCGTTATTTGTTTTTTTACTTGTTCATGAACAAGCTAAAAAGAAAGGAATTTCAGTTCCTTCCACCTCTTAAAATATTCCACTGTTGCCTTAGGCCTAGTGTGTTTTATCTATTGGGAAATATGTAATAAAAACATTTATGCAAACGTGTAATTGAAGAATTCGAGGTAATTAAAGGAATACATTTAAGATTATTTTTGAAGCATGGGTAGAGAAAATGAAGTGATTGTAACAAATGTGATATTTTTTAGTAACCACTATACCTATACGGTGCAGGTTTTCTTTCAATAATATGTCAGGCTATTTTAGATTCTTGCAATAGTTATTAGTAGCCTTTTGTAGGTAGGTTAGAAACGAAATACATTATTGATGACTGCGAAACGTAATGGATGTAGTACCTCCGTATGCATAGTGTATGTGTAGGAACTCCAAGGAGCATACCTGTAGGCGTTTGAGCAGTCTACCTATTCAAACAGTATCTCCAAATATCTAACGTTTACAGCTCGTATCATTAATGCAGCAAATTCAAACACTGCCGCCGAAGTACGCTTCTACCGCCATCTCGAGCTTCCATTTTCACCCCACCTTGGTTCTCGACCTTGATAAAAGAAAGTCGGCAAAGAAAGAAAAAAACAAAAGACAAGAAAAAAACGTGGCAAGATTGGGAAAGCGACAAAGAGAGGCGACTGTTTACTTTAGCAACTTCTGGTTCGTTTGTTTGAATCTCGGCGTTAGCTTCGCATTGATCCTAAGAAGTCAAGATGGCAAACTCCTCAGGCTTACCAACCTGCGAAAACATCACCATTACTTGAGGCTCTAAAACTTCACTTTTTCTTCTCTGGGGTGAAAGTCTGTGTTAATATTAAGATTTGCCTTGCTGAAAATATCAAACGCCGTTAACAAATCAGACTTTATTTGCTTTTAAAGTGGTGCATCTGTGAGATTTGACAAAACATATTATGGAAAATTAAGCAACTATTTTGTTTGATAATAAAATAATATGAATTCTAAACTTTAAGAAAAGATATCGTTTTTACCACTTGGAGCACTTAAACTAGAAACTAACTGAAGCTATAAATGGGTAGATGCATGCTTAAGAATAGGCACACCAAATTTTAAAACTTATTTCCTTGCAAAAATTTTTCCAACACTTTTCCATACTCAAAATGTCCCACACGATGCAATGTTTCCACTCGTGTGTTTCAAACTTTTTATACTGCCTCTCTAAAGCACATTAACTAAAATATGTCATATTATTATTTACGAAATAGTGCTCCAATTTTTATAAATAAATTATCAAATTTTGAAAACCTGAGTTTTGTAAAATACGAAAAGTAATAAATTTCCTTCATTAACTAGGGCTGATATTAAAAAATCTGAAGTGTTCCATTTACATGACTTTCTCTACATCTCAGCAACACATTATTGTTAAAAAGCTAAAGCTTTTATTTACTTCATGCTAATCGAGAGAGCAAAAAAAAAAAAAAAAAAACTAGTAGGAACAGTCTTATTACTTGCTTCCTTGAAAATAGAAGTGAAATAAGGGAGTACCATAGGTTAAAGTGATAGTCACCAGTTGGTTGCTATGTGATTGAAGTTCCTTTGTTTGTATATACAGGAGTTGACAAATTCCAGTATGAGAAAAGTATAAGTTTTTAAGGCTGAAACAAAAAAAACAAAAAACAAAAACAAAAAAAAAAAAAAAAAAAAAAAAAAAGGAATATCTCAAAAACGATCAACTGTAGGCAAAAAATGTATACAACATAAACTGTGTGTTTAAATGTGCTCTACATTTTGTGTGTGTTAAGTTATGTGTATCTCATACGGTTTAGCAGTTATGCAAAATTCCGTAAAATTCATCCAGAATAAAGTAGACTTCAGAGGCTATTGCCAGTAAATTCAAGATATACATAGTATTTGTCAGGTATATATTTTAATCAAAATTGTTAGAGCCATTTTTAAGCTAATCAAAATGTTTGAAAAAGATTCCATGTAAAAGGTAGTTGGGGATGGGGGGATTTTTCCCAAAATCTTCGTATCGTATCCTTGGAAGATAGTCAACTTAAATACCAAGTTTGTTATTTTACCGAATTTTCGTTTTTGGGTTATCGTGTTCACACACACACGCACCTTTTCTGAAAGTTGTTTTTTTGGATAAAGGATTCCCTAAAACATATTTCTGGTGAAATTTCGGTATCAAATTTTTGGGTGGAGGGCAATGCCTTCTCTATTCACCATGCACATAGCATGTATAGAGAAAGTAAAAAAAAATCTGATGTGTTCCAGTCACATGACTTTCTCTATATCTCTGTAAATTATTATTGTTAATAAGCTTATCTTTTATTTATTTCACGTTAATCGAGAAAAATTAGCAGAAATAGTCTTTTATTTCTTGCTTTATTGTAAGCAGAAACGAAATAAGGGAGTACCATAGGTTAAAGTGAAAGCCAAAAGCTGGTTGCTATGTGACTGATGTTCCTCTGTTTGTATGGACAGGAGTTGACAAATTCCTGTATGAGAAAAGTATAAGATTTTCAAAGCTGAAACCAAGAAAAAGGAATGTCTCAAAAACGATCAACTCCACGAAAAAATGTATATGACATAAATTGTGTGTTTTAACGTGCTCTACATTTTTTGTGGGTTAAGTTTTGGTCATCTCTTACGGTTTAGTAGTTCTGAAAAATTCATCCAGAATAAAGTAGTCTTCAGAGGTTATTCCCAGAAAATTCAAAATATACATTTTAATTGTCAGGTAAATAACTTTAATATACGATATTTTAATCGAAATCGTTAGAGCCATTTTTTAGAAAATCAAAATTTTCGAAAAAAGTTCCATGTAAACGGTAGTTTGGGGTGGAGGAATTTTTCTCAAAATCTTTGTGTCGTATCCCTGGAAGATACTAAACTTAAATACCAAGTTTGGTACTTTACCGACTTTTCGTTTTTGAGTTATCGTGTTCACAGACACACGGACACACTGACACACTGACACACGGACACACGGAGACACACGGAGACACACACACACACACACACACACACACACACGGACCTGTTTCTGAAAATACTTTTTTTGGATACAGGGGACCCTAAAACATATATTTCCGGTGAAATCTCGGTATCGAATTTTTTGGTACATAGTGCGTATACAGAAAGTAATAAAATCTGATGTGTTCCATTCGAATGACTTTGTCTACATCCCAGTAATAAATTATTGTTGAAAGCTTAAGATTCTACCTTCTTCATGCTAATCGAGATGAACATTAGCAGAAATGATTTCTTGTAAGTAGGAGGGAAATCACTATACTCTATGAGATTTTGATTCTGTCATGCTGTTTACATTCTTGGAAAGCACGCCCCCCCCCGAACCCTCCATTGTGTGTTAAATGGCTATATGCTCCTTGCAAATATACTCTTCACCGTAAAGATAGAACGACAAGAAGGTAAGTGTTTCTGTCTTTTACTTTTCTAGGCCTGACAAGTTAAATCTCACAGACTCTAGGCTAAATTGATGATCTAATCTTTTAAAAGTCGGTTGCCATATGGATGAAACCCATTTCTTTGCATTGCCACGAGTTGACAAATTCACTTATGTGAAAAATTCTAAGTATTTTAAAACTGAAACCAATAACAAGGAATATCTCAAAGATGCGCAATTCCAAGAAAAAAATGTATATGGCATAAATTGTGTGTTTTAACGAGATCTACATTTTTGTATAGTAAGTTTACGGTTTAATACTTATGCAAAATTCAGTAAAATTCCGCCAAAATAAAAGAGTTCTTCAGAGGCCAATCCCAAAAAAATCAAAATATACATTTAATACTCATGTAAATAGCTTTAATATGCGGTATTTTAATCAAAATCGTTACAGCCATTTTTGAGAAAATCAAAATGTTCGAATTTTTTTTCCGTGTAAAAGGTAGTTTGGAGTGGGGGAATTTGTCTCAAAACTTATTGTGTTCACAGCCACACGGACACTCGGACGTTTTTGTAAAAATACTTTTTTTTTTCTTTTTGGATTCAGGGCATCTAAACAAACCTATATTTCCGGTGACGTTTCGGTATCAAACTTTGTACGGAATGCAATACCTTCTCTATACACTATGTACATAGTATGTGTAGAGAATGTAAACATGTTTTTGTTGTTTTTTTTGTTGTTTTTTTTTTTTTTTTTGAGGGTCGCAAATATGTATTTCCAGTGAAATCTCGGTATCGAATTTTTGGGTGCAATACAATACCTTCTCGATGCACAATGTATATAGTAGGTGTAGAGAAAATATGATATGAAACACTTATTTATAAACTAATTTTTTTGTAAAACTAATGTTTATATGCGAATATTTCTAAAAATACATCACATGATTCATTTTTATTAGAATAATGAATTTAGACACTAAAATTGTTATTTAATAACCATGTAAGCTATAATTTTGATACATGGCAAAAATATCCCAATTATTGTGTTTAATAACTGGTATAAATTTCAATAAGACTGTAGACCTAAATTTCACTAAAATCAGAAAAACGCAGAATATTTTACAAAATTATGCATTAGTTATTAGTTATATCTTTTATATCTTTCAGTTCTCTCTCTGAGAATGTATCACAAATCTGCCCACCCTGCTGCTTTCGATACTATTAAAAATACGCAGTCGGTTCGACACAAAAAAAGCTTTTTTTTTTTTTTTTTTTTATAGTTTGGAGGCGTTTGATGCTCACAATGCGGACAGATGTAGCATATCTTTATAGTTAAAGGTGTAGGGATATTTTCCACGATATATTCATGAATATGTTATATATATAGATAACATTTTCTGTCTTTGATTTACTTGGTATTGTTTGATTACAAATTGCTACTGCAATTCATGGAGAAATGTTGAAGATCCCTCCAGAGATGGTTATCTTAAACGCGTATAAACCGTTATGAATTATATATTAATTATGTCCAAGTACTGTCGAAGTTAAGGCATTTAAATACAATCACATAAAAGATGGTTTCTGTGTATTGATCTCTTTAAGATATAACTGAATGTCAGGTTTCTAACGGGGTTGCTTTAATTTCATTCTGTATTTTAACAGGTTATAATACTTTTATAACTTGTCATCTAAAATTGAAAGAAATCTCCTACACGAAAGATATCAAATAAGAAAGCGTTATATTTCTATATGGTTTAGCCATTGTCTTCCGCCTAACGTTTCGTGAAGATAACGGGAGAGCGGGTAAACTTCAATATTACCAATCTACAACATCAACAGCATATTTTAATCCAACAGGAAATGTAGTTCTGTCTCTTTTTACTCATAAGTACTAAAATTCCTCCGCATTGTTCGACTTAAGTAATTTTAAATGACAATACCCTGCTTCCATCAAATATGAATTCAGTTACGGTTTGAAGTGCTGCTTATGAAATAAGAAAATTGTCTACTACAGCACCAATCGCTGATCTTTCTCCATGTTTTTGTTTGCTTCCTGCACTAACAAGGAGTTATTGTGGTCTTGATGTCGCTATCTCTTCAATAAGATCCCGATTCGTCGGGATACACTCCACGATCAGCTGAGTGGTTACCTGTTAGTACTTATGTCTGGGATTGAGAATGGACTTTGCTTGCACGGAGGCTACAAGTATCTGTACGCAATAACGCATTAAAATAACTTACAACTATGGATTCATTATTTTAGGAAAGAGAATATCCATTGAAGATAGTTTTATTTTTTCCTAATAATTGGTGCCTCAAAGAAGAAAGAAAGGAAGAAAGAAAGAAAGAAAGAAAATGTTCATGCCTGTAAGTTCTGTCGTTTAATATATTTTAAACCCGATAGGTATAAGCAAGGAATTAAACACTGTTAGTGATACATTCTAAATGGTAAATAGCTTCTTGTAAAACTTGGTTTGCGGGAGAGAAAGCCGAGAAACGGCAATTTTTGTTCGATCTAATTTCACTAAAAAGACACCCGGTCGATCTGTAGCTGCAAATTCTTAAGTCAAAAAAAAAAAATAAAAACCGTTAAATACCGAACTTGATATTTAAGTTTGGTATCTTCCAAAGATGGACACGAAGAGTTTATAAAATATCCCACCCCAAACTACCCTTTACATGGAACATTTTTTTGAAAGTTTAGTTTTTCAAAAATGACTTAAAGATTTTGATTAAAATACCGTATATTAAAGATTTTACATCACAAATAAAGTGTATGTCTTGAATTTCTGGGAATTGCTTCTAAAGACTTGTTCATTCTGGATGAATTTTGCTGAATTTTGCAAAACTGGTAAACCGAAAGAGATACACAAAAAATTAATACACAAAAATGTAGATTTCGTTAAAACTCACAATTTATGTTATATGCATACTTAACCCTTTCCGAGATATTTTTTGTTATTGGCTTCAATTTTAAAGTACGTATCTTCTCAAACGGGGTCATCTTTTCTTCCATCTCTCTTTTGTTTTTCTGGAAATGCAAAGTGAACCGAATTTGAATTGTTCACATATCGATCGGATTTTAAAAGATTTGACTATCACTTTAGATTGGTGTATTCCCTTATTTCCCTTTGCTTATAAGGGATTAAGTAGTACGACCAATTAAGTTAATGTTTATCTCATTAAGCGTGGTATATATAGAAGAATAATCTTTTATAAGAATATTTTGGAGAGTCATGTGAATGCAGCACATCAGATTATTTTGTAGCTTTTAATATGGTTGGTCATATCAGGCTAATAATGAAATCAGTGATATGATGTTCAAAAGATCTCGGGAATTTAAGTTACTGGACATTCTTCTCGGGATAAGGGAAGAAGCCCGAAAAAAATAATTTATCAGGGCAATTCACGAATTCACGACCTCTTGAATGTGAGGCGGACACACTAGCACCACACTACCGCGGCAGCAATAGTTCCTTTCCTTTCTGTGGCTCATCATTAGATGAAATTTGAAATGGAAATACGTATACTACGATAAGAGATAAAGTAGGATCAATAGAAAATCACCCGACTATTCCCTTTTAAAACTTATAGTGGAAGAAAAAATGGAGTAGCTAACAGAGGTTTGCATCTTTGCCTTGAAGGGAATGTGAACTATTGCTCCTGATGCTACTACGATTGGTTTCTGATTAGTATTTTGGTTGAGTTTTATATCCATTACGGCAATGAATAGCAACGAGCACATCAGTTATACGCCCATCCACACTTCAAGACCCAAGGGAGGATAATAAATAAGCGTGTTCAAAAGAAAAGCTTCCCCATAAACGAAGAATCACTTTTAGGACCTTTGCCAAGATACTAGAACACATGTACTGAATATTGTCAGAGTTCACACAGTATATGTAACGTTAATTATTTGTAGCATTCAACAAAGAATAAAAGAAAACATAATATTATACGAACTGTTAGATTAGCTATAAAATAATAATATAATAATAATAATAATAATAATAATAATAATAATAATAATAACATGAAGAAGAAGAGGAGTAGGAAGGAAATCACGTGATATTCACATATCAATTACTTTTTATATGCTAGACTGTGAAATGGGATTTTACGTAGTTGAGATGTTATCAAAGGGATGATGCTATAAAAACATTAGTGAAAATACAATACAAATAATAATAATAATAATAATTTATTGTAGAGGGTTACATTTTCAAACTATTTTAAGAGGGATGGGAATGTAACGTGTAGACACTAAAATAACCAAGTTCCACCTAAAATATAAATGCAGTTTTGAAGTCAAAGACAATCTCTCTAAACTTTTCAAATAAGTACTTAGTAATTTTTTCAGGACCCAAAATTATTCAAATTGATCACTGAAGTGCAAACTTTCAACATTTACTTTATAATTTCAACAAAGTAAAAATGGCAAAATACACGAATTTTACTAATTAAAAAGCATAAAAAGAAGTATATACTTGAATTTCATTTCTAAAGTAATTAATGGTTTATTTGTAAATCAGGTGGTAAGTTTATAAGACATATGTTAGAAATACAAAATTGAAATTTGATTTCAACATTTTGGAAACTACACCGCGATTTTCTGTATTTCGTTAAAACACAATTATATATTTTTCCATGAGATATTGGAAGAATCAATCTGAAAATTGCGATGTTTGTTACAGAACGTAGTATCATAAATATCTAAAAACATTAATTTAATGGGGTAAGAAATACATTTTCCGTTTATCTTTTTAAGTTCTTAACAATATTTTTAATATTTTCATTACAGAGACACACTTAAGAATTTCAAAGCGAGCCGACTACAAGATATGAGAACAACAGTTAGAAATGGTAAGTTTACCAGACTGGAAATGTGCAGCCTTGGTGTTCGGACTGTACACGGGGTGTGTGAATCCGATGGGACGGTGTACACACGGCAATTACAGACAATCAGTGCAAGGCAGCAGGAGGGTGCTGAGCGGATTTTGGTGGCGGAGGAGGAATAAGAAGGGTGAGAATGGAGCCAAGCCTAGATGGATGCAATTTCCAAGACCCTCCTCCTTCAGCATTTTCCTCCTAAGAACCTGTGTTCGCAGTAAAGGATCTGCCGCTCAAAGCGATGCAACAACTGCAAGAGTGAAGTAAGAACTCACTTGGAACTGTTAAATGACTACTCGCAGAAGCCCTGAATTGCTTCAACAGAGAACAAGATCCTCTACAACAATCCTTATTATGGTATCATTTCGCATAGCAGACTTCGAAGGCTTTCGCAAATTCGGAATGCTTATAAAGTCTTCTGTTATTGGTACTATCATTCTCACAATCAGACCAAAGCAACAAACATATTGAGCTTTCTGAACTTCCAGTAGGTATGTTCCGTATCTTCGTTTGCTTTTTAACATGAATTAAATTATTCCTCTCTCTCTCCCTCTCTCTCTCTCTCTCTCTCTAATGAGTCTGTGAAGTTTTGAAAATCGATATTAAAACCTCTTTCTTCTTATAGGTTAATACAAATTTAAACACTAAATGTAACTAAAAGTCCAAAGTTTCACATTAAATAAACGCATACTAATTTCATAGGCTTAGGAATATCTATGGTATTTAGATAATAGTGTGATCAATTCGTAATTGAAGAACGAGGAAGAGAGGAATTCAGATATTTTCTACTTCCGAGGTTCTCCTATTCATTTTAAGCATTTTATTGCATCTATGTTTTCGAAATAATAGAAATGCTACATACAGAAACATAAAAGTAATTACTAACAACTGTTGAACACAGTGGTTTTGGTATCATCACATTTGAGGCAAACTGAGTAAAACGTTAGTAAACATTAACAAACAAAAATGAAGTAATTAGTTATAAACTATGCTTACGTATATTCTATATCCGTCTACAATTATAAATGCACTAAAAGTTTTAGGATTATAATTATGCATATACATGCAGTAAAACAGGCCAAACATGCTAGGTTAGGTTAGGCTACCAGTATTGGATGCGGAAAATTGAACTACTACCATAACAGCATGAACGGGATATGTTAAAGAAAAAATAAATAATAATAATAAGAAAAACCTTATTGTCGAGAAACGGTAATAACAGAACTCAGGATTGCAATGAAAACTAACAATTGCTTTTGTAAGCGAAAAATAGCATTACACATTACTATAGTTCCTTAAATATTTTCTCATCGAAATTTTGTCAAACACCAGGATTGCAATGTAAAGGAACAATTGCTTTTGTAAGCGAAACATAGCATTACAAATTGCTATAGTTCCTTAAATATTTTCTCATCGAAATTTTGTCAACACCACATTTTAAAAAACGGTTTACCAACTTGTGTCGAATTGTTCATAAAATTTAAATTGCCATTGTTTTGAGGGAGTTAGAGCACTATCGAAACCCTCTTTTGGCAATGTCGCCTTTCCTCTACGTGTAGAAAGATTTTCGAGAGACAATTTTAAAACCTATTTTTGTTCAGGGTAATTCATTTTATATATTATTCTTATTTTTCCAAAGCTACCAGAACCATTGGTTTAAAAGTTTATTACATCACTGTCAATGTTTTTTTTTTGGTAGTGTTTAACGCCCGCTTTAACTACTAATGGCACCGCAGGCGGTGACACTGATGATACATGAATGATGGAGCACCGGTGGAATGCGATGGCGGGGGAAACCGGAGTACCCGGAGAAAACCCGCCCCAGCGCCGCTTTGTCGCTTGGGATCGAACCGCGGCCGTGTAGGTGAGAGGCTAGTGGTCTAACCACTCGGCCACGGCGCGGCCCGCTGTCAATGGTAAAAATATGTTGAAAACTCTGCGTAAAAAGCACAAACGACACTACCAAATTGGAAAGCACTTCCTTCCGTAATATGCTTTACATCGAATACTTTTTAATCAAAACGCCGGGTGTCCTAAATTCAGCTAATCCTCAACATAGTGCCATGGAACTGAAAAATTAAGAAGCGTAATAACAAAAGCTAGAAGTCACATTTTATCGTACGGGTGATGCATACCAATGTTTACTTAAATCATATTTTTAAAAAAAAAGTCATTCGTCTGCATATTTCAATGAAAGTAATCTCTCGGTAGCTAGTACAACTATATTTAGCTGTGCGTAATTCGGTTTCGAACGCTGATAGGACTCTATTTAAATATCAATACACACACACAGATGTGACAAAGGCATTTAACATCTGGAAACGACATTAATGCTGGCTGTAAGTGCATTAACAACTGCAGCTACAATAACACAGAGGGATTAAACTGCCACTTTCTTCTTTATGATAAATGCCATTCCAAACTGTTTCTGCAGATATCGTTAGCATTTTAATTTCCTCTTTCATGTAACTAGTCAGCAATGAATGTATTACATTCCACCCTATACTCAATACTGAGATTTCAACTAAAATATCTGGTTTTTGGGTCTCTGGGTTAATAATAAGAATTAAAAGCTTAAAAACACACAAAAAAAACAAAAAAAAAAATATGACCGAGCCGCGTGGTGTGTAGAGTGTGAAAAGCATGACTCAGAAATAACCTTCGATAAGCACAAAACTTAGTATTCAAGGTCCTCAAGAAAATCCCCCAGTATAAACATCCCTTTACTTGGAATTTTTTTAATAGCTTTACTGACTATATTTCGTTTAAAAAAACCATATTAAACTAAAGGTATTTATAAGATAAATAAAATCTATATAATTTTGTATACAGGATAAACTACACGAGAAAGTCACAAAAGCTTACTAAAAATAGAGATGCTTTTAAAATCTACAATTCCAAACAAATATTTTCTATGGATTCAGTTCTGGGTGCTATGGAGAGAGCAAGGAATATCAAAGTCAGCATGGGTTGACTATCTTTTTATCATCAAACTATTTATTCGGTTTCCTTTCTCCCCATGTAAGCTATAATGAAATGTGTAATACAACTTTTAGGTTTGCCTTGCTTATGACGAAGCAGGTAGAAGAATTAAGGTTTCCTAACCATGGTTTGTAAAAGTTATATAAAAATAAACGAACAATGGGTAGAGAAACTCCTTTGGATGTAACACAATGATATATGTTTTAACATTAAGACAAAGAAATGGGTAAAGGTTTTTAGGTTTACAGAAAACTGAAGTATCCCTAGCTTCGCTAGTTGAACGCACAGAGGCGTCATTGTAAACAGAATCCTGACGGCGAGTTTACTAAATCCTATTTTGTCTAACAGGGACCAAAGATTTGAATATGTTCAATTATGGTTGTGAGTAGTGCGCCAGTCTAAATGCCTAAATATAATTTGTCACCTATCACCTATACTGGGGGTTTCAAAATAACACCAAACTAATGTGTGAACGTTGGTGTTCAGATCCTAATACGAAAATATCGTTTTCAATGGTACTAAACAGACTTCAACAAAATGCCTCGTGGTCATTGTGGATTACGCACTTACCCAGAACACAGCCGCGTCCTCTGCTCTCTATCGAAAGTAACACAGGTAAGTTGGGAAGCACCTGGTCGCGTGCATTAGCAGTAAAATAACCGATATGATTCATAGTGTCTAGCTAACATTAAGGGATTCCTTGTGTTTCAAAACCTCGCTGACTTTAGTTGTTTCTTCATTTTTCCAATATACAATTTCAACATAAGAGACAAAGAATGAAAGAAAATTGCTAAGAACATAAGCTGGGATATAAGTGCGCTAATAATATTTTAGTCATCATTTAACTTTAGTGATCTTAGGATGGAGGGCAAGGAACTGATAAAGCTAACAGAGACAAGAATGTTATAAAAATACTGCGAAAGAATTGAATATAGTTAAAACAAAAAATAAACCCCTTCTGCAGTTAGCCAAGAAATATACTTTACGTGTTTTACTCGAAATACAAAATGAAACATTTGTTCTAATGATATTACAATAAGTTGTTGAGAGCTTACTTTTAGGTTATTTAATAAGTCACCAGGATAATATATGAAAGAAAAGATACTTGCGGTTAGGGCTTCGCGTTTAGGCACTAAACTCGACCGTCCGAGTTATATACAGTGTTTTGAGTAAGTAGCTGCCTTTTGCCCTTATACCTGAAAGCTAGTCAGGTGTGCTGATAGCGAGCAAGAAAAAAACAGTTTGTTTTCACGACACGTGCTTGCCAAAAACACCCTGGGGACATCATGTAAGTGAAAAAATCTATCTTCTCTAATTCAGAGAATTCTAGTAAGATAATTTGACTGTTTATAGCGCTTTCTCTTTCGTTTGTTCACCCACATCCTCAAAAAACAAATGCTCTCCACTTAACGCACACCCTCCTCATCTCAATACTTATCTCATCAATTTCATTGGCTGCCTTTGCCTTGTTATAAATAATATAAATAACATATAAAATACTTCTTGTGAAACCAAACATAAACGCGTATACGAATATTCATAATATCTTGTTTTAATACAGAATACGGAACAATGCACATGTAAAATGCTCAAAATTTCTTTCTCCGATTAAGGGTTTAGACGAGAAAAGTAAATCTTGTATGAGCAATGTTTATGATAAAATTTTGAATCTTTTAAGTTTTGCTATTCCAATATTAAACAGAATCCCTTAATGGTGGCTGATTACTTTATCATACATGACGATTGAGTCAGGCTTCAATATTGAATGACATAGCGGGGATTTGAAGCACAAATCTTCGACTTACTGTCTCTAAGCTTGATTCTACTTTTCTAGGTTGCCTTAAGTTTGTTATTGGACTTCAAGCTTCAAAAATGCTTATTTTCCTGCCTAGCTAGAGAAGTAAAAATGCCTACGCTCGCCGAATAATCAAACGTGCAGAACTCCTGGCACCATCCAGCAGCATTTAAGAATACAAATGAACAACCCATGAAGGGAAAGAGGCAATTGGAGTCAAAATGACTCGCGAATCCTATTTTCATCGACCGTGCCCGAAACACTTAAGGCAAACATCTGTTAAAACTAAGTCTACAATTTTCTTTTAACTAACTTCAGACCTTTACCATATATGCAAGACTGAAACAAATTGAGCATACAGAATTTTAAAACTTTTGATATATTTTTAACATTTGTTTTACGGGCTTGAAAAATCCAGTGCCAGGGAAGGGATTCGAACCACGGATCTGAGCCACCACGGTTCTTCCATGAAGTGCGCACTTATTCTTCTCATTCGATTCAAATGGACTATTATATCTGCTCTAAATTTTATTTTGAGTTTAAGAAAATCCATGGAAATTAAATTGCTGTGCATCATAAATTAAATTAACGTAGAAGCAAAAATAATTGTATACGTGCTATTTAATTTTAATTTTCCATTCTTAATCAACACAGTTATATATATTTCATAATTGTAAAATCACACTTCATATTTTCAAACAATTGTGCAATATTTAAAAACCTAATATTCGGAATCACCTAAAATAACCAGCATTTTAAGCATATACGCTAGAAACTGTGTAATGTAGGCATTTTAAACAGTGAACAAATCAGCAAAATACTAAGACAATGGATTTGCGATTCGACAATGTACTTTACATGACTATCACGCCCCTTGATAAAATGACCAGAATTAACGAAATAATTATGACCGATGAAACAATAAGATATAATCATAATAACATAAAATCATCTTAACTTTCATAATCTAAAATTCCATCCAATAGTTAGGCATTGTCATTTCACCGGAAAGGTATTTTGAGTTCCCTTATTGGTTTATATGTATAGAGGACGTTAGAGATATTAGATAGTAGTATTTTGATAAATGGTATCTTAACGTGTATTATCATAACGTTTATCGCTGGTTATTATTTCTCTTTATATAATCGTTTTTCCACAAACTAAGAATATAATTTATTACCTGATTTGGTTTTCACACCATTGCACATGATCTGCCCACCTAGGTAGTGTGGGGTCATTGGCCTTGCAACAAACATTCAAATTCATTTCCGAGGCAACATTCGTTATAGCGAGGCCTGTCTACTGAAGGTTACCCTTACGACTCGCAGTTTCAGGGAAAATAAACGCGTTTGTCTTGTGTGAACCACGCCTACTTGGAGGTGTTACCCAATCTGAAAACATGTTACATATTCCTAATAAATCATAATAAAAGCATAAGACTTCAAATGAAGCAAATATTGATGTAATGGTGTTCATTATACTGCTCTGAATTACCAATAAAATATATGCATTTATAGTCCTATCAGCATATATGTGTGTGAGAGAGAGGGGGAGAGAGAGAGAGAGAGCAAATGACTAACAACTCATAAAGGAAGCCTGATGTTTAAGTTCAGAGACAAAGATGTTTAAGACAAATATTTTCAATACAAATCCCCTCTAATAAAAGTCCTTTGATTGGATAAAGCTTCGTCGTGTTTTACTTTCTCAAAAATGGCTGCCCCGAATTTCCATAAAATGTTTTTAAGTTATCAAAATAACTAAAAAGTGCACACACACACACACCACACACACACACACACACACACACAATTAACTGGTTTTAACCCGCAATTCTTTTTCACTGTGAGAGGGTTTTGTATATTTCTGTAACAGGTAAGCCAAAAGTTATAGACGGAAATCAATTATATTCATTTATATTTATAAAAATATATTAATATTTATGCTAAAAACTGCTGTGGAATTAACTATGTTTTAAATTTGTTACCAATCTTCAGATTGTTCCTGAAACATTTGTTTTAACCTAAGCTTTCATTCTTTTATTTTTCGCTATGCAGTACGGTGGAATATCCAAAGCATCATATTGTGACTGGCTTATTTTTACATTCTTTTTTTTTTACCTTCTCTACCACATACAATGTATACGGTAGGTAGAGAAGACATTAACTGCATACCACCCAAATGTTCAATACCGAGATTTTACCAGATATACACATTTGAGGTCCCCTGAATCTCTCCCCCTTCCCCCCCCCAAAAAAAAACATTTTTAGAAAAAGGCACTTCTATACCTTTGTGTACATTTTTTTGAGTTAACCATTACCTATATATTCCTTGTTTTTGGATAAAACTAGTAAATACTTATACTTTTCTCAAACGTAAGTCGTCATTGTTTTCTTTTGGTTTTTTACTCTGACCATGCTAGGAAACCAGAATTTCAATGTGATCACATAGCAGCCATCTTTCAAAAGATTTAGCCTAGTGTATGTGCTTATCCCTCTTGTATCTACAAAGAACAAATCAATACGACTATTTCTGTAATGTTTTTCCTGATTATCATGAGACGCCAGAAGAATAAACTTTTGTAGAGAATAGGCAGAGAAAGTCATGTGAATGTGGTATGACAGATGTTGTTTTTAAATGAATTGACTTCGGATTTAAGTACTTCCCTTATAAGTCAACGAAAAAGTATACTGAATCATAATTGCAAATGTTGTATGTAGAAGGTAGGCAGTTAGGAGTAGAACGTAAAATAGACTAAGCATATAGCAAATACTTACTAACAGAAAAAGATGTGAGAATAATGTGTAAAAAATCTGATGTGTTCCATTCACATGACTTTCTCTATATCTCTACAACAAATTGTTAAAAAGCTTGTGCTTCTATTGACTTCCTGCTAATCGAAGAAAAGGTAGCAGAAATAAGTCTTATTACTTGCTTCCTTGTAAGTAGAGCGAAATAAGGGAGTACTATTGGTTAAAGTGATAGTCAAAAGTTGGTTGCTATGTGACTGAAGTTCCTTTGTTTGTATGGACACGAGTTCACAAAGTCCTGTATGAGAAAAGTATGTTTTTTAAAGCTGAAACCAAAAACAATGAGTATCCAAAAATGGATCAACCCCACAAAAAAAATGTATAAAAGATAAACTGTGCGTTTTAAGGTGTTCTACATTTTTTGTACTGTAAATTTTTGTCCATCTCTAACGGTTTAGCAGTTATGCGAAATTCCGTAAATTCCTCTGGAATAAAATAGTCTTCAGAGGCCATTCCCAGAAAATTCATAATATACATTTTATTTGTCTTTAATATACGAAATTTTAATCAAAATCGTTAGATCCATTTTTGAGAAAATCAAAATTTTCGAAAAAAATTCCATGTAAAGGGTAGTTTCCGGTGAAATCTCGGTATCGAATTTTTGGGTGTAGTGTAGTACCTTCTCTATACACTATGTACATGTACATATAGAGAAAGTAAAAATATAAATATTAACGGTAGTGAGCAGAGAAATCATACGAATGTAAAAATATTACATTATTTGTACTCAGTCCAATTTCCAACAAATTACGTCTAAGTAAATAGAACTCTCCCCTGACCTTTCCTGGGAAAATGAGCAATCGTTTAGAGCATTAAGCAAAAGAAAGGAAACTATTGTGGTATACATCTAGCCTACGAAAACTACAAGTGCTCTGCCAGGTGTCACCACGATCACGCTATTGGTGTAAAGTGGAGCCGCTTGCCAAAACCATAAGGATGATTCTCAAGGACACTAACTGCTCGTTACCAACAAATGGGCATCACATGAAACGCTCTTGCAATTTTAGAGACAGTTAAAGAGGCACTATGCAGGACGGGGAATGTTTGCTTGAGAGTTAACACGATTCTCCCCCACCCTTGTCTATCATCATCCCCCCCTTCATTTCTCAGGCTTTACCTAGCCCCCGACGTCTTTGATTAAACGATTCCCCACGAAGAAGGGAGGAATTAAACGGATCTCAGTGTAGTATCTGTGGTTCAGACCCGACACAAAGGTTCTGATATGAACGTAGTTCTTCGGGAAGGCTTAAGTAAATCCGGGTGCCTCTTCGCACTACCCCTCCTCCAGCATCCTCTGCCTCAATCAATTTGCTGACACGTGTGGAAGCTTTTGCAGATATCTAGTGCCACTTAAAAGCAAACATGCATTCATTCTAAATGCAAATCCATATAACAGCAAGGTTCAGTGATCGACTCCCTGGAAAGATATTCTTTAGCCCAGCGGTTATCGGCTTATGGTACAATACCATGTATAGGTGAGCTACTGTCCAATGGCACCAGGTAAGAATACAAAATAAAACAAGCATTCAATTTACTCTCTCATGAATCCTCGAAATACCTCTCGGGTTAAAATATACGGTATAAGAGTCATCTACAACATGTTAAGAATTAGAACTACTTTTTCGCCCACTAGTAATTAGATAGGTGCCATACACAGTGAACAAGCAGATTAAATTACATTAAACTCGTTTCCAAATACAATGCCTCTTCACTACAGTCAGCATCAGTTTTATGGTCGATTTTATAAAGTTGTATTACTTTTACTTTGCTGACCAACTCCAAAACATTTTAAAGCCAACTAAATGCTCTATGACGTCAGCGAGCATGTTATCTGACAAAAATCTCGGTGAGAATCTCGGGTGAAGTTATTGTTAGTGGAGGTATAGAGTGTAAACGTATAGGCTGTACCATGTGGCTGGAAGAGACAAAAGGCTACCCTTTCCTTTCAATCACAATTCTTACCAAGCAATGTAACGTACACCACTGAGACTAAAGCTAATAAACCTACTCATTGTTATGAATGTGATAGCGGTATTCACACATTCATTCCCACATTTCCGCATCTAAACTCTGTTTATGATAGAATAATTATAACCAAAGAAAATTTGCACATATCCACTATCGAAACCGGTAGCTCTGGGTAGAGAATTTCGAACCCTGGCCAACTTAAGTTTCTGTTGAAATTACCATATGACAATTGCAAATCAGAAATTTCATTAGAACTCTACGTTAAGTCAGAAAGTGTAAGTAATATTTCTGCTTATCTGGTTCCTATATAAACAATTAACATTGCTTTATAGTGCCGGGTACAATTCAGTAGATTAACAATTACATAAAATAATTAGCAACGAAGGATTGAAACTGAACACAAAAAAAAAAAAAAAGTATTTGTTGTTCAAGTCCGCCAGCGTACCTAGTCTACTCGACAACTGATAAAATACTCTACAGCGAAGCATACTTATATGGTGGTGTTTCAGATCTATGCATGAAAATTGTATTCTCTCTCCTCCTTAGCAAAGGCATTATTTAATGTGAATATATTGTATTACAGACATGCTACTTTTATATGCAACTTGATTAATCTATCGGTCGTCTCCTTAGCGCGGTGGTAGCGCAGCTGCCTACCAAGCGGGAGACCTGGGTTCGATCCCCAGTACCGGCGTGGGGATTTTTCCCCCGCTGGGAGACCTGGACCGGGGTGCACTCAGCCTCGTGAGGTCCCTGGGGGGCCAATTGAGAAGCTACTTGATGGAGAAGTAGCGGCTCCAGGTCGTGAGGACCGCATTAACCGGCCGGGAGGGGCTCGAGGCGCTGACCACGTCTCACCCTCCAATACTGCACCCCATCCATGACGTCTGTAGTGGACCGAGATGGGGGACGCAGCGGCCGGGCGGTAGGCCAAGGCTCCCCGTGAGCTGTCGTGCCATGGAGTTATGTTATGATTTATCTATCTTCACTTTTAACACATTTTACTATGATTTTGTGACTAATTTAACGCCATTTGCACAGAAACTACTCAAGATAGCAAAACGTCCCTCTTGTATGAAAAGTATAAAGTAATGGTGTTAGGATTTTATTTTTGTCTTAAAAGTGAAGGTTGATTATTATTTTAAAATATATTGATACATTTTTAATAAAAAGTAGATTTGACAGAATAGGGTAAAAGTACTCAACTCGTATATCCTGTAAATTCAAATCTAGTGTTCTAAATACTTTCTCAAATAAGGGTCATAAAATGAGCAGATTTAACATTGGGTTCTTACATCCATTCTATAGCTTCTTTAAACTTGCAAAAGCTTATTTAATGGTGGTTAGGTACAAAGGTTAATAACAATTTAGCAAAAACAGTAGCTGCAGCAGAACGTTTTTATTTTGGCAAGGACAATGTGATCACATAAGACTATTACCTAAGGACTTCATAGGTACAAAAACCTAAGTGACTGCCTCTGCGATCGAATAGTCACCGTTCAGGTTTCTAACCAGAGACACCGGATTCGATTCCCGACTGGGGCGGGAAAATTTTCTTTAACTAGAGTAATTACCACAGAGCATGGAAGTGTGCATGAGAGATAGAAAGCGAGCGCGCGTGTCTGTGTGTGTGTGTGGGTGTGTGTGGGTGTGTGTATGTGTGTGTGTGTTTTACAGTACAATATTGAAAAACCTGATATTTTCGATTCACTTGACTTTCTCTACATTTCTGTAAGAAATTGTTGTTAATAAGCTTATTGTTTTATCTGCTTCAAGCTAACCGAGATAAACATCAGAAATGGTCTTATTAACTATTTCCTAATAAATAGAAGGGAAAACACAAGGCTGAACCGACAGAAAAATATCTTAAAATATGGTTGCTATGGGATTAAAATTTCTTTCTTTGCGTGGCCAGGTGTAGGCAAGTTACCCTATGCAAAAGGTATAAGAATTTTAAAACTGAAACAAATAAGGAACATCTCGAAAATTGCTTTCTCTATGAAAAAATGTATGTGACATATAGTGTGTGTTTTAAGGAGATTTACATTTTTCTGTAGTAAGTCTTTGCCTATCTATTACGGTTTATCAGTTATGGTTAGAGTCATTTTAAATAAAATTAAAATGTTCCACATTTTTTCCATGTAAAGTGTAGTTGGGAGCGGGGGAATTTTCTTGAAAATCTTGGTGTCGCATCCTTGGAAGATGCTGAACTTTTCGTTTTTGCCCACAGACACATACACACACAAATACACAACGGGCATTTTTCTAAAAATCGTATGAGTTCCATTCACATGACTTTCTCTACATCTCTGTAACAATTTTTGTTAATAAGCTTATTCTTCTATGCACTTCATGTTAATCGAGATATACACTAGCAGAAACGGTCTTTTACTTAGTTTCTTATAAGTAGCAAGAAAATAACAGAATACATTAAGCTAAACCGACAGTCAAATGTTTTATATGTGGTTGCTATGGGATTGAAATCCGTTTCTTTGCGTGGTCAGAAGTTGACAAGTTTCCTATGAGAAAAGTTATAAGTATTTAAAAAATGAAACTAATAACAAGGAATGTCTCGAAACGGTGTACTGCACGAAAAAGTGCATGCGACATAAATTGTTGTTTTAAGAACATCTACATTTTTTGTGTAGTACGTTTTTGTCTATCTCTTACGGTTTATCATTTATGCAAAACTCGTAAAAAAAAAAATCATCCAGAATAAATAGGTTTTCAGAGGCTTTTCGTAGAAAGCTCAGAATATACATTTTATTTGTCATATAAATGTCTCAAATATAAAAGATTTTAATCACAATCGTAAATATCAAGTTTAACGACTTTTCGTTTTTGAGCTATGTTGCCCACAGACACTCACATACACACGAACACACACATGGACGTTTTTCTAAAAATGCTTTGTTTGGATTCAGGGGGTCCCAAAACATGTATTTCCGGTAAATTTCTGTATCGAATTTGTGGGTGCAATACAATACCTTCCCTATACACTATGGCTTCCTTCGGAAGGGAAGTAAAGCCGTGGGTCCCGTGTCATAGATTTACGGCACGTAAAAGTACCTCGAGCCGATAGAGAGACCTCTGAACAAAATTAAGCAATTTTTCACGCCCAGTATAGAATGGGACGCTGAGAACCACAGCAGTTACAGAGCGTCCATAAATAGAACGCCATTTCATTTTTCCTATAAACTATGTACATAGTAGGTGTAGAAAAAGTAAAATCATAATTGAAGATACCGAGAACTGAAACACGCGATCCTTTTGCTTTGTTGGGTTTTTTCTTTATTTAGAGTGAAGTTCTCTTTCATTACTGGTAGTGAATTAAATATCCATCTTAGTAGTCTAGAAGCAGACGTTAAATAGAACTGGTATGAAAAACTGTCAATACCAGCTTCTCAACAGAAACATTAGTTTCGTCCCAAGAGAGAAGATCGAATCGAATTCGACGGCAGCTGAGGAGGAGCATAGATTTACTTTTCTTCTCTTGGGCAAGAAGACGTGAATAAATGTGATCTAACAACAAGTTGTAAAACTTCGGTTGACATTTGCCGATTCTTACTTAAGTGAATGTATATTCTCTTTCACTCTCAAAAGAGCACTACACAAGAGGCCGTTTCCTGTTGCTGCCTTCGATAAGAGGGTACGGATAGGATTCCGGGCAAAGCATTGGGGCATCCAGGATAAGATGCACTCCGCCTAGTGCACTCCAATTGGGAAGAAACAAAGCGGCTGCAGTGCCAATGATGCATGTGCTAACAGAAGACAGAAGATACAGCGACCTTGCAGGCAGCCTTGAACACTAGTTCTATTGTGTCAGAAGCTAACCGCTTGTTGTCTTTATTTTAGAAAAATAGTACAAAAATAACAACAGCAATATTTTCATTAGCATCAGCAGTATCATACTGTTTAGTCATCAATGACGATTTAAAATCGTAAAAAGTTATAGTTCGGAAATGTTCTCTAGTCAGAATTATTTTTGGGTGAACACAACAGCTTTAAAGTATGCTAATAAACTATTAGAGAAAATTGGTCAAACTACGCGGCAATAAATTCGCAAAACATAAGAAAGTAGCTATCAGATATCCACAAATTGTATTTGTTTTTAGAAACATGGAATTGCAACTTTTTTTCAGTGCAGCCCTCTAAGAAGTATCTCTTTATTCATTCTTCATTTGATGCATAAATTTATCTCTTTGTTCATTCTTCATTTGATGCATAAATTCCTAAAGATATTTGTAGGTTTTGAATAACGATTTAATTACTTTCATTTATCTCTCCCCTACAGTAATCTATTATAACTGTTGATGTTTCTCATACGGGAACTTGTCAACTCCTTTCCATACAAACAAGGGAACTTCAATCACATAGCAACGAGCTTTTGACTATGACTTTAGCCTATGGTACTCCCTTATTTCCTTTCTACTTACAAGGAAGCAAGTAAAAATATGATTTCTGTTAATCTTTTCTCGATTGGCATGAAGTAAATATAAAAATAAGTTTTTTAACAGTATTTTACTGTAGAGATGTAGAGAAAGTCATATGAATGTATCACATCATATTTTTTAAATTGTTAACGATTTTGAAATTGGAATCAAAAGTTGGAGGCCATGCTAAGGATTTTCACGCCCCATAAAAATGCATCGCCCTCCACTGGGTTTGAACCTACAACTTCGGGAGCCACAGGCTGGCATGTAGGAGGATTTTTCGAGATTCCTCAATATAAATGCTCACTCACATATAAGCTTTATCTCCCTGTAATATAAAATGTAACATCAAACATGTTCATCATTTTGTTTGCATCCTCATCCTTAGGATATTTATGAGATTTCGAAAATGAATCTCACAAGGGCTCGTTATTAATTTGGGTTGTCGAGCTACAGCAACCTGTATTACGATGTTTGTTTTATTCAACTAGTGCACGAGAAGTACAGCAAATTGGTCCACCCTGCGCTTTCGAGCCGATGGACAAAGTGACCCGATTATTGACGCAATTGGATTACAGCTTCATATAGGCACAATTGTGCAGAGTGAAGTTCATATTACATGAGGCTATCTGATTCGGCTATATCGCCAGCGTTATTCGAAAAGCATTAAACACAACTGCGATGGCCTCGGTAATAAAGCCCAACTGTGTCCCTATCAACGTTTATTGCAGCTGAAAGAGTAAAGGTTTATTTTAGATTTGGTAACCGAATTCCCTTTTCAGATGGTGAACCTCATGTAACAGGAAATAAATAATTATATCCATACATATGGACTGTTTTAAGAGTGAGATGCAAAATATTCTCCAATAACTTCTGTGCAACAATAGTGCAAACCTACCATACGAAAACTAAGAAATCGATAACGCCTAGACAATACGAAAGACGTTAAGGACACAAATTAATTTCTGCGAGCTTAACCCAGCAATAGTTAATTTCTCTATCTTCGCTATCTCTATGTTTCCGAGACCTGGACTACTACTTATGAATCAAGTAGCGTCCTAAGCTATGAGGCTGAGTGTACACAGCAACAAGCTTCCTAACAAACTTGGGTCTTCGCACATTTCAGGCAGTAACACTACCAAAGCATAACAACAGGGCGGTCGTAATTGTAATTACAAAAGACGATGCTTTGCATTGTATTTTGTTGATTTGAAAGTTTAAATAAATGTTGAAATAAAATTAAGATAAATCCTTTTACTATGGATACATAATTCTCATTGTTATTTTGAACTTTAACTAATCACATTATAATGAATCATCAATGAATTAGAAGAAGGGATTTCCATCAACAACGTACTAGATGGCTTAATTGGAACCCTAATGAATTCACGTGTACCATAAATGAAAAGAGAAAGAAGACCTAATTGAATTGAAAATGCTTTAAATTATGTAAAAACACTATAATAAAGTGCGTATTAACTATAATAAACAAATGCTACACTTCTTTTTGTTTGCAGATTAACAATACTGTTCCAGATATTCGAATCTTCATGATAATTACTAACCTTTTGATGTCTAAATTAAGAACGTTTGAGCGAACAAACTAAAACCCAAATTATGAACAGTAGCACAAGTGATCATAGTTTATCGATAATTCAGTTAAGGTTAACGAAAGGACTGCAGGCCTCCAAATAATTATTTTAAGCAGCGTGCATGATTTTGAAACCAAAATTAAATGGGTGTGAAAAGCTAGTAGCACGAGTGCTACTTGACTTGATAATAAGAAGAGAATTTATTTATTATGAACTTACATAGTTGATGCAGTTGCATTGTAGTTGATATTACAATATGTAGCTATTATATGAGTAATATTTTGACTACCAGAACTCGGCATATTAAATTTTTAATTGATGTAGTCATGAACCTATGCGATCTTACACAATATATTCCTAAAAACTAAAAATCAGTGCACTAGTGTAGTACGCCTTTGGTGGTCAACTGTATTCCATAGGCAAACCCTGACATTGTCTAATGGAATATCAATTTAATTTTGGAAAGTTTGCACATATTTAATCAGAAATAAGAATACTGATGATAGTTGGCTGATAGAAATAGATTAATGAGAGCAAATTTGTTTTTTGCTGTCTTTGAGTGTTATATTTCAGTAATAAAATGTGAAAGAGTCACTCCGTATAATTGGGTACACTCTGGGCTATAAATTTCGCTGAACCCCAATAAACCGAACAACTTCAATTATGCCGTGCTATCTCAACATAATCTCTCCCGCAATGTTCTTTTCTTCCCTACAGACATATTGAATGGAAAAAAATTGAAATTCTTCCTTTTTAGCGCAAAAATATATAATTTGATACCTGGATTCCGCATTCCAAATGCTTTCATTGGCATACTACGAATTCACGAGGTTAGGGATTGGAGATTCACAAGAGACGCTTCTGAAAACACTTTTAAATATAGCATACAACTATTTGCCATGATTATTGCTTGCCGGAATGCATACAAATATTATAAGTACATAAACCATATGGCTTTCTCTACCTATTCTGCAAAGAAAGTATTCTTACAAAAGATTATTCTTTTATCGATATCAAATAATCAAGACAAGTATTAGCAGAAATTGTCTTATTATTTCTTTCTAAGCAGAAGCGAAATAAGGGAATGCACTAGGCTAAAACGATAGTCCAATCTTTAAAAATGCCGGTCACTTTGTGAAACAAATGAAGTTCGGTTCGCTCTGCACGGCCAGGAGTAAAAATTGCCTCCATGTGAGAAAAGTTTAAGTAACTCAAAACTCGTAATATAGGTATATCTCGGAAATGCTTAACTCTAGAATAAAAATATATACCACATAAACTATGAGTCTTAACGAGATCTATTTTTTTTTTGTGTATTGTTTTTTTCTATCTCTTACGGTTTACCAGTTATGCAAAATGCATTCATAATGGAGAGGCTGTTTCCAGAAAATTCAAGATATATGTTTTATTTGTCGTGTAAGTATATTTAATAATACGGTATTTCAACAAAATAGTTACATCATTTTTGAGAAAAACAACTTTTCAAATAAAATTCCATATAAAGAATAGTTTGGTGTGGAGGAATTCTGTTTAAAATCTTCCTGACGTAACCTTGGAAAATACTAAACTTAATTATCAAGCTTGTACTCAATAGTTGTTTGATAGTGTTAACGCCCACTTTAACTACTTGTGGCACAGCAGGCGAGTACTTAGGTATTTTCGTTTTTGAACTATGTTGTCCATACAAACACTCGCGCGCGCACACACACACACACACACACACACATATATGGATCGTTTCCTAAAAATGTGTTGTTTTATCAGGTGTCAAAATACTCTTAATAAGCTCTATGTAAAACTATTTTGCTACATTCCTCTGGAAGTAATCAAGTTCACCATGGGCTAAACCATGATATAAAGAGAAAATTGCACCGACTAATATCAGGTGTCAGAAACATCACAAACGAATATCGTCAACCATATTCATTTATTATTCATTTTTGTGACAGCAAGTTACAAAGATTTCACAGCAAAAAAAAAAAAAAAAATCTTGGATAAGAAGAACAAAGTATATTAAGCTCTTAAAAAGGATAAAGTACATGCACATCAGCGCTCTTATTTTGTCCTTATTCATGAACAGAGAGAAAGAGTGCGAATTGACTGTAAGTTACTGGTGTAAATAATGTAAACTCAAACGGATATTTCTTTAGGCATTAAATGTGATTGCAGAATGTCAACAAAACATCATATATCAGTGTTATTCCTGTTACTGTTTATTTAGGCTTTTGCTATTCGTGATATACACATTTTAAACAGAAAAAGCATCGCTACAACATTTCCATTGGTGTTGCATGTTTTAATATGAAAGTTTTCTTAAGCTTCTTCAAAATAGTGTTCTATTGCGACGGCACCTTTTCAGAATAATCCATTCAATTTTCAGCTCAAGATAATCATCATAATTTTAACTTTGAAATTCCGCGTTACAACACTGCAATTTCTCTCATACACGACCTCAAATCACTAGTTTATTAAAAGCGTAAGGCAATCTGAATCAGGTTATTTTTTATGAAAAACCATCTTCAGAGTTTTGTGATGCACAAATAAAATTCCCCTTAGCAGCTGATCGCTCATCGCATATTGCGAGAGCTGTCTCTTGAGACGTACAAATAAAGAACTCTCTTTAGACAGGAACATGATGGATTAGAAGGCACATTGAGAGTAACATCTGCCTTGCACCTGTTCATAGTCGACAGTCTTCCTTTCCTTTCGTTTTAAGAGTTTAATTACGAGCTGAAGGAATTAAAACTATTTTCCCTTTGGATTGTGATTTCATCGCCCAAAATATGCCAAAATCAGAGTTTCTGCTGACATTTTGTCAGTTTTTGCTTACTCATTCTCTTTCCACCTTTTCCATCCAAGTTGCAAGATTGAATGATATAAGATGTTCGATAAGCATCAAGACTTTGTGATTTATTGCTTTCTCTAGTACATACTTGACGTAACATCATGGCATGACAATCCACAAGGGACCTTAGCCTACCGCCCGGCTGCTGCATCCCCCATTTCGGCCCGAATGCGTCATGAATGGGATCCAGTGCTGGAGGGTGAGGTGACGTGACCAGCGCCTCGAATCCCTCCTGGCAGGTTCATGCGATCTTCTTGATCTGGAGCCGCTACTTCTCAATCAAGTACTTCCTCAATTGAAACCCCCAGGGACCTAACGAGGCTGAGTGCACCCTAGCGGAGAAAAATTCTCCACCCCGGTACCGGTAATTGAACCCAGGTCTCCCGTTTGGCAAGCAGCCGCGCTAAGAAGATAACCAGTACGTACTTACCTACTTACATTTTCTATGTGGACGTATCTAGCCCATATAGAACTGTGTCGAGTTTTCACCAGAAATAAATGTTTTGAAACTCTCTGAACTAGAGACGAACATTTTTAGAAGAAAAAAAGTGTGTATGTGTGTACTGTGTTTTATTGTTAGCACCAAACTTGACAATCTTCGGCACCTTCCAAAGATTCTAGATAAAGATTTTTACGAAAATATCCCAATCCAAGCATTTCTCTACATGGAAATATTATCGATACTACTTATTTTCTAAAAAAAAATCTCTAAACGATTTTGATTAAAATACGGTATATTTAAGCTATTCTATGACAACTAAAATGTATGTCTTGAATTTTCTGGGATAGCCAGTAAAGTCCTTTTCATTCGGAAGGAATTTTGTGTGGATGAACCATAAGACACAAAAGCATATTGTCCAAAGATTTTAGGGGTTTTTAAAGGATGCAGTTTATTTCAAACAGCTCTTTTGTAAAACAGTCATTCGAAGATATCTGTTATTATTCTTTTAATTTTTAAAGGTTCGTCATTTTCTTAAAGTACTTTCTTTTCACGGTTTCCCGGATGAGCATGGAATTTTAAGGACAGTTTTAAACATTTGTCTGGTTCAACTTTCTGCATGCACGTTATACCTACAACGAAGTAAATAATGAAATTATTTTTGCGAAGGTATATCTCAGTTTACTTGAATTAGATAGAAAAATATGTTTTTTTTTAAGATTAATTCTTTCTTAATTAATTCTTAAGGTTAATAAATCACAATGGGTAAAGAACGTCATAGGAATGTATCGCATAAGTCTTTCTCTTCTACGTCAGTAAGGAAGCGTTGAATTCAAACGAAAGATTGGATGTTGATATTTTACCGAGAATACATGTTTTGAAGCTCCCTAAACCCAAATATACCTGCTATTGTTTTAAGTTCAGCTGTCTTGCAAGGTTGTGACACGGAAGATTTTCAAGAAAATACTCCCATTAAAGCTACCCTGGCCTAGAGCATGTTTGTAACATTTTGTTACTCTTAATGGTGCGCTAATGATTTTGATTAAAATGCCAGATCATAATTAAGACCATTTCCATGAAATGCGAAATGTGTATCTTGAATTTTCTGTAAAACCATCTGAAGTCCTCTTCATTCTGAAAACCGCAACAGATATATAAAACCTCATTTCAAAAATATATAAATCTCGTTGAAACACACAATTTATGTAAATACATTTTTGTTTAGTTAAATATTTTTCCATATATTCCACATTATGGTCTGAAGTTTGCAATATTTATACTTTCCTCAAAAAAGAAGTCATTATTAATTGTTCTCTAACCACCTACACACCCACCTACGGACCTACATACCTCTCCTAGGCATGCACAGAGAACAGGAATTCCAAAACCTTCACATAGCCAGCAGCTTTTAAAAGATTTGACTGTCGCTTAAGCCTAGTGTATTTCTCTTGTCAATTATCTACAAGAAAATATGTAATTAAACCATTTCTAAAAATATGTATTAGCCCGTCTGTGTAGTATGAGTGTAGCGTGTCTGCCTTAGATTTAAGTGATCCGGAGTATAAATATTGGTTAGCGTGAGTTACACAGACAAGAATTCCTCCTCCCCCTTTAAGGTTAATGAACCTCGGACTCATTTGAACATAATTTTATTTATGCAATTCGTTCACTACCCGATATGACCTACTAAGTTAAAGAACGTTAATACAAAACAAAAAATAATGTTCATCTCGATTAAAATGAGTTTAAAGAAAAATACAATATTATTCATGAAACTCGGATGAATGTAACACATGTAGCTTTTTAAAGAATTGCTTGACTATCGTCATTTGTGTAACGTAACTTTTGTTTGCTGAATTAGTAATTCTTGCGCCGTGTTGTATCCGATTCAATGAATGACCTGAAATAAAGTTTACGCAATTTACTGTAAGTATTAAACACTCTCCTTGTTGATATTTCGTCAATCTCGGAACCGTCAATACAAATACGTTATTCTTTTCTTTTGTATCCGCAAAACCACTGTGGGTAACTTTTGCCCATAAGCAGATCCTGAAAATATTAAATTGCATATGCTAAATCAAGGCTTGTGATTTGTACTATGTAGAATTGAATTCTCGGTTTTAAATCAAATTTAACATTTCATCATATTTCGGTTCAATTATTCATATGTTGTGTAGCTAATCTTATTACTTAATATTTTACAAAATTTTAAAAAATGTTAGTTTTTAAAATAAATATTATGCAGATTGTCCTAGAAAAAAATAGAAAACGAGTTATCCAGCTATTTTTTTTTTTGAAATAGCCTTATAGAAAAACTCTAACAAAGCTCTAGCATATAACACTAAGGAAGAACTGGCTGAAAGCTACAGATTACTTATTTCAATTTAGATGAAGGTCCAAATATAATATAGTGTCGGGAACAATCCATCTTAATTTGCTCTCAAATTAATAAAGTACCTCAAGCTAAAACCATTGAAATATATTAAAAACTACAGTCGCACCAATACGTTTTTTGTCAACTTCTGTTGTCAGAAAACTGTCAAATATTGAAAAAGGCCCGTATAGTATTTGCTATGAGGAATTAGGGGTGGGGGCAACAATGTCTGCGGCAATGCAGGGCCCATTATTTATGGTACTGTTATTGCCAAACCTCAATTCAACAAAATGGAAGTATGAACATTTATTAATGATTTACCTCATTAACTGTTACAAAATGAGACAGGATATAAAACAACAGCCAAAAAAACACCGCAGTGGAACGTTTATCCCAAAGCGGTTTGTGAACGATATGAGAAAATGCGCCCGGGAACCACACACCTGGATATTATCGCTTGAAATCGGCGATTAAAACGGGAAAAGTTGAGCGCTAACAGCGTCGGAAACCACAACTACTCTCATGAGGCACGTTGTATCCCACTGACTGGCTTTACATGCAACTGACACATACCATCAAGTGTCCAGCTCCATCGAGCATGGCAGTTGCGTTTATGCAGACAGCTTTCACTATTTTAGCTTTGTTCCTTTCTACACCAATACTTCCTGCTTGCTGATTTCTGCAGTGAGGCAAGTTGTTGCACGAGTGATTCATATAAAGTCAAAGTAATTTTTCAATTTTGGACGGTAAATAGATCTGACAATGCGCATTCACATTTCGCAGACACGTTCGTCTATGAATTTGTGTATTTAAACAAACGCTATTCTTTAATCCACATCGCGTTAATTAAGAAAAATATCAATACTAACTTAGATATAAAATGTGAAACACTCAAGCTTACATCACATGTCGACTTTTGCCCAATTAAAAGCAAATAACTTTTCCATTTTATTTACCACCTATGATAATGTAATCCATCCAAAAATCTTCATCATTACTTCGCCGGGAGTACAAATTTTTAGCGCCTCAGTACCAAAAAATGATTTTGGGAGCAAAATGATGAATGTGTATGTAAATAAAGTAATTGAATAACGAAAAGTCAATTACCAAATTTGGTATATAAGTTCAACATCTTGCAACATGCGACATCCACCCACTATAAAATGTTTTGAATATTTTATTAACTCAAAGTGCTAACAATTATCTTTTTCTTTTATTATCTCTGTCTCTCTCGCTCTCTCTCTCTCTCTGTAGCTTAACGTCCTTTAACTTGATTGATCATATCATACGATGACTGAAATCGCTGAAATGATGTTCAAATGCTCTTGGGGTCTATGGAGATTCAAGTTTTTCGACATTCGTCTTCTCAGGATAAGGGAAAATCCCCCAGAGAACCTAATCTGGATAACTCACCCAAAGGAACATTCAAACTCGCGACCTCATGAATATGAACACACACGCTACTCGCAGAGCACCGAGGCGGGTATCATTACTTTTGATTAAATGTTTAAAATATGAGCATGACTAATAACATTGTTCTGTATTTTAGAATAGATTATAAAGTTCTCTTCATTCTGTATGAATTTGATATAAAAATCTTATATGTAATATTCACATGAATTTTTCTAACTATTCTGCAACAGATTATTCTAATGAAAGCTTTTTGTTCTATCTACTTCATGATAATGAGATAAACATTGATAGAAATGGTTTTGTTGCAAAAGTTCTTGTATGTATCTTAAGAATAGGGGAATACATAAATTCTAAGCGATAGTTAGATCGTTTAAGAGGGTGTCACCATAAGTTGCATTAAAATCCGGTTTCCTTGCATGGCTAGGATGAAAAGAAAAAGAGCAGTAGTTTAACTTTAAATCAATTACAATATCTCGAATGTGGTTGTCGTTCTGAGTAACTCAGTTGGTTAGGTGCTGGCCTTCTGATCTCAAGGTCGCGGGTTCAAACCCGGTCCATACCGATGGTTTTTTTTTTTTTTTTAGTGTTTAAAAGTGACAGCCCTATGTCAGTAGATTTATGGCATGTAAAAGAACTCCTTCAGAACGAAATTCCGGCACACCTGGGAGCTGACATGATCCTGGCAATTGACACCACCGTTAACAAACAAATAATATTTTTTTTCAGACGTGGTCAACTCCACAACAATGATATGACGTAAATTCTGTTTTAACGAGCTCTACATTTTTGTGTAGAAAGTTTTTATCTGTTGCGCTTACCGTTTATGCAAAAGTTATCCAGAATGAAGAGGAATTCTAAGGCAATTCCCTGAACATTCACGATACAATTTCATTTGTCTTAAACATATATTTAATATAGAGTACTTTAAATAAAATCGTGAAAGTGTTTACGAGAAAATAAAAAATTGAAACATTTTCCAAGTATGTAATTTGCAGTCGGGGGATTTTCCTGAAAATCTTTGTTGCGCATCTTTTGAAGATACTGAACGTAAATCCAAGTTTGGTACTTGATCGATTTTTCTTTTCTGAGATATGCTGTTTACAACGTACATCCAACACCAAAAGTTATAAAAACGTGTATTTACTTTGAAATCTCGGTACATGTGTTTTGAATAATTTGCTGTACTTCTTCTCCTTATTATAGGTACCTAGTAGAGGAAGTAAAACATGACTTACAAAAATGTTGTGGCATTAACATTATCTGAACGAGTTTTCCAATAATTGATACGCATTAAGTGGGCGCAGATATGCATATGAATATACCAAAATAAGTTGACATACATTCAGGTAAACTTGCACCTCAAAATCTTATAATGTACATCTGGAATTTGGTAGCCGATATTAGAACTGTCATCCTAAACATAACTGTAGTATGCACACGAATGTATGGCTGTATTTTTAATCAGATTATTATCAATATCGTTTAAATGTTTGTTAGGATACAACGAATATTAGTTGATGCAACAAATGGTTACCTTTAATGCACGAGTGACATATCAAGGTTTTCCACTACCTGATATAACATTTTACATAATCTTAGAATTATAATCTGTAGGGAGTAAATCCTAAAATAATTCGGCATACATGCTGACAAAAGTGAGATCATCTTCATATGCTCGTATCGAGTGGTTGCACTTTACTCTCCCTGAATTTCATATTTTATTACTTAGCATGTTAAAGCATGAATAAGAAGTCACCTGTGTACAGTTCCTTCCTGGGAGGAAAGCGAGCAGCTCATGGACTGTAACCTAGGTAATTATCAACACAGCATGCTAAATAACTACAAATAATTCAGACTATAAATTATTCTATGTTGAGTACACAGGTTTTAGTATCTTAGTTTCTTAGAGAAAAGGATACCATAAAAGCAACAGCAACTTAGATTACCGGTATTATATCATTGCTATAGGAAATGGGTGGTTACTACTATTGGGTCGCAAGTCATAATGAGCAAATTAGGCACAGCATTAAATAAATATATAATAAATAACTTATTTATTATAGTAGAATTGTAGAAATGATACAAATCGACACAATAAAATAATCACGAAATTCTATAGATTTCTTTAAGAGGCACGTTTATATTCTAGTTCAATTTTTTCCAGAAGGTATTAAATACATACACGAGGTAAAAATGCGCCAAGGACTTCTTTAATTCTTACACACAATGATCAGTTATTTTAGAATAAACATTTGTTTAACTACATCTCATAAATAAGTACTAACAAAAAGAAAGTACAAATCAGTTCTGAACACCTGTTCGCTTGTGACACTGCTAGATGTCGAGTTGGCGCTGGCCCAGCGTTGACAACATCCTCACCACACTTGAAACGAGGAAATATTAGTGAAAAGTGGTCATCATACATTTTCAACACAATATAGTACATCTCCCAAAAGGAACACATTAACAAAGTTTTTTGTGGTTGGAGGAAGCAATAGACAATTGCGAAAATAATAGAAAATATTACAGAAATAGCTTTAAAGATATAATATATCATTATTTCACTTTCGCAGAATTGAACGGAAACGCTTGAAATATGTTTAAGAAATTTGTGAATTGCGTTAACTACGATCAAGAGTTTTACAGTTTGCATGCAGTTCGAAGTCTGGATCGTAAATTGCACAAATATAAATGTAATACAATTTATTTTAATTTGAATTTATATTTGTGAACTATGCTGCGAATAGCCACTAGAAAAAAAGGCAATGACACATTTTGAATAATCTGAAGATACTTCATGCCGAGGTCCCAAGATCGAATTTAGATTATGGGTGTGTTACCCGGATAAGATTTTTCAGGAGGGTGCAATCCCTTATCCTGAAGAGACGAATGCCGAGGAAATTCAAGCTCAGTTGATCTCGGGATCATTTGAGCGTCATTTTAGCGATTTCGTTCATTCATCGTTCGATATGAGTACTAGGATAAAGGACGTAAAGATGTAAAAAGAAAGAAAGGAATAAAGATAGAATAAAAGTTCTTCACAAAACAGAGTGGTATTATATTAATAAAAAAAATGGATAGCTGGCGGAACAGTATACTATGGCATTATCGCATTGCTGTATTTGTTAAAGGCTTTCACTTTTGATGGGTTAAACCAGGCCGTTCCAGTTCTTCTCATGTGACAGAGTACGCAACAACAGTCCTTGAAACCCGGTCGGAGCATGCCCCACCTGTAAATTAATTCTACATTGACGATAGCTTTCCCTGCTAAGCTGTACTGCATGCTGCAGGCGGACCCCTGAAAATTGTGACTACTCCACTGCTCCGCAACAAATTTAGAGACGCATGATTAAGATGAAACAGCAACGCACTATGAGCAGTGAGACAACGATCAAATAGGCGACTTAAAGGCTGTAGAAACGGACGTACTGGTTCATTGGTAACCGGGAGGGATGACACGCGTGGTAACATAGGAGCCTTCCATTCTGTTGGTTACAGGTGCGATTTCCGTTAGGCCAGATACCCTAATATATGAGGTTTTCGTGGTTGCTGGTAAATTATATACTACGAATTTTCCATATTCAATTTCTCTCATTTTTTTTTTTTTTTTTTTTTTAAATACGGTACCGGAGTCTGATCGGGACTCCGGCACTGTATACCCTACTTTTATTTACTTTTTTTTTAAACTTGTTTTCTGTATTATTACTGGATTGCTGTTTTCTTACTTTTTGCAACACACACATAAACACAAACATATAACACACATGCCCAAGGCGGGACTCGAACCCACGATCCCCAGCGCTACGAAGCACCAAAGCCTTAGCGAGCGCGGCCATGGGGACCGGCATTTCTTTGCTTTCATCCCACAGGGTTGCCTGCACGGCGGTCGGTGGTGTGTGGTGCATGTGGTGGATGCGCTTTAAGGAGAGAACTATTTCTTCCCTGGCACGGAGGACCTTCTGCCCGAGGCGGATAGGGGAGGCAGTGAGAGGGTGGCTCAGGACGCTAAACCTGTAAACGCGCTGCGCCTCCGACATCAGACCTGGTCGCCCTTCATACTCCCAAACTTACAAATCCTCCTTTGCGTGTACATATAATTTCTAAGACTGTTGATAACAAATTCTGTTTCCTCCTTTGCAATAACAATAGGAAGCCGAGAGGATTCCCGAGTATCTGAGCTGTATTGTATTATAACGATGAGATAAATCAGCTTAATGCTTTAATTAGATGTTGTGCATCGATTAAAGACAAAAAGCCATTTTCGACAACATAAATCGTGTGCAAAAATATTGAAGATCTACGTATGAACAGAGAGAAAAGTAGAATGAAAATTACATTTTATATTTGAAATCCACAAAATTATAAACATAATACTGGGTTACCGCCGAAAGTAACACCCATGTACTTTTACACTGGAAAAATAATAAAATATGGACAAAGATTTTTCTATGCAAAAGGTAGTTTGGAGGGCAAGGATTTTCTGAAAATTCTGAAATGCAAGAAGAATATACATAACATACGAGTACACGCGGGAGTATGTGTTTAATTGTGCTACGCTGAGCAATTCTTATGCTGCGTCTAAGTAACGAGTAACAGTACGAGCAATTATTTACCATAATTTAATACAAATAAACATTTGCATATATGCTTTTGTTACTTATTTCCTTGTTGATATGGACGAATAAGAGAATACACTTAACTTAAACAATAGTAAAATCTTTTAATCGGTGCTCGCAATATGATGGGCTTGAAATTTCGTTTTCTCTTCTTCACCAGAGGAAGATAAATGAATAAAGGAAAGTTTATTACTTTTAAAATTAAGACCTCTTAGTTTACTTAGGCAGACATGCCATCCAAAAATTACCGAGATTTCACAGAAGTACATATTTTAGAGTGGCTGTATATAAAAAAAGCATTTTAGGAGAAAAAGATCCGTGTGTGTTTAGTGTGTTGTGTGCGTGTGTGTGTGTGAAAGTGTATTCCTTGTGTCTATAAGCACGATAATTCAATAACAAAAGTCGGTTGGATATCAAATTTGGTATTTAATTTCTCTCCAAGGATGGAAGACAAAGATTTTCAGGAACCCCCATAGAAACATTTTTAAAAATTGTTGATATCCTCAAGTTAGCTATAACGATTTTATTAAAATACTGTGTGTAAAAGCTATTCAATTGGCAAATTAAATGTATATCATTAATTTTCTGAGAATACCCTCTAAAGACTTATTCATTCAGGATGAATAAGTGGTAAACTTAAGAGACAGACAAAAACTTACTAAACAAAAAATGTATATCTTCTTAAAACACACACTTTATCTTATATAGATTTTTCTTGTGGCGTTATCCATTTCCAAGACATCCCTTGTTAGTGGTTTTACATCAGGCTATGCATAGAGAACCGAATTTCAATTGCATAGCAGCCAGTTGACTTATTTTAGCCTCGTGTATCCTATTATTTCCCTTATACTTAGGAGTAAGTAAGTAATAAGATCATATCTACTACTGTTTATCTTGATTGCTAGAAGCAGATATCAGAATAAGTTTGTCTAAGAACAGTTTCTTACAGAGAGGTAAGAAAGATATGTGAATGAAACACATAAGATATTTTATTATTATTTTATCACATTTCATATAGTAAAATAACATAAATTCCAAACTTTAAGAAAATATATAGTTTTCTTGCACTTTGAGAACTTTAAGTACCAATTCACAAAAGTTACAAATGGGTATGCATATGTTTATCAGTAGGTATTCTCAGTTTTAAACAATAGTTTCTTGCAAATATTTTTCCAACACTTTTCCATAGGTACTCAAAATGTTCCACACGATGCAATTTTTCACAAATGAATTTAAAAATTGTTATAACGCCTCTTAAAAGTACATTAAACTGTCCATATTACGCTTTCAAAATGTTATCCAGTTTTGATAAATAAATATTTAAATTTGCAAAAATCAAATCGTTTTGGAGAACATAAAGCAATACTTTTCCCCACAGTAATTACGACTAACATAGAAGTTTATAATAATGGCATCTAATTTGTAAATTTATTTACTGTAACGCTGGACATTTTATGTAAATACTCTTAAAAATGCATCATGTTGGTCATTTTATTACAATAATAAATTAGATAAAAATTATGATTGAAATAACCTTACAAGCTAGAATGTTGATACCTAGCAGAAATATTATTATTGTTATTAGTAGTGGTGGTGGTGGTGGTGGTCGTGGTCGTGGTCGTGGTGGTGGTGATGGCGGTGGCGGCGGCGGCAGTGGTGGTGGTAGTAGTAGTAGTATTTACAATAACTGGTATAAATTTCCATAGGATATCTTACATTCCAAATTTCCTAGATGCATCACCTTGAGGGCCATTTTTGAGAACGCGAAATACGCGCAAAATGTTTCCATGCAAAGTGTAAATTGGAGAGAAGAGGATTTTCTTGAAAGTTTCCGATCGCATCTTTGGAAAATGTCGAACTTAAAAAATACGAACATTCTGTTGTGCTCCTCTCTCTCGCTCTCGCTCTCGCTCTCTCTCTTATTTCTGTAAAAGTTATTATTTTATTCACGAAGCCTCAAAACGTGTATTTACGGTGAAATCTCGGTATAGAAATTTGGATTGGAATGTAACACTTCCCTACTTACAATAGTTCTACATGTTCAATTTGCATGAATCCCTCTATATAAGAATTTGTGGAGGGCAGATTTAGATGTCGTTTTTGAAACGTCTGAACTTTCTATGCTCTTTGAAAGGATTCGGTTCAAAGAAAAGCTTTCGTAAAAGGGCGACCCGTTTGCTATGACCGGATAACCAGGGCTCATACATTCATAGCCTGCCAGCGCCAAAGCTACCGCCATCTCTGGAAGTGACTGATGGACCTGTGAGAGAGAAGAGGGCTCAAGTCCCCCCATCCCTACTTCGTCACATCCGTCCAAACGCATCACTTTCCGCTTCATGTAGAACAAATTGCTTCCCTTGCAAGTGATACCAAGTTGATAGCAGATGGAAACCTGTTTCGCTGAGGAACATCTTTCAGGAAATGAGAACGTACGAGCGAAAAGGGAGGGGGGAGTTTCCAACCCGATATTTTTATCCTTTCGCTTCAGTTCCTGTACAAAGAAAAAGGTAAGTGCTAGAATCAATTTTGAATGCAAACGTTTCCTCCCACTACTATACTCAAGCGTCGTTTCTTTAGAGCCTTTAAAAAAGGCAGCATACATATGACTCTGTGGTACTTTTACAAATATATACAGGGTGGAAGCAAACGCTAGTCATGAAAAAGCATGTGGTGGAGTTTAATAAGGGCTAGAAAAAATCAAAGTTTGCTAGCTGAATGCTGGAATGGATCATACATTAATGTGCGAGAGTATAATGGTAGTTATTGAGATGTGAGTGCATTTATGAAACGAGCGGAGTGAGTTTCATAATTTTCAACGAGAATCTCAATTTCCATTAAAGACAAGTTTCAACAACTATGCATGCTCAACCAGTGTCTAACTTTAAAATATTTATAAATTATGTTTAATATTCAAGGGCAACTTGAGTTAATAAATGCATTCACCGTACCTTACAGGAATAATTCATGTGCATAGAGTTTCTGTTTCTTTACTTTTGTGGCAATAAATTATTAGTCTTGCAGAAATTTCCGACGATGTAAGTTGCGTCTCAATGTCACACGTATTCGACACTTTTACTTTTCCTAAACTCCAACTTGTTATTCTTCTATTGAACATACCAGAATAGTTTATAGTTGCCCTTTCAACAGTTAATTAAGGTAGCCTTGCAAGATGCACACAGACGCGAAAGTATTGATAGTTACATGTGTATTTTTTTGATTAGTGGAAACCTGCAATTTCATGAAGAGACGTACTTTAATGAGCACCATTAAAGTTCCGCTACCACACGCATCATTACTACGCTTAGGCATTGTTGAGCATCGATATTTTAAATACTTTCTGTAAAATCCTTGTGTTCAGGCTTAACAGCGGAGGTTCTAAAGAAGATATGATAGAAAAGGGGATAAAGAGAAATCGCAGGGACACTAACAGCCGGTCCCCATGGCCGCGCTCGCCAAAGCGTCTCGCTTTGGTGTTTCGCAGCGCAGGGGATCGTGGGTTCGAGTCCCGCCTTCGGCATGGGTGTTATATGTTTGTGTATGTGTGTGTAAAAAGTAAAACAGAAATTCAGTAATCAAAGTAAACAAATTAGGTAAATAAAAAGTAGGGTATACAGCGCCGGAGTCCCGATCAGACTCTGGAACTGTATTTAAATAAAAAACAAGTATGTATGTAGAATATGTGGGCCACACTTGCACATGGGCATTGAACCTGTTCTCCCTACCGGAGGGCCTGCAAGAGAAGCTTCCCTGAGCGGATTGCTGCAAAGTCAACTGTTACTTCCTATCTGCTGGTTGCTCTTACTCAGGAATTATGCTAAACAATATAAACTATATCAAGCTCCTACGCTAATGAAAGTAATTCAATTAACGGTCCTTAAAATATGAAACGTTTTAAAAAGGTCCAGCACTATCATAAGCTTAAACTTGAATGGTCAGTGACAAAACGATAGATACCTAAATGGGAAATCCTCTAATAAAAATCTAATGTATAACATTCACATGACATTCTCTACATCTCTGCAACAAGATATTATTAAAAAGCTTATTGAGATAGACATTAGCAGAAATTGTTCTTATTATTTGGTTCCTTATAAGTAGAAGCGAAATAAGGAAGTACCAAAGTTTAAAGTGATAATCAAAACCTGGTTGCTATGCGACTGAAATTCCTTTGTTTATATGGACAAAAGTTGACAAATCCCTGTATAAGAAAAAGTATAAGCTTTTTTAAAGCTGAAACCAATAATAAGGAATATCTCAAAAACGATCAACTCCATGAAAAAATGTATATGACATAAATCGTGTGTTTTATCGTGATCTACATTTTTGTGTAGTAAGTTAGGGTTTACTACTTATGCAAAATTCAATAAAAATCATCCAGAATAAAGGTGTCTTTAGAGGCAATTCCTAGAAAATTCAAGATATACATTTTATTCGGCATGTAAATATCTGAAATATAACATTTTAATAAATGCCGTTAAAGCCATTTTTGAGACAGTCAAAAATTTAAAAATGTTTTCCATGTGAAGGGTAGTTTGGGATGGGGGATATTTTCTTGAAAATCTTAGTGTCGCTTCCTTGGAAGAACTTGGTATTTAACTGTGTTTTCATTTTTTAACTATGCTGTCCACAGATACAGACGCGCGCGCACACACACACACACACACGGACCTTATTCCAATTTTTTTTGGGTTCAGGGGGTCCCAAAACATGTATTTCCGGTGAAATCTCGATATAGAATTTTTGAGTGGAATACCATGCCTTCTCTATACACTATGTACATAGTACGTGTAGAAAAAGTAAAAGGGTCAATGCTTATTACACATTTAAAGGTTACATTTCACTAGGTATCAATATATTTTAAAATTCTCTTAAAACAGTTATGTAGCGTACAGTAATATTGCTTAAATGTGTTACTTCATCATAAGCGTTTATACCTAAGAACCAGCAGCACTTCTTAATCCAGTTTTTGAAACAAAGTATGGCAGCGAAATCATTAATAAAAGATCTGACAAGCAAGAGAAACTTAAGTAAAGGATTATCTATTTATTTTAGCAAATTTTTTGTGTGTAATCATATTTTACTTCAAAATAAATATGAATATCGTTATAAAAATAAGTGTCTTCTTTTATCCTTTTTCGGGACTGGACTATTTTCGCAGTGTGCCAAATCCATGATCGTGAACTCTATGCAATATGCGGAGTTGAACTGTGCATACTCAAATCCTTAGTACGAAGAAAATTCTAAACAGCAAAAATGAGATTTTTAAGATATGTAGAAAACATACAAAGAAATAAATAAACAGCATTCTAACATATACTGAAATTTGCTCAAATGAGATTTTTGAAGTGCTCTTCTAGACAAACACAGAAGCGAGGAATACAACATAAATTGAATAGTTTTATGTTTACAGAGATACAATCAAACAGTATCGACAAAGTTGGATAGAATATAGTGGGAAGAATGTAGTAACACCGCACCGCAAAATATTAACGAATTACAGACCTAGCAATAGAGGTGGAGTGAATTATAATAACTTCCATCAGACAGAACAAGACAGGAGACTTAACCCCAAGTAGGAGCGGCGTTAAATAAGTCCTTAGAAAAGTGCAATTGTTTTAAGCCTTCAAAAAGTAGGATTTTGGAAGCTCCTCAAAATAGACATCTGTTTGGGAGATGAACTCTTCGTTAGACGGGAGTCGTTTTGGCTGAGCCACTTTTTCCAGTTTGGAAATAAAAAAAGTCAGTGGGGACCAAATCTGGCAAATGCGGTGGATATTGTGGTAAGTTGAACCTTAATTCTAACATTTTCGTCATCGAAACAGCGCAGGTATGCACCTTTGTGTTATCTTGATGGAAGAGAATATTTTTCTTTGCCAGATGATTGTCTTTATTTCTCCTTTCAGTCGATGCACTAACGATGCATAATACTCTCGTTCTTCTTTTTGGCAAGTAATTAATGTAGAGAATTTCACGTACATCCCAAAAAAAACTGAGGTCATCACCTTGTCCGCAAATATCACCATCATTGCCTGATTCAACGCTTTTAAAAACTCACCGTTTTGACTGTACTTTTCTTTCTGGAGCGTAGTAGTGTATCCATGTTTCATCCACAGCTATGTATCGACGCAGAAACTAGTCAGAATTGCCAAAAGTGCCAAACCACCCTCCGAATCGGTCACACGATTGCGCTTATTCCCCATTGAGAGCAAACGCACCTTCCTTGCCGAGATCTTTGTCAGACCTAATTTTTGGTACAAAATTGAAAACACTGTACCTTGTGATATGCACGTGGCTTCTACTATTTCGGAAACTTTGATTCGTCGATCACTCAAAACCATATCCTGGATTTTGTCAATAATTTCGGACGAAGTCATTTCTACTGGACGACCAGAACGATGTTCGTCATTTGTCTATGTACGGCCACATTTAAATGCATTTATCCAATTGTAAATTGTTGCAAACGTAGGAGCAGATGTTAAGCCTTTTAAATAGAGGTGTTTGATCACCGCACGAATTTCGTTTTCTTTTTTCCGTTGTTGATTCCATCGCCCATTACAACGAAACCACGAGATGGATTTAGTTGAAACTTTAACTGCGATATAGTAACAGACGACGGTCACTAAATGCAAACCTTTTTCGACGCTACGAGTGTAAGTCCTTGGATTTTCTAAGGACTTATTGAACGTCCCTTGCATGATGATTATGATGATGATAAAGATTTTCCCCATATTTTAATAGTTTTCCAAATTTCTCGGAGATACATGTGGGTCAAGGGCTGCCAGAACACATTGATGTACACAGCGTCAGTAACTTCATGGACCCAGTGTACAGTATTTAATAAGACGACTCACCTTTGTAGGTGCATCTACTTAGTTATTTGGATAGTGTTTAACGCCCACTTTTACTGTAATGGCACCGCAGGCGATGACACTGACGGTACATAGAACGAAGTTAGAACCCCAATGAAATACGATAGCGGAGTAAGCCGGAAAATCCGGAGAAAACCCGCCTCTTTGTCCACAAAAATCTCACATACGGTCGCTTAGATCGAACTATCGCCTTCTAGGTGAAAACCGAGAAATCTGACCACTCGACTACGGCGCGGCCAATACTCAGGTATGTCCGTGTATAACAATAGTTGATGGGATTGGTATCAAAATCCATATTTGAGAAATCCATTTGAGAAAAAGGAAGTATGGGAAAACTGACACCAATAACAAGGAATATCTCGAAAATGGTATAAATTGCGTGTTTTGACGATATCTACAAATGTTAAAGTACGTTTGTGTCTATATTATACGTTTATCAGACACACAAAGGTAATTCAGCGGCTATTCCCACAAAATTCATGATACAGATTTCATTTATTATACACATATTTGAGCATATTACATCCTTCCGAAGGTTAGTTAAAACCGGTATGAAACAATGGGTGAAACCACAGCCCAACCGCTGCTAATAGGATGATTTTCCAGTGCTTTCCGAGTCATGGAAGATGGTATTTTAATCAAAATTGTAAGATCCATTTTTCAGGAAACCAAAATTTTCGAAGAGAGGGGTGGGAGAATTTTGTTGAAAATCTTTCTGTCGTATCCTTGTAAGATGTGAAACTTAATATCAAGTTTGATACCTATGTAGCGACTTTTCGTTCTTGAGTTGATTTAAGGAATATAAAAAAGATATTTCAGTGAAATTTCGACAGAGAATTTTTGGGTGGAATACAATTCTCTCCCTACTAACTATACATGGTAGAAAAAGTAAAGTAAGCTTAGATGTCACTTCACACACTATCGTTATGGCGCCAAATTATTTTCTTCTTGTAATGAGTAGTCATTTTTAAATACGCGGAGCTAAATTCATTCAGAGGCGTAAGCTGCACCATTATTTTTAGGCTTTTTAATAGTTCAGTTGTATGGGTTGCTACATAACAGCAGCAGATGGCTATGTTATAAGCGAATTTTTAATGTCGTTCACTGAAAAGAGTTTTCAGCGGTATATTTTTAACGACCATATGCACTACTTGATGAGTTCTGGATATCCATCAGAGAGGTAATTACAATGAGTTGGGGCCACAATGATTGGCTGGGTATTCGAAATAGGTAATTTTTATGTTTGTTTATGAGCCTATCACATTACCAAAGCAACAATTACCTCTACCATAATATCACTAGCATCAGATTTAGAAATTGTAAGATGTATCCCTTCCCGGCCAGCAGCACTGGCAACAGTACGAGATAGAAGTGTTCATAAAATTTATATTATTTTGAGGTATTATATAATATGGTGTAATTGTTGTGAAATGAAAAATATAAACTGAATTTGATGTCTATACAATTCCTTAAAATGAGATAGATCCTTATAACATTCCATTACGTGAAGTGACTTAGAGTAAGGCATTTTAAATTCGAGTGCTTCTATAGAAAGTTTGAAAAGCTCAATTTTGTAAAAAGGAAATTGCTTACGCTTCTCATTCCCCAGGAGGGGAAGATGTATTTAAAATGAGCGTTTTTAGGAACACTGAAACTGGAATATAAAATAACTCAACACCCAGTATCAATGACTATGTTTTTGTTATTCAGCAAAGTTACTTGGCCATTAACTTAAGAGACACTGGGGAAAAAAGGTGAAAATGCTTTATTTATACATGGATGTTTTGAAAGATTACTATGATTGCATTGTTGTTATGTTAATGTGAATACCAAATGTTATTCAAATTAAATAAATACTTTGCAAAATATAAATTATATCATAACTTTATTACGTAAATATATTGCATAGATTTTCCCACGCGCCTAAATTTCATAAAACTGTTTTGAGATTTTCTGAGCTTTAAACCACACACAAAATCTTTAAACGTTGATAAGTTTAATTACTGAATTATTATAATTTTTAAAAATGCTAGAAATTTTAGTTTCTAAAATTAATTATTTTTGTATATATTTTTTGAAATATCATTATTGTTGTTAGGATAACTTTTTCCTTTGTAATGTTACAATAGATACAATTTTAGTTGTGTTTAAACAAACAATGAGCCGTATGGAACATTTTGAAAGTGTTACAGTATACTTTTGAGAAAACGCTGTTTGATAAAATGGTGTAATAGGAGACAGGTGTACGAACTTTAAATGGCTGTAGAGCCAGAAGCAGGGGAAAATAGCTAAATGTTGATTTTCTACCGGGTGTCCCAAAATAATATATACTCACCCCTAAATCCAGACGGTATTTCTCTGTGTTCCACCTCGTTCTTGGGAGTATATTGAGTACATTTAGAACATGCACGGGCTAAGGGAGCTTAAGGAATAGAACAAACGTATTTTCTTTCTGTTGCATTTCGTTGCTGAGAAACAACACTTCAAAGTGTATACATATCAATCTGGGACACTCTGCATAAAAGCCTAAATTATTAAATTATTTTGTTTGTTAACGAAGCTGTCAATTGCCAGAATCATATCAGTGCCACCGGTGTACCTGAATTTCGTCCTGCAGGAGTTCTGTAACATGCCAGTCGTAAAGAGCCTATATAAATATTAATACTTTTAACTACTGCAATTAGAGTAAAAATAAGTATGTGTCCATTAAGATTATAATTATATTAATAGGTTGATTGTATATTTTAATAACAAGTTATTGTGTAAAAGTTTAAAGTTAATCTGGAATAATTAGCACACGAGTTGGATAGTTGGAGTCAGACTGAAAAATTTGAACCGGGATTTGTACCACGGATCTTCCGATCTAGCCGGTTGCTCTGCCACTGAGCTAACATGGCAACATGCGGTATAGCATTGAATTTCTCAACTGACTCGCATATTTCCCGGTAAACCACAACGGATCTCGAAGTACTTTGAGATGACAACCCCAATTTAAGTAGGTACTTTAGACCCAGGATTCATAGTATTTGGTATTGGAATAATTGTTGTGTAGGACAGGAGTTGAATAGGTAAAGTCAAAACTGAAAAATTCAGTGCCATAGCCGGGATTTGAACCATGGATCTCCCGATCTGCAACCGGTTGCTCTGCCACTGAGCTACCATGGCAATTCTGTTTCCTAACTTTTCATATACAAAGCTAAGGGATATACACATAAACCTACTGACATATGCTGTCGTATTTAAGCACACTTAAAAACTATTCGTCTGGGCCGCGTTTGAACCTTGACACGGCTTTGAGTTCAGAAGGCCAGCGCCTAACCAACTGAGCTATCCAGACCGACAAGAAGCCCAAAGGCTCCATCATCTATATCTAATAAAAACATCAATTGTGATCCAATTTAGAGAATCGGTTATACTCACTGAGCTGTTTCTAACCCATTCTGTTCCCTATTTCCCTCTTCTCCGCTGCCGCTTGTGTTAAGAAACCATTTATTTTTAATATTCTAACGTGTTAGTGCTTTTACAATGTCAACATTTCCGTTATTTTAACACATAAGGTATAATCATATATGATTCCTGTGTGACAGCTCTCTCGTAGAGCAATTAGATGGGGATTTGTAGACAGATTTCTTACTGTTTGTGCGCCTTCAGAGAAACGGTCAGTAACCTTGGGAATAGGTTTGGGAAAATGAGATATATTCTTTATAAGAAACCCAAAGTAACTTGCCATGTTCTTACACAGAACAAATCATGATACCGGAAAAAAAGTTCCAAAGAAGTCCAAATAAAAATGAGTTAACAAATAAATAATAAGACTTTGAGAAAGCTCGCACAGAAATCTGGAATTTCTCAAAACTATATTCAGCAGATTCTAAAATGTTAAAAGGAGAATCTGTGTAATACTTAATGCAGATAAACGGGATATTATTCAATACATGTTAAAATTGAAACCGCTAATATAGCTATAGTTCAACAAATGCAATAATGTGAGCAAGGTTAATTTCTGCAATGGATGTCGGATAATATTAATGGCCGTTCTATTGATTCAGTTTTTCTCTGTCTTCTTTTTTTTTTTTTTTTTACTTTATTTTTTATGGATGGAGCATAGAGACAAGGAATAATTACTAAATGTTACCGAAAACTATCTTAAAAGGCGTGAAAGATGTGGGGAAATCAGGAAAATAATTTCCGACATTTTGCATGACAATGTCATCTGCTTGAATTTAAGAATCTATGAATTTCCGACACTGAGACACACGCTACCTTTATCGCTGTCAAGACATTTAGATCCACATGTCCAAATGAATGCTTGTCAACAGCATGATTACCAATGAAATGGGGAAAAGTGTGAGACAAAGGCTTCTAGACATCCAATTTAATAAGACGGAGCAGTGACCTTAATACTATAAGATGTCCAACGTTTTTATTCGAAAGCAATTTACCGTGGACATGAAATTTAAGTGTTCTGAACAAAAGAGAAATAGTAAAAATTGCATTTTGTGAATATATTGATCAGCAATTGGGAATAATTTCAAGTGAATTTCGTTCTCACATTCAGAGTTCTGGACACTAAAAACAGTGAAGGGTTACATTCCGAGACACGTTTATTTGTATATGTATTCTACAAAAATGCTTAAAAATTAGTGTTCACTAGACTCGATGAATGAGCCCAGATAGTTTCAAAACACGTTTTGTTTGCCTACACATGTAAGCTTTCTTAGGAACGATTAATTGCGGTGATTCTGCTACCAAAGTACCTAGAACTTGGCAGTTTGACGCTAAAAGATTAAAGCAAACTTTGTAAATAATTTTGCGAAGTTTATCGCGCACTCTTAGGCGTCAAAACTTTTGTAGTGCGACCTTGAAGTAAAAATGTTAAATATGACGAAACTGTTCGTTTCTAGAACTGGTGACTGTACTCGTAGAACAGTTATGGAAGGGATTCAGTTGCACATTAGAATGAACAGTTCCCCCAATCGAGGACGGTACATAAATCCGCAGAAATGCACCCTCAAAGTAACACCTACAGCACAAGAAAGTTATTGTAGTGGTAAGGAAGTTCTCCGACCGTATTATCAGCGTAGCCCACTGCTCCCTGGAGAACAGACCGAGGTTATGGTCTTCAGTTTTTTTGCTCCAGTAGGAAGGGAAAATGGCCGTGCTAATGGATGACCTCCCTGTGCCAAGAGACCCCCATGCGCGCGCCGGTAATAATAACCTCTCCAAAACAGAGACGTCAGCAGAACAAGCAAAGACGGGATACACGCGATCAGTAATGAAGAGGCGGGTTTAAACTGTGTTAACATTCCGAATTAGACGGATGAAAGCAAAGCGAATCCAGGATATATGTGAAACTGGCTCTTTGTGGAAAAGATATGGGAAGGGAGCGAGTCCTTTTATGTTAAATTCGCGTATCTCAAGATTACAACTGAATTTGGAGAGGAATCCTCTGTGTGGCTCTGATTCAAGTATTGGCAAGAGAGCTGTCGCTAGTAATAGAACGCCACAAACAGGGAGTAGTAACTGCTTTAACTCCTTTCACTTTCTGTAATCAAAACCTACAGTAGAGGGAGTATTACATACGTCATAGAATACCGATATCAAGTTTAGGGAATTTCATTTGTGAAAACCCACGATTTAAGTTGCATTCATTTGAAATGTTTTAACTCAGTAAACAGGGTAAAATTGCAAACCAACACAAAATTCGTACCATCGTCCTTTTATCCTGTTACTTATAACGGATAAACAAATCGTTGTGTCTTAATACCGAAAGGTACAGTGTGAGGAACAAGTTCAAGATGAAAATGAGCCGATAAATAAAAATCCCACAAAAGACAATTCAAAAATTAAATATACTAGAATAACACAGTTTCTGACTTTATTCATAAGGAATTTAGCACATACAGAGGTTCTTCTGCATCATTTGTTACTACTCTGCAGCTAATTATTTGAAGATTTGTGAGACCTCAGTTGCACGATTTTTTTTTTCTTTTAACTTTAATATAGGCATAAAGGTATCACATTTGGCTGCAATTTATAGGAAGCTGGGTACACAATAACACATTTAAATGTTCTAGGCATAATTTTAAAGATCTACAACAAAACTACACCGAATTAAAACAATGGTTTGTACTGTTCAGTAGCACTAAACATTATATTTATCAACGTTGGCAACTTTTATCGTTTTTCCATCTTTATCGGACATTTGGAAAGTTTCAAATTCAGAATAAAATAATAGGAACTTTGAATACTAGAGAACGAAATAAAGAAACCTTACAAGGTTTCCCACCATAATGACATTACTTCTATTCTTATGTCTTCAGTTGTTTCGTGAACATTTTCGATTGGTGTCTCAGAAGTATTCCAAACTTTTCTGGGACAAAGATATTGTTTATGACAGAAATGCTAGTCTCGCGCATGCGTAGTTTTGCAACATATAACCCAAAAATATTAATAAGTACCAACCATCGTCTTTACGCTTAGTACCAGGTGGCCTAACAGAGCCGTATTTCCGTTATCGGATATACCTTCGTGCGTTATGAAAGTTGCAAAACTCTACGGGGCAGATGCAAGCATATGCTGATCAGCAATCTCCGTTCTTCTTCTCTTGCGCTAAGAGTAAACGGTGAAGGAATCGCCCTCATTGAGAGACGGATCCCAGGTTAATACTAGAGTGCGTGATGATATACAAGAACAGTGTAAACACACGGAGAAAGTTAAGATGCTTTCCATATACAGAGCCTTTATTTTTTAGAGAATAAAGTCACCTTCTATATTCTCAAGTAATTAACAAGTACTTTTCACCTGTCAATATCCGCCAATAATATAGTAAATATAGTTTTGTAATTGTATAATACAATTTTTTTAGGTGACATTAGAGACTAGACCCACTGTAGGGTTAAATCAAAACATTAAGACGCTGTAACGAACACCATGCATGAGAGCACTAGTGCTTCACTGTATTACTATTCACTATTATTGTTATTATTATTAATTGTATTTTTCACACTTTCTGAGTGTATGACAGAAGTGGGGTAGGTAGAGTCAGACTGAAAAGTTCAGTGCCATAGCCACGGATTTGAACCAGGGATCTCCCCGTCTCTTAGTTGCTGCAACCACTGAACTACTATGGCAACTTGCCGACATTACATTAAATTCAACTGTCCGGCATGTTTACCGGTAAACCACAAGGTGATCTCAAATTATTTTGAAATGACAAACTCCAATGACGAATTAGTGTCGAAAGTACTATAAGTACCGGGCTTCATAGTTTAGTCAATTATTGCCAGTAGCTGATTAATGCTTAAAATAAATAATTTTCTTGAGATGTGGAATGTTGAATAAAATTATATTTTGCCTCCTCTGTCACTGGGCTATGAAGTCCTATCAATTCATACCGAACTTTTTGTAACTGAGACACCATATATTATGAAATAATTAAAATTAAACAAAACACGATCTAAGTATACTTTTGAGTTTCGATTCCTTACATTGAAACAAGAAATAAGTTTATATAAACATATGTTCTAAAATCCTTCATTTTCGCGTTATCAATTTATTATTGAGAGTTTACTTCAGCGGTTTTCCTAATCCAACCTAACAACTTCATTATCCATGCACTCATTCATGGAAGCTTTAGTCAATTTTATCCTTCGGAGTTTGCCTTGCGTTGCCATGGCTGCTTATTTCCAATTGTCATTTGTCAATTGAGTCTCCCAGCACCCCTTACAGTCTACAGGGACTCTTCCAGGCTTACTAAAAACATGTGATTGGTGAATAATGGAGTTCTAGCACATTTTAGTCTCGTTCGAGATACACAGGCTGGTGTCTATCATGACCGATGGATAGGCAGATGTGGACTAATCCCATGGCCTGCATGTTCCTCCGCCCTCAGTTCTTCCGATTTTTATGTTTGAGGGCACCTTAAACGATGTTTGTTTTAGGCAGTAAATATTCTGCATAAAGAAACTCTTAACCTACGTGTCATGAAACCCTGTGAAACCATCGACAATGACAGGAAGCATTGACAATCCATGCGCGTCTAGACGCAAGAGAACATTTGCTATGAGTGGTGTTTATGTTGAACACCTTCTAACAAGCTGAAAACGTATGTCACTGAACTTGTCTTGGCTAATAACATTTTGAACTTAATAAATCGAAAACGTAGGGTCTCAGGGAATGTGTTTGTATGAACATTTTTATTGTATCGATGTAAGGAACTAGTCTCCAATCATTGTAAGAGTATTTATGAATCATCCTGTATAACATTTCCGTGCCATTCCCAGATATTCACTTATGAATGTATCAGTGTTTTAATTAATACGTTTTGAAATAATAAGTCAGTGATCATTTCTGCAAAGATTACCCAATAATATAATAATATCTTGTAAACAAATGACTGTGTAGTTACTAAAAATTACCTTTTAACGGACATTGTGAGTGAAATTAAAATTTGTATATTTCTTTATAGATTTTTCTGAAAAAGGTACTGTGATTACATTGCTGTTATGTCTTTATTGACTTAAAAATTTATTCCAAACAAAGTCTTAAATTTCTTGCTGAAAATAACTGACAAATAATCCATCTTCGACGAGTAGACAGTTGATGGCTTCTCTATTCACGGCTTGCGCGCCACTGTGCGCTAACCTAAAGTCACTAACGATTCGGTACGATAGCTGGCTTGCAATTCCTCCTCCTTTTTAATAGCTAAAAATAACTCCCAAAACTTTCTGGAAGCTTCTAGATGAATCTCGAGTATACCAGACGTGTCAGCTTCCGAAGGATCCTGTTTTACTTGCTTATTTACCACATTCCAGCGACTCCAGCATACGAAAGCGAACTAAGAGAGGTCACATACGGCACTGTCACAATAAAAATACGAAATTTCATTCAAATTGGATAAATACTTTGCAATATATAAATTACTTCATAAATTTTATTATGTAAATATATTTTAAAATCAAGTTATTTCCCACGCAACAAAAATTTGAGAAAATTTGTCGACATTTTCTGAACTGAAGCTTAAAATCATACACAAAAACTTGAAATGATGATATTCCAATAATTTTGATTACTGAATATAGTTAGAATTGTTCATCTCTTAAAGTAATAATTGTTTATAATTTTTAATTATTTATTTTATGATAATTTGGTCGTTTTAATAGTATAATAGATACTTCTGTATATTCTCGGAAATCTTAGTTGTATTTAAATAAAAATTGAGAGGCGTGTAACATTTGAAAGTGTAAAAATGTAGTCTTGAGAAAAACGCTTTTTATAAAATAGTATACAAGGAAATAGATGTATTGTACAAACTTTAAATGCTATAGTCCAAGGCACGGGTTGCACTCTATACATATGCTAAGTTCAACAGTTTGACTCCCAGTATTCCTTAAAAACACTTCTACTTAGCAAAGTAATGCAAGTTACTGCAGAACTTCAGATGTTTTCCCCCGATGAATGCAATGCCAATAAAGCTGGAGTTTTTATATAAAAAACTGATATAAAGTTTAATATATTTATTAGTCTAAAATAATTTCTAGAGTATAATTTACCTTGATTTCACCGAGCCTACAGTGTTTGAGGAGTAGCTGTTACTACAAACGTGTGATATGGTAACGGTAGGTAAAGTCCGGCGGTTACATACCACATTATGAGTGACTTTTGATGCAATCGGCTTGAAATCTCATAGAGCAAAGGTCAAGTTGGTAGAACCTGCCAAATAAATCGCCCCATAAGGTGTACGGATGGAACAGCAACATCTTTTTAAAAGTGTGAAATACACATTTTCTGGAGCAAAGGGGAATACTTCCTTTGCTTCGTAAAAAAATCTGACGTGCTCCATACACACGACTTTCTCCAGCTGTTCCACATAAAAACTATTCTTATAAAAAATTATATTATCTGCATCATGCAAATCGAGATAAACATTAGTAGAATTTGCCTTATTGCTTGTTCTTTGTAAGTCGAACGGAAATAAGGGAATACAATGGGCTAAAGCTTTGGTCACTTTTTTAAAAGCTGGTCCACATGAGAAACAATTTAATTTCGTTTCACTTTGCATAGCCAGCAGTAAAACAAGAGAAATAAATGAATTTCGTTTCACTTTGCATAGCCAGCGGTAAAACAAGAAAGACTAAACGAAATGTGACCTCCCTTTGTTGAGAAAGGTTGAAAAAAAGTTACGTAGTTCAAAATTAATCCAATAGAAACGAAAATTTCGGAAACGGTCTACTCCACAAGAAATAACGAAAATGTGTTTTAACGAGATCTACATTTTCTGTGCAATAAGTTTTCGTCTATCTTTTGCTGTTTACCAATTATGCAAAAATATTCATCCACAATAAAAGGGATTTTGTGAGGTTGTTCTAGAAAATTCAAGATATACAGTTTATTCGTGATGTAAATATCCTTCATATACGGTGTTTTACTCAAAATCTTTACCAGTTTTTGAGAAAAAAAATTCAAAAGATGTTTCCAAATAATGGGTACTTCGGGGTGGGTGAATTTTCTTAAAACACTTAGTGTCGCATCTTTAGAAGATATATATAATTTATATATATATATTTATATATATATATATGCACGCCCGGGCATTTTTCTACTGCTCAGAGGACCTCAAAACATACATTTATGATGACCTCTCGACATCAAAAGGATGGATTTAGTCTCAAATGCTAAATGAGAACAGTCAGTGTATATACAGTTATAAAACTAGCAATTGGTGCATTTCGGTAGGTGAATGTAGTCTCTAATGTGAAGTGGAAAACAGTTAACAACGTTTTCGGTCTCTTGTATATCATCACGGCCTCTAGGTTAAGTCTGTCTTTCGACGAGTGCGATTCCCTTACCATTTTCACTGATATGCAACAGGCGTGCAACAAAGGTCACTCGCGCTTTTACTCATCCGCCACGACGATGCAGGCATTTGCCTCCAATTGCCCCGTCGAATGCCGCAACTCTTTTATCGCACGAAGGGTTATCTGTATGTGTGAAATACGGCTCTGTTGGGCCATGTGGTATATGCGAAAATTTACTAAGTTGTTATGTTTTAATTTACTGCAAGATTTATTATTCTTTTAACCTCGAAATTAATTTTAAAATACCTGCATATTTGAGTCGAGATAGAGAGAAAGAAGTAGAAAGAGAGAGAGAGAACCAAGAATTAGAGCAGTACAAAACTTAAGTAATTAAATCAGACTTTATTCGATATCAGAAAATGGCCGTAGGAATTTTAATTAAATTGGACGAGTCTGGCAGTAAAATATTTGATAGTTGTGTATTTTAACGACACCTATATTTTCTTTCGCTGTAAAACTATAAGAGTTCTTGTTTTTGATTTACCTTGAGTTATATTTGTTTTATTATTTGGCGAACAAAAAAGCGGAAATAAAATAAAATACATAGAACATGTTGAATTTTCTATTTGCCATTTTAGTATCCTCGAATAATTGAACGGATGAAATCCAAAACTTACTGTTTACAGAATAACACGGTTGGCGACACTACGAGAAAAACAATTGAATGTCAAGTTGTAGAGATGAAATCAATCTAATCAAAGTCACAAAAAAGGAAAGAACCCCGATTGATAAACGAGTATGAATATTCAAAAAGCCAATACAGCTTAGTTCTCTTTCTGCCGTTATTTTAATAATCTGTTGGCATAATGTGTATGACTCTCACTGCACGTAAATTTACGTTGCACTATTAGTATGTACATTTCGTAAGTTCTTATTTTATCTAGTTTACAACTGGTAAGTACACAATGTCTAGGATTCCAACTAAAATTTTCTTTCGAGACATAATCGCAAATGCAGATACCCTAAAGAGAGAAAAAAAAAAAAACATTTTTAGTAAAAGCTATAGGGCGCGCGTCTGAAGAGTATAACTTAAAAACGCAAGGAGGACAAATACTAAATACTGGTATTTAATTTCGGTATCTGCTGAAGATAAAGACGAATATAACTTTATTCTTCTAATGCCTACAACGAAATCTGTAAATGAGTAATTTTTTTTAGTATTAATAAGAAGTGGACTGAAGAAAAAGCTTTTGTAAGAATAATTTCAGTAAATAGAGAAACTATGTAACACCAAATGTTTATATTTTATAATTCGAATATTGTGCTTCTGAAACACTCAGTACCTTTTTATAGCATCTGTTTCAGTATAAAATTATCACGGAGAAATGTCTAAAGTACACAAAACTTTTAAGGGGGGACGTAGGCAGAAATACCTCGACACCACATTCTATCGTCGCCATATTTTTTGTCCTAAAGCAGTTAATTGGTTTGATATCTTCTATGACTGTACAATTTTATTTTATAAGTAATTTTGTCACCAAATAAAGAAATTACAGTACAGGAATTTTTAAAACATCAAAAAACTTATGTACCTTTTTCTTAGTAAGTGAAGTTGCTTCGAAACAAGTGTACATAAAGTATAAGAATTATGCTATATTTTAGCGCAGAAATTTTTTCTATATTTCCCTTCAATGATTTCTAAATTATTTTTCAAAGTATGCGAGTTTTTTTTTTATTTCAAATTATTATGTTTTTCATAGCACAATACTTATAGGATCTAAATCAAAAGAAAAGTAGCTGCGCCAAATACTCATTTTGGTGTGAAATATGTGTGTACAAAATTTCATTGCAATATCTCGAATAGTTTCCAAGAAAAAGGTACATAAGTGTGAAAATTTATAAAACTGAGAAAACGTGAAAAGAAAATTTTGTTTGATTGATTTATTTGGGGCGTGATCTACATATTTAAACACTGCCTAAAATCCACCATAACTGTAGCCAGCTTCTTCTTCCTAGTCAGAAACCACAGAAACATACCTTCTAAATAGTTATAACTATGTTCACCTGTAGAAATGTAGAGAAACAAGGGATCAAAGCTGATAACCAAGCAAGCAGAAAAAGTGGGCGTGGCATGAAAATTCCTAACTTTTTAATTTATTTGGACCATAAAAGAAATCGAATTAGGTTATGAAACTTTGGGAACATAAAGCTGAATGTATTATCAATTAATTAGGGAAATAAAAATCTTTTAAAAAGTCGTCATTTTTAGCCTATGTTCGCTCTTAATACAGTGAAACGACACTCGCCATATTTGAAGTTTAACGTCCTTTAACTAGGTTGGCCATATAGGTTGCATAATAGAGAGAGCATAATAGAGAGAGCCGTGCTTATGCGGCAACTTCTTGCACACATCTGTGTGGCGGTACAGTATACACATAAAATTGTAGGGACTTCCAAGTTCAAGTGCATAACGCTCGCTATTTCGAAATTCAGTGTCATTAACTTAAGGATAAAAATACATTATTGAATGCTTTCAAAAATGCAAACAGAGAAAGTCATAGACAAACTTTTGTTAGATATATATATATCTATATCTATATTATTCTGGAAACAATAAATATGTATTGTTGTGTGCTGCCTTGGTCCTCAAAGAAAACCTAAATTGATAAGCTAAACGCTTTAAGTTTTAGAGAAATTAATAAGGGGTATTTTATAAGTACATAGAATGAAAACAGCGGGTACTTGACAAAAGGAATAAAAAATGAAGATAGAGACAAACAAGAAATATGCTCCAGAAAACAGGAATGTAAGAAAATGTATCGAGAGTTTTAGGGAAGACAGAACCATGAGCTACGTGATAAGTTAGACGTGAAAAATTACTTCAGCCGGAACAAGAGTATATAACATAGGAGGATTCAGAAATATCTAGGGGCTGAAAGACCGTACCGGAGAGTGTATATCACAGTATATTATATGGCGACTTACAATGGTGTTATCTCAAAATAATTTGAGATCACCTTGTGGTTTACCGGGAAACATGCGAGTCAGTTGAGAAATCCAATGCTATGCCTTCCTGCTGCCATGGTAGCTCAGGTGGCAGAGCAACCGGCTAGAGCTAGGGAAATCGGTGGTTCAAATCCCGGCTATGGCTTTGAATTTTTCAGTCTGCCTCTACCTATCCGACTACAGTCCTACACACGGCTTGTGTGAAAAAACAATTATTCCAAAAACATGTATTAATTATATATAAATGGATGGTATCACTAATAACAGAAACCACAATAACCACTCTAACTGCATGCGCCATCACGTCTGTGATAAAATGTTTAAGATTTTATGGTAATAAATCAAATGAACATGTGATACATGATATGAAATTATAATTATTATTGGGATGGAAAAGTACCAAGCCTATACTATATGTGTCAATGACGCCGTGAATTGCCAGTTTCATCTCAGTATCGCCGAAATATTCTTTCGCAAGAGTTCATTAACACGCCAGTAAATCCCTGTCATGGACCTGTGGGTTCTATGGAAATGAAAAGGAATACGTTTGGTCCGGGTGCGAACCCGCGACCTTGGAATCAGAAGGACAGCGTCTAACCAATTGAGCTATGCAGACCGGCTCCTCCCCAGGATTTGCAGTTATATGGACTGCGAAACAAACTGAAAAGATGCAGCCATGAAGGATGGTCCTGACGGCATTTGAACTGCAGATCTTCCGTTCAGGAGCCTGTGCTACAATGATCTCGGCTACACTCGGGATTTCAGCATCCCTTCGGATATACGGATGCAGTAAGTAAATAAGTGATAGATAATGAGTGCTCAAATAAGACTTAAGTCTAAATACCATACTATATGTTATAGTGGACAAAATAAATAAAATGAAAACTAATAAAATATTTGCATATGTTGAAGGAAATCTCAATTATTATTATTATTATTACTATTATTATTAATTGCCCATTTTTAAGGGTTCAGACGTAATGCTCAAGCAGCATTTCCGATGCTTTTATCACAGGGCTTCTAAACAAATGGGATGAAATTAGCTAGTCTTAGTTGTCAAATCAGTAGGCACAAATAAGTAAATACATCTGCACAGATCTGATTTTTTTTATTTAAGCGGAATGGATAATTTTATTTAATTAGGATTATTTTGTATGCGTCCCTAGAGAATGGAAGTTAAAAGAGAGCGTGAACAGGTGAACCGAACTTAAACCCCAAAGATTAACGCCAAAAACAAAACGAACGAACGTCGTTTTAGATGTGCAATTCTTTCCAACGCTAAAACCGTTAAATTACCCTATATGTTAAAGGCAGCGTGTAATCAAAAAATCAAAGTGCCGCAAAGCGAAGAATGTGCTTTTAGCCTTGCCTGGATTCCCAAGGTTTTATTGAGTCGTGTTATAAGGCCCCGTTCTGTATCGGCAACTTCACCTACATGTATGGGTGTTAGAATGCCTATGTACGCCTGCCTTTCCACATTTGCGGATGCACACCCGAGTTGTGGATACACAGCTAACCGTAGATTTATCATTTACGTACACGACCTCGTCGGTTGCAGTGGAGGATTATTTGCACTTGCTCACCTCACACACCCACGAACAAATACACACAGACGCATTTAAGAGAGCCACATTCCAATTTATATTCGACTTCAAATACCCATTGATTGTATGTAGCATTGGCGTATTTCAATTTTTAATGTTGCTATGACTTGTCTAGACTGTAACTTTATATCAAGACTATGTTGAATGTAAAATGGTCACATTCATGTGGCTAATGCAAAAAGTGCCAGCATACGATTTAGATTCCGTTAAGCATAAAATTGTCTAAAAGGAATGTGAAGTGCTATATTTAAATTACTTTTTCTGTGGACTTTCTGTGCAAACTATTATAAAAACAATCTGACTCAATTAAACGCCTATTCTTATAAAAACACATTCTTCTACTTCCTACTAAGCAAGACAAACTCGAACAGAAATAGTCGTATTACTTCCTTGTAGGTACACGAGGAATAGAGCAATGCACTAGGTTACAGCCAAACAAAATGGCCATACACACAAACAAAGAGAAAGGAAAGGATACTTTCTAATTTACAAATGTGCAAGAATTTGAAATTGAAATATATATCCAATAAATTGTGTTTTAACAAGATCTACATTGATTGTTTAGTACGATTTTGTCTGTCTCTTTTGGTTTACCATTTATGCAAAAGTCATCATGAATTGACAGGATCAGAGACAATTCCCAGAAAATTCAATATAAAATTTCACTTATCAAAAAAATCGAAAACATATATTTTAATACAGATCGTTAAGCCATTTTTTGGAAAAACACAATTTTCGAAAAATGCTCCTTGGAAAGGGCAGTTAGCGATGTATCCCATCCGTGGAAAATGCTGATAATTATGGGATTCAAACGACTTTTCATTCTACAGCTACGCTGTTCAAGGTACAGCGCACCACCACACACATACCAAACTTAAATACCAAGTTTGGTATCTTATGCCCTTTACGTTTTGGAGCTATACTGCCCACAGACACACACACGGACCTTTTTGCCAAAATGTTTTGTTTTTTTTTATTCAGGGGAACCCAGAACATGTATTTCCGGTGATATCTCGGGATCGGAGTTTTGGGCGCATTACAATACCTTCTCTATACACTATGTACATAGTACGTACAGAGAAAGTAAAAGTGCTTTTTTGGGATTAGGGGGGGATCCAAAACATGTATTTCCGGTGAAATATCGATATGGAGTTTTTGGGTGCATTACAATACCTTCTCTGTGCACTAAGCACATAGTGCGTGTAGGGAAAGTAAAAATAAACAATTCTCAAAGTAAAAGATGAATGGAAAGAATAAAGAAATATGCTTCTTTATCGAAAAGAAATCTTTTGCACTTGCATATAACTATTAGCGTTAAAACTACGGAAAATGTCAAAAAACCGAATTTCTCAAAGTAAAAGATGAATGGAAAGAATAAAGAAATATGCTTCTTTATCGAAAAGAAATCTTTTGCACTTGCATATAACTATTAGCGTTAAAACTACGGAAAATGTCAAAAAACCGAATTTAAACGAAACAAAATTAAAGCAGCTAGAAGCTTCATTCAGGTTGACAAGCCTCAAGATATGTACGTCAAAAAACGTGGTTCAACTTCAAAAGAGTGTAGAAACGGAAGAAGTCAACTGTTACTACACACATACAGAAATAATATCGCGTGCTGGGCCGAATACAGGCTCATTCAGAGCGACAGAAAGAGCAACATAACGATTTTTCTACCTTCCCTTTACTACAGACCGCGCCGCGCCTCAGGGGTCACGCTGTGCCCTGTGTGACGTCACAGGGGAATATCGTCCGGTGGCTAGTGTACAACTGGCACGCGGCCAGACATACACTTGTAATATACCCAGTGAGAGGAGCTCTTGTGGAACTGAATAGAGTCACACTCGGCCAACTTTATTTATGTCTTTCATGCTTTAACGCCTTAAACTAACCGAGAATCGCCGACTCAGCTGACACACGGGCCTATGTAAGCCAGCAGGCAAGTCAAAAGGCAGTGCAATTCCAATGAAAAGCACATTTATTTGAGTACGGGCACAAAGACTTAATTCTGTTCTAAAACACATTTTCGGAGTTTAAAAACGACGCTTTATTTCGCTTGAACACCAATACTGCTAACAGCACATCTCGGAACGTCAAATATTATTTATAAAATATACTGAATTTTCTGAAGTAACCTTCGAACAATAATAATTCAAAATAAAGTTAAATTACTATTATTATTATTATTGAGTTCATTTTGAGAACTTTTTCATGACTGAAAAGCTAATGTTTACTGTGCCTTAGAACCTGAGTAACCAATCAGAATTAATTAAAGCTATTAAAACTGTGAAATTCTGACACTTTGTAGTTAAACGTTTGAAATTTAATATCCCAACTTCTATTTCCAAAACCGTTTACTTTTATGTTTTTAATGTTGGAGGTATTGCTTTCAAAATTTCTAATTTTAAGTTATGTTTTTCACAGAGATGCGTATGCATATTTTAATGAGCGCTGGTTTACATCTAAGTTTTCTCTTCTGATTATTTCACTTTATGAGTAGAATGAATTGAAACAGCTTTTATGAACATTCCGTTATAATAAACATGACGTAAGGACCATATACCTTCCAGTTAAATGTTCCAGAAATCAATTGTCCTGCATGTGGTAAAAACATAGTTATTAGCAGTCACAGAATTCTTAAACAGTTGGCTTCAGGTTATCTATACTTATACCATTACTATTACAAAGAAGGCAAAGTAACAACACCAAGGGTAAGTGGCGGGGAGGTAAAAAATGATCTGGCACGCGAAAATAGTACAGGGGGTTTCGTTACCTGAGGCGTCTCTGTCTCTAGTCAAATAACAGCTCAACACTATTTTTCCTTCCGTCCTGCTTTTAATTCCTGGAAAGTCTTATGCCTTAGTACTATGAAAATATAAGTTGAAGTAAGTTGCGTCAAGTTTAGCAAACAATACGTAATAATAACTACTTAAGAAAAGTCAATAAATTCTCTTTGATGTAGTTAACATGTTTCACCTCATATGAGTTCATGAGCTGAGAGAACATATTCTTGATTCTTAATAAATTAAGCCATATAAAATACAGTTGTAATAAAGCTTAGAATTATATGATGTTTATTATTCAAACTTGGCGAATAATCCATTCGACATTTTAAATTTCTAAGACAAAATATGGAAATATAGTAATTCCAGAAATACACATATTGTATTCTAAATTAAAAACAAGAATATATAACCCGCCTTGGTAGTATGAGAGTAGCGTGTCTGCCTCACATTCAAGAGATCCCGAGTTCGAGTCTCGCTTAGGGCGAGTTACACGGATACGGTTCTTTTTCGGGTTATCGAATAACTTTAAGCTCCATGAACCCCAAGTTTATTTGATCATCATTTCACGGATTTCATTCATCGTCCGACATGACCAACTAGGTTAAAGTACGCCAAGTTAAAAAGAAAAAAAGAAAGACAAATGTATAGTGAACGAAAATATTAGTCAACTAGTGCATCACAGATGAGAAAAAACCAGATCCCCAACTTTCAAAGAAGGAAAACGAAATTTAAAGACTTAGAAAGGAAGAAGGTAACAACTGACAAGCTTAGACTGTAGAAGTGAGCCCGTAAACGTCTTCAGAGAGAAAAGAAGAAAGCTGATATTCAAGTGAATTTAGCTTCACTTGTTTGACAGGACACTGCCAAAGAGTATATAAACGATATCAGAATTACCTAAAATTACCTAGCTAGGGTAATGAGTTGGATAAGTTCTGTAAATAAATCTGAAAACTTTCCTCAGATTCTGACAAAAACGTATCCAAAGTTGTAGTTCGATTTTCGACTATATTGGTTACACGTACTTATCAAAAGCAGTATGTATGGAAGCGTGAAGAATCAAAACACTATAAAAGAATTAACTCACAGTATTCTTGAGAAAACAAAAACTTATAAACACAAAGAGCAAAACTATAGGCTTTCAAAAGTATGCTGGTTAAGTTCAAAAGCTATTGTAAGTGGTTTCTTGTCAGTGTAAATGCTATATACATCACCTTTTATTTTCATCTTGAAACATAAGCTATAAGCTATTTAACTCAAGTTTGAATTCTGACTGTATATTAAATAAATATTGCATCTGTAGCTATAGAAAATGTAGCTGCAAGAGAGCGTGAAAAAGAGAGAACATGGAAAGAATTAAAAAAAATAAGCGCGGAAATCTTAGCTTGTAACGAGGGGAATACGGTGTGTATATGAATTCCTGTTAGCACACTATTCTAATATACTACATCAGGTAGATATATCTAAATCGAATGCAAAATTTACAATTTGAAAGACAAAATGAAACACAAAACATATAGAGAGCGCTGTTAACTTTTTGCAAAATAAATATGAAGCGTTTTTGATAGTTCAGATATTGTATAAACAGACATGGTACGGATATTTATTTTATCAACATATTGTATAAGTTATAACTGGATTTTTCCCTACACAGGTAGCAATAGACAAGCTGCAGAATTAAAAAAAAAACGTTTTATAGTTAAACAAATTTATCTGTTGTATACCACAATCTCAAATTTACATGTGAATACTACCCAACATTATATGATGAAAGTATTGTTGGCAGAAACACAAAAGAAAAACGATAAAGAAAAATAGACTAAATCACAAGAGTGCGTCTGCTAAAGACTTCTACTACTTTTGTTCACATATTACTGTTCTCTTTACGATTAAGATATTATCAAGAAAAAAGCTTTTGTAATTATTTTGGTACGGGTCGCGCAGTGTTAAACACTCTACAAACTTACAAAAACGTACAAACGAAGCTGAAATAAAAACTACACCAAAAATATATCAGACATTACATCACTAGAATATAAATTAACGGCCAGGAAGGCCCTTTGGTAGCAACAAATAAATAAGTATGAAAACGGAACGGTAATGCTAGAGACAAATTGTTATCTTCCTCAAATAATGCATTCAGTGACAATATATAGCACTAAAACAGTCGGCTTCGAATGAGGGAAGATCGCCGGGCTGAAGAAAGTAATGCAGTTTCACATAAATTAAAGAGACAGAAAGGAAATAATTTACAAAGAAAAAAATAACAATGATAGGTTGTAATTATGTTTCGTTTTCAGTTCTTAAATATTCTTACACAGAATTATTCTACTGTTTACTTCTCGTTAATAGAATTTAATTTTCATTACATACGGGTGTGTTTTACAATGTTTACAAGCTATGTTTATTGCAATTTTGTTTTTAATTTGTAAAAGTGTGTTTCATAATGGAGGTTTAAATATTTACAAATGAAATTTTATGAGTTTAAAAGTGGTATGTTTTAAAATGAAATTGTAATTCTACACATTTTTAATTTGTGTTTGTAAAACAAGCAGTCTATCTACAAATGACTTAATGTTTGTAGATTCGCCTATTATTTTAATAATTGTGAGCATAAAGTTCACAGAAACATATACAATTGAATATAATGGCAGTTAAGTGGCAAAAATATTTTATTTTTCACGGATATTAATAATTTTTGGTTGCAAATCCAGCCTTGAGTTTGGGCTCGACTTTCATAGAATTTACAAAAACGACAAAAACATTTCTCGGCAAATAGTATATTCATATTTTGTGGTAAGAAAATATATTTATTAAATTGCTTGTTCTCATTTATATTTTGTAGGGGTAGTGCAGGGAAAATAATACAACTATAATTCTTGTAACTGTCCCTTCCACAAAGATTTTAATATTTACCATGGTGTTTAATGTTTAATCGTGCATGTTTACCATAGTTTTCCGGTTGATTAAGCTCATTTAGGTGACTATTTGTTTATTCATTTATTTAGTTGTTACCACTTTCAACAGGGCATAAGTCTGCATTACAGAAAATAGTTGCCAAAAAGGAAGATCAAATCTTTAAATGTTTACAGGCTTAGAATCAACATCACGATAATCTTCCAATTGGAACACCGGTGTGGTCCGGCACTGCTAATACACTAGGTCGCACTTGAGTATATATGTAGATACAATAACGTACACGATATATGCTCAATTCGCAATTACATCTTCTGTGTTATGCCAGAAGGCCAAGAACTACTTCTGGTTCGTGAAAAAGTAAAACGCCCATGCCAGATTTACATAGTTCCATGTAGACAGCTACAGTAGGCTAAAGCGATAATCAGATTTCTAAAAATCGGATCGCTATTTAATGGCTTTTAAATGCCATGTCTTTACCATGACCACGAGAAAAACCATAAGACAAGTTACACTTGAAAATCAAACCAATAAAAACAACACCTCGAAAATAGTTAACGTCACAAAAAAAAAAAGGCTAATAATCGAGAGTTCGATTTCCAGCGGGCTGGCATTTCTAAATATTGTGTTTTTTCGTAATATCCCCGGTAACCGAACACTGCGGTGCTTTCTCTTCGATCACGGATTTTCCGTTCACCATTTCCTTTAACTTGTTTCACCTCAGGCGACTACGGTTGGTGTGTTGCGACAGGACGGTAGAATTTGCACTACAGAAGGAGTTCTCTCTAACGTTTGGTGGGTTTCTCATTCTCTGTTCTCCAGATTGCTGATTAGAGCAGAGCTAATCGCTGCCAAAATATTTGACGATGATTTTGTTAGGCACCCTGCCCTTGCTCTAGAGTACATCGCCGTCAGGATCTGGGCAATTCTTGGGGTCTTCCCTCCATCTCTTTCACCCAGGGGTCAGGTTGCATTCATCAATGCCCTGACCTATGCATGGCGCTGAGCTCCATTTACAGAAGGTCCTGCGTTTGATTCAGCCAAACTTCTAACCTAATTCCACTAACGCCTAATGTAAAGCCAAAATATATGTGTGTGTATGTGTGTGTGTGTGTGTAGGCCGTTTGACCTGATTCGTCTTCTTAATAAACTGATTCATTCATGTCTTAACGGATGTACCTCTTTCTTCCTTACTTTCCTTCCTTTCTCCTTTCTCTTTTTTCTTTCATTCCTTCATTCGTTTCTTCGGGTTTGTGTTCTAGGATATTCTTTGAAATAGGGATTCTGACATCCATCGCACTTGATCATAATAGTTATTGATATTATTTTATTTTAATTTTCACACTAAATACCACATATTTCATTACTGCATCGCTGTATTTCCTGCCTGTATGTTTATAGCCAGTGACCGCTATCAAAAGTCTTATTTTGTGTGTAGTAGTATTTCTAACTATCTCTTAAGGCTTATCAATATGAATTCTAATTATAGGATCAAATTTATGATTGCCGTGTTTTACTTTATACAAAGACCTTTGAGAATAAAGAGGATTTCACAAGCTACTGCCAGAAAGTTGGAGATATAAATTTTGGTTGTCAAACAAATACCAAAGTACCTTAAAGATGGCATAGTCTTCAATCAAAATCCTTAAAGCCATTTTTGAGCGAATCAAAAATAAGAAAATTCTATGGTATTAAGGATAGTTTATTTTAGGGTGACTTTGATGAAAAGTTTTGAATCGTATCTTATACAAACAGCGAATGTAACTAGCAATAACATGTATTTAATCGACTGTTTGTTTCTTAGTGATGCTGTTTACAGTGATAATATACACACACTGACCTGAGAACCACAAAACTTTCACTTCCCTTCAAGTTTCAGTATGAAATTTATGGGTGAAATGCGATACTTCCTCTACTTACTATATGTATGCAGTAGAGAAGGGAAATTATCTCACTCTACAGCATAGCTGACAAGAATAAGCTCCAGACCAAATACGCAAGCATAGAAGCTGGGTTTGTTATTCACAGCCCTTTTAGCGTTTTAATATACACATCGTATAGTAACAGAAGTCATAATTTTCTCCCCGGGAGTACTCTTAACTAAAGTAAGTGTTGCCGAGGTGACGTGGCAAAGCAGTTAACATTTGTATAGTTGCCACAAGGAAGCGAGACGGGATCTCGAACCCGCAACATATGAAGAAGAGAGGAACATATATTAAACACCCTCTTGCACACGTGGCAAGGAAGCCTCCGTACCATAACACAGGAAATATTAGGGTCAAGTCGCGTTAATCTACACAGCGCGCCACCCAAGCTGTTGTAGCAGTAGTTTGTTAATTTGGGTTCATTTCCTGAGCTCCCCAACAAAACACCATGTATACCGTACATATATAGTGCACAAGAATTCCAGGAAATTAATTAAATAATCTAGTATCCGTGAGGTATGCCGCGTGCAAAATGAACTTGCTAGAAGCGCCTGCCTATCTTCATATTAAAACATTAGTGGTTCGTTACGAACAGCTTCCGTATGTTATACTAGTGGTATAACAACTTTTTATTGCTCACGTAATTCAATATTACACGTCATAGTTATAAACTGCCAAGCTTCTCATTGTGAAAAACATTGAAAAAGGATTAAAAAGCATATTCCATTACATAATAGTTCTAGGGTTTTTCATCTCAATAGCAATTTCAACCTTATTTGCTTAAACGCCTTCCGGCAGTTCCGAGTTTTAACGCTAGAAATATAATTCCAATGCGGTATATGGCCCTTCCTGTATTCTCGTAAATATTGCACTTACTGCACATATTTAAAACCATTTTTCCTTCTTTTCCCTCACATCTCAGTACCATTTTAGTCGTTTGGGCTTATTTTTCAAACTAACTTTTATAGAATAAATGTTAACTGCAGTTTTTAATTAACAGTTTATTCAACGCATAGATAAAATTCTAAATTGTATCACTCTTATTGGCGTATGTAACATTATTGTAGAAATAAAAGGTAACAAAGAATATTACCCACGAGAATGTCTCTCGGATTACATCGGTACCAGCCTGGATAGCTTTGGCCCTAAGTGAAATTTCGAAGAGTAGCTCCTGTGTTCGAAGCGTGGGACAAGAGCGTTCGGATTCGGATTTTACACGTCGAACACATGGCCGACTTCTCAAACTTCAAAGCTCTAGAACGGACCTAAGTGCAAGGTAGCCTTGCAAATTAATGGAATCCCAGTGTCGAAAGAGAAGAATGTTCTTTTTTTTTGTAGTGTTTAACGCCCACTTTTACTACAAAAGCACCGCAGGTGATGACGCTGGTGATAAAAGGAATGAAAATGGAGCACCGGTGGAATGCGATTGAGTGGGACACCGGAGAACCCGGAGATAACAGGCCCCTACGAAGCTTTGTCCACCACAAATCCCACATGCGGTCTTCTGGAAGTAAAACCGGGCCGCCTGGATGAGAGGCGAGTGGTCTAACCACTCGGCCACGGCGCGACCCTAAGAATGCACACAATCTCTACAATTATTCTGAAATAATTATTTTTGTACATGATATGAAGATGGAATTTTAATTTAAACTTGTTTTTTCTGTTGAAAAAAGTGTGCGGGTACAATAAGCGAACACAAACTGAAACAACTATTAATTCAAAATCCTTTGTTTAACATAAAATTAGATATATCATTATAATCAGCGAACATTTTTAAATAAGTATTTTTTGCAAATACAACCACAATTGGACGATATATGTATATGCACATATTTGTTACATCGACCTTTTATGTCAATAAAAATGTTATAAATTTTAAATGGAAGAAACCAAGACACTAAGGATTTCCATTATTTACAAATTCAAAGCCTCATAACTCACATTGAAGCTCCTAGCTTAACTGATAAGCGTCACTTCAAGTTTTCTTTTTCAAAACAATTTTTCTTCCATACCTTTGAAATTACAAAACGAAAGACAACGTTGAAAAGCACTGCAGAATTTCTATGGTGGTACCAGGTCTAGCTGATAAAATGCTATTTAAAGGTCGAAACTAAGAAAATTAATGTGCAACGTGAAATATACATAAATATCAACTTTGGTATTCGAATATTTCATAGTTTTGGTAATATTTACCTTAAGTATGTAGAGATTGTAGCTAAAGTCATTGTTATTCAAATTTGACAATTTATCGATAATGTGTACATTTTCAATTCCGGTTCACAATTATATTCAAATTATATTACACTTGTATGTTTAATACAGTATATAAGCAACTTCTTGCAGACTCCTATAAATTTGATGAGCTCACATTGATATTATATAAGAATTGCATTACAGAACCAAATCTACGACTAACGAGATTATAGTGTACTCTAGATTCAGAATCTGGCATTACACGTTAAGAACGGAATTTTTAAAATGTACTGGATAAATACATATTCTGTTCTGTTAATCAATAACCAAAGCTGTTTACATAAATATTGGCGAGGCGCGAAAGATTTACTACAAGCATAAATAACATCCCTCTTTTATGCTACAAAAATGTTTCATTAATTAATCTGCAGGCAGTGCATATTATATTACAAGTGCTATCTACTTTAGATTTGAAAAATTACTGCTTTAAAGAACGACCATCTTAATCGAATTATTCCTTACAGTGGAAGCCAAGTAAATAAACTTTTCACAGTAATTAAATAAGGTTTTGAGAGAACGTAGGCTTTCACGGCCGGAGTCATTGTAACTAAGAAATGTTTCCGGGCTGTTTTGCCGTGGTCTGCTGGTGTTAGGAGTACCAGACGTTTCGTCCACAACTACGGTGGACATCTTCAGTGGCGCGGTCGAAGTTTTCTAGGAGAAGGTTTCGCTTCAGACGCAGCGAAACCTTCTCCTAGAAAACTTCGACCGCGCCACTGAAGATGTCCACCGTAGTTGTGGACGAAACGTCTGGTACTCCTAACACCAGCAGACCACGGCAAAACAGCCCGGAAACATTTCTTAGTTTAAATAAGGTTAATCATGTCTCCTTTTAAACGAGGTAATCATAATATGTTGCAAAAAATCTGATGTGTTCCATTCACATGACTTTCTCTACATCTCTGTAACAAATTATTGTTAAAACGCTTATTCTTCTATCTGCTTCTTGCTAACCGAGATAAACATTAGAAGAAATGATTTTCTTTTAAGTAGAAGAGAAATAAGGGAATGCGCTAGTGACTTTGCAAATTCTAGTTCAGTTTTAGATTTGACTCTGCCATTGGTCGATTGACCAGCATGGCTGCCCATGCGCAAGCAGACAGAACGAACGGAAGACTGTGCATTCCGCATTGGAAAGCAGAAACGATTTTCAAAAAGTCCATTTTACCCTTTACTTCGATTCAGTTCATGTACATACACCTAACCTAACGTAGCCTAATCACAACAAAATCTCTCCTCCTGTCACGTAGCCATATTGCCTCCGTACCCAATAGGAAAGGCTCAAGAAAGGGCCTTAGTCTAAAATGAACTAGAATCTGCAATCTAGACCTGTGTTTCACAACCTTTGAAGTTCACGGCACCCTTGGGAATAACGTTAAACACCAGGGGCACCCTTCCTTCAATTAAAAGAAAATTAAGCTTAATATGTTAATTTATTGAAATATTATATAATAATAACGTACACCATAACATAATACAGTAAACTTTACTACAATCACTGAGTAAAAATACATCAATAAATTTTGTTCGATTAATGATTAATGTGAAACTTGTGATTGATGCTTAGAGCACACATATGTGATGTCGGGTCTTACAGTTGACAGTGAAACACGCAAATCATCCTCAAGGTTATTCAGTCTATTTCTTGCTTTGCATTTTACTGTCACCATAGCAGAGAAGGCTTGCTCGCATAGATAGGATGTTGAAAAGGGCAAAAGTGCGTTAATTGCTTTCTTCATTAGGTTAGGGTACTCCTCTCTCCGTTGAAGCCAAGAACTAGCCACCGACGCCTCACTCTTGGTGAACTTACCTTTGAGTGTGGAATCAGCGCAAAGATCAATAAATTCATCTCGTTCGCAAGCAGTGAAATCTATTTCCTCTGCACCATCTACGAAATCAAATGGTGAGACAACCCAGTCGAAATTCGTAGTGGAAATAGTTGGAAAGTACGCATCTATTGCATCTTGCCATCTTGATAAGTGATCACAAATGCGGTCTTTCAGTTTACCCAGATCTTTATCTCCTGCCACATTAAGAAGAGATGGAAAATGCGACAAATCTCCTTTTTGAACTGCAGACTTCCAAGAACTAAGTTTTCTTTCAAAAACCTTTCATTTTATTGGTTGAGGAGATTATTGTTTCCTGTCGACCCTGCATCGAAACATTCAGTTCATTCAGCTTATGAAAAATGTCTGCCAGATACGACAGTTCAAAACAACAAGAATCACTTAGTAAGAGCTCATGAAATGTGTCTTGATTTTCATCCTTAAAAATTTTTTTTAACTGTTCTTTAAGTTCGAGAAACCGGTTCAATACACGACCCCGCGACAACCACCTTACTTCTGTGTGAAGTAACAAAGAGGTTTGAGCTGCATCCGTTGCGCGACATAACTGTTCAAAAATTCTGCACTTTAAGGGTCGAGACTTCATATAGTTCACGATTTTCACAACTTGGTTAAACACTTCAGCAAAATCTTCATTACACGCTTTCACGACTAATGCCTCTCTATGCAGAAAACAGTGAGTTATAATAATGGATGGATTTTCATTGAGAGCTCTGGCAGTAAAACCTTTAATTTTCCCAGACATAGATGGTGCACCATCTGTACATATACCACAACAGTCTTTCCATGAAAGATCATGGTCATTGAGATAAGAATTAATAGAAACGGAAATATCATGGCCTGCGGTTGTAGTCTCCAGCGGTCTACAGAACAGAAACTGTTCACTAATATCTTTTTCATCAATATACGAGTATCTGATAAAACCAAGGAGTTGCGGTTTGTCACCAATATCGAGACTCTCATCTACTTGCAAAGCAAATGTTCTATAATTTTTTATTTTCTCCGTGTCTTGTTCGTTGATATTGCATGACATTTCAGATATCCTGCGGCTGATTGTGTTGTTGGACAGAGGAACTTTCGAAATTTGATTAGCTGCTCCTTCACCAAGTATTGTTGAAACTATAACTTGACATGCAGGGCCAATGATTTCCTCTCCAAGAGTATGAGGTTTCTTTTTTTTAGCTATCAGTTCTACTACTTTAAATGAGGCTTCAAGAGCAGTATCACCTATGGTCATTCTCCTTTACCATTCGCACAGCTGTTTTCTTCTCCCCTTCTAATATATGTGAAAAATACATTACACTTTTCTGTGACACACTAGGATGCTTTGTTGTAAGATGCCGCTTCAGTTTGCTAGGTACCATGGCCTCGTTGCTAAGTGTTTCGCCACAAACTAAACACACAAGGATAGGGTTTTCCTCGTTGTTATTCCACTTAAATCCATACGCTATGTAACTGTCCTGGTATGTTCTTTTCTTTCGTTTGTCCTCTTTATGTGGTGAATTCGACGGTCCGGGAGAAACTGTAAGATTTGGCTTCTTAAAGCAAGCAGTAGGAGCCGACTGTTCACTTTCACTGTCCTGGCGTTTACGTTTAACAATGAACTTATCCATAGCTAAACACTGTGAATCAACGCGAGGAAGACAACTGAAAGCGCCAAGCGGCGTACACTTTTATATGTTCATGTCGAAGTGTCGGAAATGTTCGTGAGGAAGCGAGTAGTCTCGGGAATGTTCGGCAGGGTATAGCTGTAATGCCATCTGTGGGATACTAGTTTAGCTGAATTATTGAAATGAATCGACCACTATCAGCATCTGCCGTACATGAGAGTAATTGATTTGACTTATTTTATTTCAAGACCTTACAAAACTTAAGGCTTCAGTAGAAGGTATTTTTTTTTATTTTTTTTTGTTTATCTCAATATCTCGCGGCACCCCTTAACCAATCACACGGCACCCTAGGGTGCCGGGGCACACCGGTTGGGAACCGTTGCGCTAGACTAAAACGATAATCAACGCTTTTAACAGTTGGTTGTCATGTGGATGAAATACGTTTCTTTGTAATGCCAGCATTTCACAAAGTCCCGTGTTTGAAAAGTTTTAAGCATTTTAAAACTGAAACTTATGATCAACTCCACGAAAAAAGATGCACATGGCATAATTATATGTTTCGGTTAGATCTACAAATTTTGTGTCGTAAGTTTTTTTTTATTTATTTATTTTTTTTTTTATCTCTTACGGTTTACTAGTAATGGAAAATCTAGCAAAGTTCATCAAGAATAAAGAGGTCTTCAAAGACTATTCTCAGAAAATTCAACATATACATTTTATTTGTCGTGTAAATATCTTTAATTTGCATCATTTTAATCAAAATGGTTTGAGCCATTTTTGAGAAAATCAAAATTTTTGAAAATGTTTCCATGTAAAAGGTAGTTTGGGGTGGAGGGATTTTGCTCAAAATCTTCGCGTCACATCCTTGGAAGATAATTATATACCAAGTTTGGTATTTTATCGACTTTTCGTTTTTGAGTTATCGTGTTCACAGACCCACGGACACACACACACACATATTCTCTGAAAATACTTTTTTGGGTACAGGGGACCCTGAAACGTCTATTTCTGGTGAAATCTCGGTATCGAATTTTTGAGTGGAATGTAATACCCTCTCTATACACTGTGTATATAGTACGTATAGAGAAAATAATAAACATTTTAAGTGATAGTGTCTTATATCGGTAATCATTTTGAAATTCTAAAGTTGTTTTCTGTTCTTTAATTTTATATTTATATTTACTATTTATTTAAGATCGTGTTTAACTTCAAGCTTATATTACAACAATTTTCTATACGCGATTTGGCACGTATAATCAAGTGACACACACTTAAACCTTAATTGCGATTTCTTATGACACTTGTTTTGTTGCTTTTTATTCAAATGATTTGTGGACTTTATGGGACTGTGGTTAATTTCTTATTTATTAGCGCTAGAATGTTGTAAAGAGTAAACTTGTCAGAATTACTACGCGTATAAGTAAGTGACAGACACTTAAGCCTTAGCTGTGTATTTGCCATGCCACCTGTTTTGTTGCTTTTTATTCAAACGGGTGCAGACTTTTCAGAATTGTGGTTCATTTCTTATATGTGTATATGTGTGGGTATGTGTGTGTATGTGTGTGTTAGAATGCTACAAATAATTAATGCAGAATTATTATGCCTATAAAAGTTGCTCCTTGATATATTTCACTAGACAATAGATGAGATATTTTAAACGGTAACATCAGACACTAAAATTCAATGTCACAGCCGGAATTTGAAGCATGGATCTTCAAATTCCCGTTCATTTTCGTTTGGTTCGGTGACATACATATTCTCTAAAATACTTGACTTAAAATATTACCTATCCCTATTTTACATATTTTCACAATGCTGCAAATACACATACACACACACTACAACAGCAGAACAATAGACACTAAAAGAAATAACACTTGGATATCCGCATACCTGCACTCGCAGTTACAACCCCACCCACGAAATCACACATATACATAATTTATAACAAAATATGTCTATACAATATTTACATAAATATCGTAAATCTTAGTACACATATTTCCATTAAGTATGTGTCCAGGCTTGGCTAATATACATTAAACAGGAAAATATACTGGAGTTGTTCCTTCAACCATATTTTAAACAGGGTAAAAACTTTGGCAACGGCTATTTTTCAGCAGCCCCTCGTGTCGTATTACTTAAAGATAGTTTTTAATTAAAATTGTTACAAACAATTTTGAGAAAATCTAAATTAACGAAGACGTTTACAATATATAAATACATCTATAAAAGATACTATATGAAATTGTAACATTTAAGGGACACTGGAAGTGAAATTTCAAATTTCTATATTTATGTATAGATTTTTCTTCAAATAATACTGCGGTTGAATTGATGATATGCTAACACGAATATCAAATTATATTCAAACTGGATAAATATTTCACAAGATATAAATTATTTCATTAAATATATTACATAAAGAAAATATTCCACACGCATAAAGGTTTGGAATTTCCAGAATTAGAACATTGAACCTCACACAAAAATTTTAACAATGATATTTATAGAACTTTTATTACTCATTTAGTATATATTTTTTTAAAAAATATAGAAAGTTTAATCTTTAAAATTAATAATGTTTTCATAATATATGTGTTTTAAATATATATATAGACAACTATTGGTTTAGAATAATTTTGTCTTTGTATCATTTAAAAACATATTTCTGCACGTTCTTGAAAATCTTAGTTGCCTTTAAACACAACCTGATACGCCGGGAACATTTTGTTGGTATGGAAATGTATGGAGTGTGGAGAAAAGGTTGTTTTATGGCATAGGATGTTAGGAAAGAAGTGCTTAAGTGCTATAAAGCCTGAGGAAGGGGGGGCAGCTAAATGTTGATTTTCTATAGATGCCCAAAACTTCAAAACACCATTTGCTGTAAAAGGGAGATTTTCGATTTTCTGACCAATTGCAGTCAAAATTTCACTCCCGTTGTACCAAAATCCCCGTTTAATAAAAGGTGTAGCTTACCTTCTCATTGATAGTTACCTTCCTTAGTTGAAGTCTTAGGAAGGAATTATTTAATTTTCTTATAAATTCTGTGGAGAAAGTAAAAAATGATCATGAATATTACAGCTTCTCATAACCATCAGCCATCAGAGTTACAAATCCAGAAGAACAAGTTCCTTAAAGACGTTAAGTCTTGCTGTGACCTTTTAATCAAATTACTTTAAGCAATATTTTAAAACTAAGGTGGTGAGCAAAATCACAGCTGACGCATTATTCCAGAAGCCAAATTGTAGTAGCTCTACAAAGTGAGGCAGATTAAGGGTACTCTGGGATCGTTAATTAAATTACGGTTATCCTTCAGCTCCAACGCGCGCAGTACATACATCATCAGGAACATTGACTCCGCCACCATGTCGAAGCAAACTTCCACTTTTTGTGCCCTTCCCTTCAATATCTTGAGCCCCTCTCTCGAGATATTGAGGTGTAGATGTATCTCATTGTGATATATGGATGAAAAGACGAGCAGTCTGACAGAGTGGAGAAAGAATTTAAACTTAACCTTTAAACAACAAAAACGGCCCATCTGCCTCTTGCTCGACTTTCTACTGTTGGTTGGTTTTTACTTTCTCCGCTGCTTTAGCTAACGTAGAGTAACTATTGTATTTTACTTTAATCTCCTCCGAGCAAAATTAAATTAAAAATCCGACGTGTTCCATTCATAAGACTTTCTCTGTTCTACAAACAAAATTTCCTTACAAAAGATTATTCTTTTATCTATATAATGCTAATAGAGATAAACAAGAGCAGAAATGGTCTTATCACCTTCTTGTCTAATGGTCTTATTATTGCTTTCTTGTAAGTAGAAGGGAAATAAGAAAATACACTTGGCTTACGCGATTATCAATTCTTTTAAAGCTATCGCTATGGGAAACAATTGAAATTCAGTTCTCTTTTGCCTTCCCCAGAGTAAAACAAAAGAGCCGAAACAAAATTTTACTTACCGCTTGAGAAAAATAAGTAACTTAAAATAGAAACAAATAACGTGGAACATCTCGAAAATGGTTAACCCTACAAAAATATATGACATAAATCGTGTGTTTTAATGAGATCTACATTTCCTGCAGTAAGTTTTTTATGTATCTCTGACGGTTTACGAGTTATACAAAAGTCACCCACAATGAAGAGATCTTTAGAGGCTATTCTCAGAAAATTCAAGACATAGATTGTTTTTCACGAAACCATCATTAAATTATGGCATTTTAATCCATATCTTTAGACCCATTATTAAGAAAATATATTCTCGAAAAATGTCCACGAAAGGGTAATTGAGGGTGGGAATCTTCGTATCGCATCCTTAGAAGATACTAAACTTGAATACCTTTTGGTATTTTTTTCTTTTGATATATACTTCTGAGATACACACGGAAAGATTACTAAAAACACTTTTAGAATTTAGGGGATCTCAATATATATGTATACCGGAAAAATCTTGGTATGTAACTTTTGGGTTGAATCTACTCACACTTCTACCTCTCTTACAACCGAGCGAACTGACACCACGGTTACGTGTGCGAATCGCATTCGGGAGGTCGTGGGTTCGATTCCCCTGGCCGGTCTCCCATTTTTTTTATCGGGAGCTTCCCCGCGTCGCCAGGCAAATGCTGAGAAGATTCATCACATCCTTTAAATTTCCTGTACAGCATTTCCTGTTCCCATTACTTCCTTGCTATCTGTTGCTGAGTTGAAGGACCAGCGACGGTTTTCGGCAAGTTGCGACTGGGTGGTAGCTTGGAAATTGCAGAGGTTTATTTCGGGCTCGTTGCGGGACCCTCGGCTACCTTCGGTTAGGACCTCGACGGGGAACCCCTACAGAAAACAAACAGAAACGAAAAAGAAAGAAAAGAAACGTAAATTTGTAGTTGAAGAAATCCATAATGCATTTGAAAACTCAAACCAATAAGAAAGCAAATTTCGAAAATTCCACAAAATTGTTATTTGATATAAATGCATTAATAATAGCTATATATTTTGTGTAGCAAACTTTCAACAGCAATCAGACAAAATTCAGAATGAAGACGACTTCTCTGCCATTACCAGAAAATTCAAGATATATATTTCTTTGGCACGAAAATATCTTAAACATGTCAGTTTAATTAAAATATTAAGGGCATTTTGAAAATAAGAAAATAAATTTTGCCATATAAGGAATTATGAGGTGAAGGGATTTTCTTGAAAATCTTCTTGCTGCTTTCTTAGAGGATTCTGAACTTAAATACCAAGCTTGGTATTGAACCGAAGATTTTATTTGAGCTTTGGTGTTCACGTGTGTGTGTGTGTGTGTGTGTGTGTGTGTGTGTGTGCGTGTGTGTGTGTGTGTTTCCTTCTCTCTCTCCCTCTCGTTCTCATTAAGATAATTTTGGATTCAGGGGGTCTCATAGCATACATCTAAAATGAAATCACACTAACAAAGTTTTAGGTGGAATACAATATTTCTCATACTTCCCATTATACGAGTAGAGAGAGAGAGTCCTTTAGTAAGATGTCTACTTGCGTGCGTATATGTGTTGGGGGGGGGGGGGTGTAACAGCTTGTTTTAATAAAAATCGGATGTGTTCCATTCATATAACCTTCTTATTCTTCCCTCTACTTCATGCTATCCAGAGAAGCATTAGTAGAAATGTTGGTCTTATCACTTGCTTTCTTGCAAATAGAATGAAAACGGAATATACCAGGCAAAAGCGATAGTATGATATTTTAAAATGCGGTTGCCATGTGGATGTATTTGCATTGTCAGGAGTTGACAAATACCCATATTTAAAAAGTCCAAATGTTTTAAAACTGAAATCAATAAAAGGGGTTTCTAAAATTGGTCAACAACACAAAAAATGTATATGGCATAAATTCTCTGTTTTAACGAAATCTATATTTCTTGTGTAGTACGTTTTTGTCTATCTCTTACGCTATACGTTATGCAAAAACAGCAAAATTCATCAATAATGAAGAAGTCTTCAGAGGCTACTCCCCGAAAATTCAAGATTAGTACGCATTGCATTTGTCATTTAAATATATTTACTATGTGGTATTTTGATCAAAATCGTTAGTACCATTTTACAGAAAATTAAAATTTTGAAAACTTGTTCCATGTAAAGCGTATTTTGGGACGGAGTGGGAGGATTCTCAAAATCTTCGTATTGCATTTTTAGAAGATACTTAACTTAGACACTAAGTTTGATATTTTACGATTTTTTTTGAGCTACCGTGTTTACACACACACACACACACACACACAAACACAAACACATACGCACACGTGGACTTTTTTATAAGAATGTTATTATACAGAATTATGTGAATTTAGAATGTTGTTAATTTAAAGACGTTAAGATTGAATTTGTTTTAAATTTTTGTTTAACTTGTATATTAAAACTTTAAATTCAATTTTAGAATTTTAGAAAAGGTGATTTAATTAGTAAAATATGTAACTTATAACGTGTATTTTCGATGAAATCTCGGTATCGAATTTTTTGATGGAATTCAGTACCTTCTGAATACACTATGAACAATGTACGTGCAGAGAAAGTAAAATGTCAAATATGAAATACTGTATTTAAGCCGAGCATCTTTCAGGAATGCAAGGCGAAGATTTTGAAGAATTCCACAGACCTTAAACATGCCTTTAATGCAAAAATGATGCGCTCTTTGTTTTAGTTTCATGAAAACAATGTAAATAACACGTGTATTATAATTTTCTGAAAATAGTAACGAAGTACTCTGATTTTCATTGAATTTCATGCAAATGAAAGCCATAAGAGCTAGATAATATTGCAAAGGAAACAATCTTGTGTCCTATTCGCATGACCTTCTCTACCTGTTCTGCAAACAAACTTCTTTCAAAAGCTAATTGCCCGCCTGGGTAGTGTGGTGGTAGCGTGTCTGCTTCACATTCAAAAGGTCGTGAGTTCGAATCTCGCTTAGGGTAAGTTGCCCGGATAAGTTATTTTTATCCTGAAAAGACGAATGTCGAGTAGCTTTAAGCTCCATGGGCCCTGGGATCATTTGAGCATCATTTCACCAATTTCATTCATCGTCCGATATAACCAACCAGGTTAAAGGAAGTTAAGCTAAAAAAAAAATGATTCTTCTATTTACTTTATGCAAATCGAGATAAGCCCAATAGATATAGCTTTACTACTTACTTCCTTGCATAAACAAGAACATTAGGGAATGCACTAGACTGAAGCGAATGTCAAAACTTTCAAAAGGTGTCGTTAAAATTCGGTTCTCTTTGCGTGTCCAGGAGTAAAATAAAGGAAACATGAATGGCAACTTCCTGTTTGGGAAAAATATAATTTAACATTGAAACCAATAACGAGGAATATGTTGTAAATGGTTAGCTCCGAGATTTAAAATTGAAACCAATAACGAGGAATATGTTGTAAATGGTTAGCTCCGAGACAAAATGTATAGGATATAAATTCTGTCATTTGACGAGAACTTCATTTTTCGTGAAGTAAGCTTTTGTCTCTCGCTTCCAGTTTACCGGTTATGCAAACGTTTTTCAGAAGAAGAGGACTACAGAGGCTATTTCCAGGAGATGAAAGATACACATTTTATAAGTTGTATAAATAACTTTAATATACAGAATCTGTGAGTATAAAAAAAAAACTAAAAGTATTATTAGTGGAACCAATGTTTTGTTTTTGTTGTTTTTTAAGCTTGAATTTTGGGAAAATTCTTTTAATTTGGAAGGATAGGCTTTTTATAATTTTACTTAATTCATCTCTCTCAAACCAGAGTAATTCATCCCTTAGCAACCAAGCCAATTCACCCCTCACCAACCAAATTCTTTATTATTCAATTCCATCTGCCAAAATTTAATATTCATGCAATAATCGCCTTTACCAAACCTTTAATAACATTCACTAAATCTAAACTGATTTTCGAAAACTTTAAAATGTAAAGGGTAGTTTTCTCAATAATTGTCCTGTCACATCCCTGCAAAATACTAAACTTATATACTAAAATTGGTATTTAAAAATATTTTGAATTATGCTTTCCACACACACACACACTTTCTTTTGATATTCAGAATCCCTTAAAACATGTACTTTCGGTGAAGTATCTGTAACTAATTTTTGGGTAGAATGCATTACCTACATACTATGTACCTATATTGATACATGTACACACGAGCATACCTATAATTTTGTTTTTATTTTAAAGCTTCCTTTATTGCAAGATATCCTCATAGATAAAGCTTAACAAATAACAAAAACACATGTAAATGTTTGAATAGAACAAAAATAAGTACAACAATATACAATATAGTAGTCGACAGATAAAGTACTAATATAGGACGCATTAAAAAGAACGTTGCTTAACCTATGGTGTTTATGAAATAATCAATTGTACATTTAAAAATTTCAATTGTAACTTCATTTTGATGAGCAATTATTTGGCTGCTTGCAAATGGCTATCACTTTTTGAAAAGCAAGTTGCATGCTTCGATAAAATGCAGAAACAGTAGTACTCCTCTGGGAGTTTGGATAACCGCAGAGAAATCTATGTGATGAGTCACAAAGAGAAAATGTGTGTGTGTGTGTGTGTGTGTGTGTGTGTGTGTGTGTGTGTGTGTGTGTGTGTGTGTGGGGAGGGGGTTGACAGCAGAACTCAAAAGTTCTTTAAATATCAATTTTGGTTTTTAGGTATTACTGAATATTGTAATTTTGTGTTTTGTTTGAAACGAAATTGGGCTCACTTGGCCAGGCGGGTGTGAAAGCAGCTGTAATGATATTTAATTCCTATGCTTCTTAGAATCAATGACGATTGATTTTATTTACATCTGCAAAGGTTCAGTTTTTTACATTGTGGTAGGATGACGGTGCTTTGGCGAGTATTATGTCACTTGAATTTATGTCACTTTTTTGGTAATGTGGGATTCTCGTTTTTCGCAACAGCTGATTGGCTCGTGATATAAAATGTTGAGTGTTGTCTAAGCAAAATAGCTCCTATTGCCTAATATGGAAATATTTCCTACAGTTATTCTAATTATCCCAAAAGCAATATAACAGTGCTGTATCGATTACCTGTAAGTGGTAAGAAATTCTCGTGTGATTATTACGAGTTTTTCTAGAAGAATTTTGTAGAAAAATCTGATGTGCTCCGCTCACATTACTTTCTCTACATCTCTGTAACAAATTTTTGTTACGATGCTTATTCCTCTATCTGTTTCATGCTAATCGAGATAAACATTAGCAGAAATAGTTTCTTGTAAGTAGAAGGGAAATAATGGAGTACATAAGGCTAACGATAATATTTTAAAAGTTGGTTGCCATGTGGATGAAATCTGTTTCTTTGCAATGCTAGGAGTTGATAAATTCACGTATGTGAAAAGTTTTAAAGTACTTTAAGACTGTGACCAATAACAAGGATTATTTAAAAATTGGTCAGCTCCTCAGAGAAAATTTATACGATATTAATTGTGGTTTCAACAAGATCTAAATTCGTCTTTATCTCTTACGGTTTTTCTAGTTATGCAAAATCCAGAAAAATTCATCCAGAATACAGGTCTTCAGAGGCTATTCCCAGAAACTAAGATCTGTTTTATTTGCCGTGTGAATATTTTTGATATACGGTAGTTTAATCAAAATCATTACATCAAAATTTTCGAAAAATGTTCCATGTAAAGGATAGTTTGGGGTGGAGGAATATTCCTCAAAACCTTCTATTCGCATACTTGGAGGATACTAAACTTATATAGCAAGTTTGGTGTTCTATCGAAGTTTCGTTTTTGAGTTATTGTGTTCACTGACACACGGACATATACACTCGGATTTTTTTCTAAAAATGATTTTTTCGGATACAGGAGTCTCTAAAATGTAAGTTTCCGGTGAAATCGGTATCGAATTTTTGGGTGGAGTGCAATACCTTCTCTATACATTATGTGCATAGTAGGTGTAGAGAAATTAAAAAGCGTAAATGACGTAAACAATATAAATTATTCTGAAAAATGCAATTCGTAACCCAATAAGTCAGATTTGTGTATCACTATAGGTATTTAATCTCAAGTAAAATGTACCTAACATTGTTCAGCTGCTCGGAATCGGAATTCATTTTCTGAATATTGCGATGAAGAATAGCAGAAGGAAACCAAAAAACTTAATATTTGAGTGAAGCCATGAATTGCTAAAATATATAATATAAAATAGAATAATAAATAATATACAAAGGCCATTATGTTAACTATGTCTCGTTAACAAAGCTCTGGAGCAAATTCATCCATGAAGAGATTTGAGTCTACGAGTCATCGTAGGAAAACGTTAAACTGAAGCTTTAACAGTTGGCACTAGGAAAAAAATTCGGGCTATGTTGAACAGCAAAGGAACGTTTCAAAGAAAGTTTTAAAAGCAATGTACGCGCAACCCACGAATATGAAAACAGAAGAGGAGAAAAAAAAATTGAAGAGTGGGAGAAGCGAAAAACTTGTTCAAAGCTAAGAGAGAAATGGATCACAGGGAATCGAGAGACGCTAGGAGAAACCATCTTCACTAAACTGTAACACAGCATGTTGGAAAACTTTACAACACCATGCCCCTTGGCGCTTTTGTTTCTTGCCACGTCTCCTCAAATTAACATTTAACCAGAGATGAAAAATGTTTTACAGGTTTCTTTTGTAACTGAGCTATAAAGTTGCCAAAAAGAGAAAGCACGAAAGAATAAAGCTACAAAGACAAAAGAAATAAACGGATACGCGAACAAAGCACAAACTTCAGAATAGGAGCAGGAAACAAATAAGTGATTTTTGGCACATAGTGTTTAATTAAATGCAAACAGTCAGTAATTTCTCAAATACATCTTTTATAAGCATGTAAGAGAAGCTATTAGGTATAATATACAATAGCAGCAGAAGACATAGCAGAAGGTGGACAGGCTATAACTATTTGGAAAGGTAGTGGGCGATTGTCTTGGGGTAGTCAGGTTATATTGCAATGTTTATGCCCTTAAACAATATTGCCTGTGAAGCTGTATACTAGAGAACTGAATAGTTTGCTTTAAGTGGAACCCTTGGGGGAGGGGGGGGTGGAGAAGGTGAATGATATAAAAACTAAAAATGTATCTTTTTTCCTAACATCAAGTGATTACTGTTGAGTTATGTACCAAGAATAGGCCTTCGATTTTAACAGTCGACAATCGTGATCAAATCTCGGATATAACGCACATTCCTACTAAGTCAGCACGAACATTAGTTCAAGAGCCCATGTTCTCAATTGAAATGTTATGATTTCGAGAAGAAATTGCAGCAGTAAATGGTTCAGTTATTCATAAGTCCACATGTACTTAGAACTTTAAAAACATTTATTTTTACAGATGAAGATGCAGTAGCTGTAACGGAGTTGACAGTCTGCCTACAAAAGCAACGAAAATACTTCTAATATATGTTAGGATTGTGACGAGTACACATTTATGTAATGCTTCGATAGACGCGGCAGGTCATGCATGTGTTAAAACACTCTCTAGCACATAGCCACTGTGTAGAAAGTTCTCTGGCGCATTGTGGTTATCATATTGGGTGCAAAACCAGTAAAGAGTGGGCATCTGGATGCACTCATTTGCCAGAGTTTTCGTGTTTATGCATACCCAGAGAATACAAATACTAAATATTAGGATATACACTGCTAACGATAGGGTTTAAGGCAATTTTCAGAATTAAAGGAGTTAGTTTAAATATTAGTAAGGGTTTTCTAAATTGTTTTAAGTCGGCTTCTGGGATACAGATGTTGCGATAATCTCCATGAAATCTAATGTCCAATCCCCGGCAGGAATTTTGGTGTAAAGAATTATTTTCTGTACTCCCTACATTCTAGAAGTACGAGAATGAATGTCTAACCATGTCTGTTTACACTGTTCTTGTGCTTATATCATCACAGACTCTATACAAGTCTGCCGCTCATGAGCGCGATTCCCTCACGTTTATGCTGATATTCAAGAGGTGCGCAAAGAAGGTCGCTCGCGCTATTTGCTAACACGCCACTGATCCGTGTTTGCTTCCAACCACCTCGTTGAATTCTGCAACACTTTTATCGCACGAATGGTTATTTGCATATGTGAAACAACATACGCTAACCAAAGTACATTGTAATAGGTCCTATATTTTTACTTTATCTACCAACTTCTATATTGTATATTGTTCTATTTCTTAATGCTCTATTCAACCATTTATATATGTCCTTGATAATCTTTGTATCTGTTGTCCATGACCGAACCTAGCAATAAAGGAAGCTTTAAAATAAAAATGAATGTATGAATACGTGTTTATGTACTCGTATGTACTCTATGTGTGTGCGTACATAGTAGGTAAAATTATATACAGAGGCTTCGCCGAAAATACATGTTTTGAGGATCGCCGAATAAAAATTATTTTTAGAAAAATGGCTGTGTGTGAGCAGCATAACTCATAAACGAAAAGTTCGGTAAATACCAATTTGGACCACTTGGTATTTTTGACAAATGCCATGGTCACGACGGTCACCAGTTTGAGCAGGTGAAGGTAAAAAGTATTACACGCGTGTTAAACAGTACATAGTATAGTGTTTGGCAAATATAGTTTGTTCCGTGTATACGTTTCATTATTGTATTTTTTTCATTGATTATTTCATTTGTATAGACTTAAGTTCTTGAGAATTTAACCTAACAAACTTACTGTGGTGGTCTCTCTCTGTCGTCTCTCGCTCAGCACTCTCTCTCTCTCTCTCTCTCTCTCTCTCTCTCTCTCTCTCTCTCTCTCTCTCTCTCTCTGAGCAGTGATTATTTTTAACGTTAAGCTTTTTCCATTAACTTTTGCATTTAAATGTTCACCACAGACTCTGCAGAGGACAGGGAATAATTCTGGAAGAAGAAAAGTTCCCCGCCCAGCCGCGAATCTAATTTGGGACATCTGAGCTGTTGAGTCAGAACGCTGATCTCTCGAACCACAATGACAGTTTAATTTTAGTATTGTCTGCGTTAAAAACTATATAATATTTCAGTAACTTCTTCACAAGATGATTAGGCGAATACCTACGCATATCCTTGTAATCTATCAAACCTATTTTATTACCTTTAAAGAAATGCTACAACCTAACAAATCAAAAACACATGTTGTACTAAGCCAGCACAGACTACGTGTCCCTTGTATCAAAATATTGAGCCAATGTCCCATAATAATCCATGAAACAATGCCGGTACAGTTTTGTTCCTACATATATAAGTGAAAAGAAATAATGTTACTGCATTGTAATGTTGTACACGAACGAGGTACGATACCACAGGCAGACAAGTTATTCAATGACAACTGGAGATTTTAGGTTTTGAAATACGTCAATGAAATGCAGTGCCTTAGAACTGAAACTTAGAGCAAAATTAATGCCAGGAATCATTAGGAAATATGGAATATATAGAGTATTAGAAAAAGATACAATTATTTCAAGTTAGATATCGCAGGTGCAGTAACTTGAAGTACAGAATCAATTTTATTAGTAACACAAATCGGTTTGAGTATTTGCACAGGTGATTTTTAAACCTAGAATGCCAATTTAATTAGTTTTGTTTATCTCCCATTTATTTTTGTATAATTATTGTATATATCTAAAGAAAACTAACAATAAATCTCCTCCTCCTCAAAATTGTAATTTCACAAAACCCTATGGCATCCTCAAGAATTAAATGGGATTAAAACACCCCGATATAAAAAAAATAGGTTGAAATATCGAGGATGTTATATTTTTTATTTTCTTAACCTGCCCTTGACAGTATTGCAGATTCTGGCAACGTTATATAACTAGTAGCTTCCTTTTATGGTAACCATCCCAACCTTACAATGCATTGCTACTTTTGACCAACAAGACGCTACAAAACGACATGTCTCAACAAATCATGGCGAGTTATTCCACATTTTATCACCTTCCATTTACCTGATTTTATCATTTATTTTCCTCTTTTATTTTCTTAATTGCTAAATTAAAACCTTCCAAAACTAAAACATTGTTTGGAATGAAATATCGCCACTTTTTGTCTATTTTACATGCGCTTTTCGTACTGTTACTCCATTTTCTATTGTATTATATTGTAAACGAAAAGTCAAACTTTTATTCGCAATCATGTTCTTTTACGACTTCAACGCTCAAGTCTAATATTCAGTCCCCTACATATTTTAGTCTGTTAAAACATGATATTACAAGGCCGATTCAATCAGTATACGAAAAGTATATAAAGAAATACAGAACATCGACAAAACGTGTGCCTCTTTGTTAGGTTTTGGAGGTGCCCTAGAACTCTTATCAGATGGTTTGGCATCCCTGCCTCGCGAACAAAAGGCTTGTATTCAGTGAAAATATGTTGCAGGTTTGCACCAGCGTGGAGCAGCGGAGTGTCATTAGATGTTTAAGAGCAGAAGGGTTGAATTCACCGTCGGATGGTAGTGTAATATAGTGAAAGTTGTTTGAGTCGAAAACAAGTCTATGAGTGGGCAGATAGGTTCAAATGAGAAGTTCCAAAACTAAAGGTGGTACAAACTGAAAGAAGTGCTGGTAAGGGACTATAAGGGAATAATGCTTGAAGATTACATGCTGAGAGTCAAAATATAAACAGTGAGACGTACATAAACATTTTGTGTCGAAATTTGAAACCAACAATTTTGAAAAAGTGGCGCGGATTGATGTCCAATAGCGTACTGTTACTGCATGACAACGCGAGGCCACACATTACTAGAGTCACATTAGATACCTTCAAAGACCTGAAGTTAGTCTGCTTGCCCTTACCTGTATTCTCCGGATCTGCCACCTTCAGATTACCACTGAAAGAAGCTCTTGATGACTCAAGGTTTACGGATGACGAGGATGGCTAGGCGGCAGTGTACAACTTGTTAGCACACGCCCCCAAGAAGTATTTTCACGTAGAATTGAGAAGCTTATCCACCGCTGGCATAAGTGCATAGACCTTCGGGGAGGGGGGGGGGTTACGTTGAAAAATAAAAACTGACGTATTCAATTCTCGTAATAAAATAAATCAGAAAAAATGTTCAGTTATATATTGGATGATTCTTGTAGAAAATGTAATACACTACCTTATACTTTATTTCCGTCGGGTAGAACAGTGGTTTAAATCGTGAAAGAATTCTGAAAATAGGTTGATTACCGAGACAGATTTGTACCAGATGGCCCACACAAGTCATCCTTTGTAAAAAAGTTGGTTTATCCTGGGTGTCGCAGATGGAGAATTAGCAAGGGAACTCCATACCGACAGAGGGAAGACTGATAAATTAAAGATCAATGCTGGAAAATATACGCTACCTGCTGTAAGTGGTCCCGTAGTCGGTGGAGCTCATGCCTGCTATGCAAGGGATTCCGGATTCAATTGCTGCCTGTGCTCAAAAATGTTTACGTTAATTAAGAACATTGCACTGTATGGCCAGGATTTACATATATGAATAGGAGTGAATGATGTTGTGCATGTATCAGTTGTTCAATAATCCATTCGTTCATAAACAGGAATTCAGGATTGGTGCTGTACAAAGATCTGAGAACGCGTGATATGTCTTATAATTAAATTTCATTTAATTTACAATAAAATAAACTACAAGACACAAATTAATAACACTAATGCTAACAAGTTTAGGTGTTTAAGTTCTTTTACAATTACATTAACATTAACTTAATGCACAATACATAATAAACATACTCAAATATATGTCCAATTTGGTAGACGTATTATGTATGCGCTTCTCTTATTGTTCTGATATTGAAGTATAAACATAACTTATCATTTCTTTTAAATTCTGCATTTTCTGGTTCTTTTAATAAAGTTGGCTTTGATGTAACCCCAAAAGAAAGAAAGAGAAAAATCTAGAGACATTCTCGCGAGCTGTAGAATGCTGCCACCATGATGCAACTAATCCACCATCCGGTGTATACATTGTTTAGATTTTAGCCCTGGAATAATGGACTGGTGCTAAAACCAGTGACTCAGAACTGACTACAGTGTGGTCTTCAAGAAGGTTCTCAAAATTCAACCCTTTTTGGAAGAATTGTAAATAAAGCTGCAAGCTGCCCATATGTCTAGGAGTCAAATAAACTGGTTTACTGATGTCTCCCAGGCAGAGGTCGATCGGAAAACGTTTAGAAAGCCTTCGAACTTCAACCGCATTTTGGTGCGCTCTCCATATATTATAACTATATCCGTGTAGATACCACCTGTACATGTACATGGGTGAACATGTCACCTGTTTACCTGAATAATCTCGCTCGAACTCCAAGCAGGCGACCACGCCATGCTTATCAGTACGAAACCACGAATTTAAAAACGAAGACATTAGTGCAGAATCAACTTTCAATAATCAGTAGTAGAAGATATTTTACAATATAAAACAGCTTCAAACGTTATCACCGACGGGCAGTGCAGAGCATCACAAACCGCCGACTCACACAAGTACACTTAAACAAACTTTACCTGCAAGAAACCTAAATCCACAATCCAACTTTCACGACACAACCCCAGGTACCATCTCTGGGCTAACGAGCCAAATGATGATTTTGATAGGTAGGCGTCTTTTACATTACTCACCCACCAACCCCAGATTACGTCATTACGCAATGAAGTACCTACCTGGCTGGCACAAGCTTCACAACTCCATCTCCATCCAGTAGCTATAAGAACACTGTGGTTAGTGTATGGCAGGAGACGCACTGACTTGAATGATCCCTACAAAAATAAATATATAAACAAAGGATGAAAGAAACCTGGACGATTGCATCTCATGCAGGGAGCTCATTTTTCAACCCACGAAAAAAGACGTTTACTAAGACCGCTTAAACCATGGATCGAATGAAGCTGAAAAACGTTTTTTAACCTAATCGTAAAAGAAGATGTAGGTGGAAATGTGATTTTCTTATAGTTGTACATCCTTGACGCTTACGTGATAACACCAGTTTTGTGCACTTGCTCGACGCCCATAATTAAGGACAAGGCATCCCTGAGAAAATACAGGGATTTCAAAGGTCTTTTATTACAAGCTTTCGCTAACAGCCCATATATTCAGCTGAAATTCCAAGTGACCTGGTGGTATGTTTACGGTTTATAGTTAAATAAAGTTGATGTCAGAGTAGCAGAAAATTGCCAAGATGTATATTTAACGAAAGCATGTATACACTGACCAACTGCGAATATGATTTTATCATAAACTTTTGCAAACAAACACAGCTAAAACATGCACGTGTCTGAGGTGACCTCAGAAATATTTCTGTGAAAGATAGAGACCTCGGTGTCAAATGCCGGGCATGCTTCAGGAGCATTTTTATCTCTGGAAGGGAAATTCCTACGCTGAACTACTGTGTTACTGTCATGCTAGGGCGTTCTCAAAGGGCTTAGGAATACCTTAAGACGGTTCTCCCTCCCGGAATGGAACCTTCCCGTCGTTACGCCTCCGGGAAACGACAGTACAACCTTCTTATGCAAACCGTGTTCTAACCACAGAAGTGATTTTCGAGATACGGGACACACTTGGGTGTCGCAAAAGCTACAACTTGAAATTCCAGCAAAGAGAACACTTCTAACTGTAAATAACAACATTCACTACCGACAAAACATGAATTTGTAACTCAAGCTTTTAAATGTATATGGTTTCATATTACTACTGTACTACAGTTTGTGCAGTGCTTTAGAATGTCTAGAGGAAAAATCTCTAGTAGAGGAAGTATTGCATTCTGCGATTTCCCGTTTTAGCAAAGTGTAAATATTTTAAAATTGAAATCAATAGCAAGGAATACGTTATGGTTAACTTCACAAAGCATAATCTGAAATGAATTGTGTGTTTTAACGAGATCTACAGTTCCTATGAAATAAGATTTTGCCTGTCTCTTACGATTTATCGCTTATGCGAAAATCCTCTAGAATGTAGAAGTCCTCTGGGGCTATTCCTAGAATATGCAAGACATACATTTTACCTGACATCTAACATATTTTTAATCTAAATCTTTATGGATAGTTTTGAAAGAAACAACTATTCAAAACCTTTGCAAATAAAGGGTAGTACGTGGTATTAGGCTGTTTATATACGTACATACATACATACATACATACATACATACATACATACATACATACATACATACATACATACATACATACATACATACACACACACACACACACACACACACACACACACACACACACACACACACACACACACACACACACACACACACACACACACACACACACACACACACACATACATACATACATACATACATACATACATACATACATACATACATACATACATACATACATACATACATACATACATACATACATACATACATACATACATCCATCCATCCATCCATGCATGCATGCATGCATACATACATACATACATACACATACACACTCACACAACGGATCTTTTCCTGAAAATTCTTTTTTAAAAGTATTTTATTCATCAAGTGACCTCAAAACATGTATTTCCGATGAAATAAAAAATTGTTGTGGAACGCAATACCTTCTTTATTCACTATATACACTGTACATTCGTTGAAGCACAATGTCAAATGTTTGGTGGCCGAGTTTCCGGAATGTTCTATGATGTTGGTTTTAATATACAAATTCTTAATCATTTTTTCGGATGTTATACATTATATTTCATTCTCTCTCCAAGCGTACAATGTACATCGTATGTAGAGAAGATATTGCATTTCATTCAAAATCGATAATGAGGTTTCAGCGGAAATACACGTTTGAAGCCTGCTGAAAAAAAAAAAAAAAAAAAAAAAAAAGACAAGACAAGAAAAACGTTTTATAAAAAGGTCCGTGTGTTGAGTCAGTAAAAAGTATAACTCAAAAACGAAAATTCGATTGAATAGAAACCTGGACATTTAAGTTCAATTACTTCAAAGGGTTCGATACAAAGGAAAACTCTTTAATTGGAAGATTTTTCGATATTTTCGATTTTATCAAAAACGGCTCTACGGAACTTGAATAAAATATCTTATGTTTAAGACATTTTCGTGACAAATAAAATATATATTTTAAATGTTCTAGGAATAGCCTCTCAAGTTCTTTAAATTTTTGGTGATTTTTGTTTAAATGGTAAACCATTAATCCTTGTTTATGGTTTAAATTTTCTAATGCTAATACGTTTTTCAAATGAAAAATTTCCCTTCATATTTTTACCTTCTCTGCATATACTATGTGCATAGTGTATACACAAGGCATTGTGATGCATCCAAAAATTCGATGCCGTGATTTCACCGGAAATACATGTTTTTGGATCCTGAATAAAAAACCAATTTTACAAAAATGTTCGTGTGTATGTGTGTCATGAAAGTGTGTGTGTCTCTGGACAGTGTAGCTCAAAAAGGAAAATTATGTTAAATATCAAACTTAATATTTAAGTTCAGTATCTTCCAAGGATGTGACACAAAGAGTTTCTGGAAAATCTCTTACCCCAAGCAACCCTTTACATGGAAAAAGTTTAGAAAATTTTGTTTTTCTCAAAAATGCTTCTAACGATTTTGATTAAAATCTTTTATATTTAACATTTAAATAAAATGTATATCTTACATTTTTTGAAAACAGCTTCAGAACACCTCTTCATTCTGAGTGAATTTTTCTGAATTTTCCCTTCCTGGTAAATCGTAAGAGATAGACGAAAACTTACTACAAAAAATGTAAACCTCCTTAAAACAAACACTTTATGCCATATATTTTTTTCATAGAATTGGCCCGTTTTCGAGATATTCCTTATTTGTTTCAGTATTTTTCTCATACGGGAACTGGTCAACTCCTGGAGAAGCAGAAAAACGGATTTCAATCCCATAGCAAGCACATTGTAAAATATTTGACTGTTGGTTTAGCTTGGCGTATTCCCTTATTTTCCTTTCACTTATAAGAAATTAAAGAATAAGACCGTTTCTGTTAATGCCTATTTCGATTAGTATGAAGTAGATAGAAGAATAAGCTTATTAACATTAATTTGTTACAGAGATATAGAGAAAGGCATGTGAATGGAAACTATCTTCTTTTTTTTCTGACCATACATATACAACCGAATATAGATGTAATCGCTTAGCGACGAGCTTTAAAAATTTGACAATTACTAGTATATCCCTATACAAAACTATGTAATAAAACCGTTTGTGGTAATATTTATCTAATCGTCGGACAAAAAAGCTCTTGTACTAACATTTTGTTGTATATATGTAGAAAGTCACGCAACGCAACAGATTTTTTATCGTAATGCAAAAACCAAGGAATTTAAAAACCAACTCATAGCTGCCTGCTTTTTAAGAATATGACTATCCTGCCATACCTGTGTGTAATGAAACTTCATCTGATTATTAAGAAATAGAAGAATAAGCCTTTCTTTGTAGGTACAGTGTTTAGAGATAAGTCACTTAATTGTAGCATATTTTGTTTAAGTTCCTGTCCTTAACCATACAGGTTAAATCCAGTTTCGAATGAATTTATCGTAAAGAATGCTGAAATTTTCCGATATCCAATGTGTGTAAGTTACCACAGATTCCGGTTGGAAAACCTTGCTTATCTTATCACTAAAACTGAAATTCGAATTCGGGATTCCCTGAATATAAGGTACACAACCTCCCCATACCTGGCATGTTGAAAGATAAATTCAAGTACCTCATATGCCTGTTACATAAGTTTCCTTCCATAGCCGTGCTATCGTAAGAGAATACCAAATTCTTGCAAGTTGCAGACATAGGAGTATTATTTTGCCTCATATCTAATTGCATTTAATCGAATGAGGCAAAGTTTAAATCATTAAATTGTGTGGCTCTAGAAAACTGCTTCCCAAATTTGTAAACACCACAATTAAATCCATGCTGCCTTATGGGATAACACACTTATATTTGAAAAGAATGTAGAATAAATATGAGCGTTTAGAAATTCATAACAGTACGATAGTCAATGTTTATTTTCTGTAACGCGTACAATGTACATGGTACGTAGAGAAGCTATTGCATTCCATCCAACAATGTGATACCAAGATTTCATATGGAAACATGTTTTGAAATCCCCCGAATTCAGAAAGATAAATTTTAAAAAAGATACGTGTGTGCATCTGTATATCTGTGAGCAAGCATATATAAAACTCGTAAGGTCGGTGAAATACCAAACTTGGTATTTAAGTCCATATCTTCTAAGGGATGGCGCCGTGGTCGAGAACTTAGACAGTTCGACTCTCACCTAGGCAGCCCGGGTTCGATCCCAAACACCAGCATATGAGATTTATGGTCTAGGCGGGTTTTCTCCGGGTCCTCCGGTTTCCCCCGCCACTCATTCCACCAATTGCTCCATCATCATCTTTCCTATCAACTATTTCGCTTGCATTCCCTATCATCAACTTCCTTTCGGTCATGCCTGGCTACGGACCGACCACTCATTCCAGGTTCTCCATTCTGTGATTTCGTGCCGTTGGCTCCCCGACAGGCTTCAGTCCTAAATAAGGGGAGGGTAAACCGACTACGAAACGAATCTTCCAAGCATGCCACACTAAGCGTTTTAGTGAAATCTCCCACCACAAACTGCGCTTTACATGGATAATTTTCTGAAATGTTTCGTTTTCTCAAAACTTTCTGTTAACGATGTTGATTAAAATATAATGCAGGCTGAGTTGGAAGTCCATAGATAAGTTTCAGTGGGTGATTCCTGACTGGAATTGGAGCACAAATGATCATATCACTTTGTGTGACCGGAAATGTACAGAGTCCACATTAAGTGTCACATCCAATAAAGAACACAGAACAAATAAACCTTGCATAAGGTCCATGTTCTGAACCCCACCCAACTCACAACATATGCTCAAAGCGTACTCCATGGGAAGCAATGCACGCATCATGGATTACCTCACTTGTTCGTTCCGGGCTGTGTACGAATATCCTCACAGGCTACGTAGACTCTCTATTGAAGGGTTTTAACATCAGCAGCAGGCTCACCGTACCTAATGCTTATCAGATGTACCCACAAGTTAATAACCAGAGGACTAAAGTATGGTGATCCAGCAGGTCGTGCAAGAGGACCTCCACGTCCTATCCAACGTCTGTGGAAGATGCGGAAGTAGGCGGAACCTCCATCAGCTGACCCTACATTGCATATCGTATTGCCAAAGGTACATTCTCCAGAATGGAGGCAGGGTATTATGTAGGAAGTCCATACACATTTCTCAGTTCAAGCCCCATCCTTTAAATGGAACATTTTCAAAATGTTTGATGTCCTCATAAATATTCAAATATTTCGAATAAAATGACATATCTTCAAAGATATTGTAATTCTAGAAGGAATGTACATCTTGAACTTTCTGAGAACAACTCCTAAAGTCCTGTTCAATCTGGATGACTTCTGCATAAGTGGTAAACCATAAGAGGTGGAGAAAATCTTAACACACAAAAATGCAGATATCGTTAAAACACATAATTATGTCAAATATATTTTTCTGCAGTTACCCGTTTCCAATAAATTCGTAATTATTGGTTTCAATACTATAAAAATCTTACATTTCGCGCAAGAATATAGTAATTCATTTTTCTTTCTCCTGTGAATAAAAGAGAACCGGAAATCAATGCATCACATACCGACCAGCTCTTGAAATATTTATTATCGCTTTATCCTATGTAGTCCCTTATTCCCGCGTATCTACAAGCAAATATATAATAAACATGTTTCTCCAAATGCCTACGTGAAATAAATGTAAAAACTAATAGTTCTATTCACATGATGTTCTCTACCTGTTATTGCAGAAGCTAATCCTTCTATCTGCTTCATATTAATCAAGATAAACATTAGCAGAAATGGTCTTATATAATTTCTTACAAGTAAAAGGGAAATAAGAGACCAGGCTAGCCTAATTGGATAGTCCAATCTTTTAAAAGCTGTCATTATGTGCTTGAAATTCGGTTCTCTTTGCATGACCAGGATTTAAACAAAAGAAAAAGGGCAAATTCTCTTTTAACAAAAAAGTAGTTTTAAATTAAAACTACTAAAAGACAATATCTCGAAAATGGTTAACTCACCACACACACACACACACACACACACACACACACACACACACACACATCGTGTATGGAATAAATTGTGCATTTTAACGACATCTACATATTTGTATAGTATGCTTTTATCTCTTACACTTTCTACTTTATGCAAAAGTCAGCCAGAATGAAGAGTCTTCATAGACTAGTCCCAAAAAATTCAAGATATAGATTTCGTCATGTAAATACCACATTTAATATACAGAACTTTAATCAAAATACTTACCTTTAATAAAAATTTTCGAAAATGTTTCTTGTTAATTGTAGTTTAGGGTATGAGGATTATCTGGAAAGTCATATTGGTGCATCCTTAATTATGAAGTGTAATATTTAACCGACAGCTACACACGGACTTTTTTCTAAAAATGTGTTTTTATACCCTACAACGCATGTTTCCAGTCAAATCTATGAATCGAATTTTTTCTTGGGATGCAACGTTCTCTACCTTTGTTCTATGTTCTACGTTGAGAAAATATGCTTTTTAAGCATAATTTTTTGTAGAATAGAGAGAGAAACTATGTTAAAGTATTGCATCTGAATATTTTTAAATTTACGATAAATCAACAAGTTCTTAACCCTGAAAGTTTTGAACATGAGGGTCCTGAATATTAATGAACCGTATCCTATGCATATTTCCCTTTCGATGTATACGAATTTTCCTATTCTGAACCCCATTGCAACCTATTACATGATCCGAGTCAGGAAGTGCGAACATTCACGCATCAGAAAGCACAGTGAGCATGTGGTGGTATGAACCGTTGTCTCTTTGAAGGCAATATTGCCGCACGTGCTGTACTTGTAAATTTGCATGCAAAAACGCGCTGAAACGGAAAGGAATATTACAGTGCTACGATATTAAAAATCTGGCAACATGTGCTGCAAGAAACCCAGCGCAAAAACGTAAACATCAGCACACCGTGTAGAAACAGTTTGTCTAGTTTATCGATTATGTTAATTCATGTCGCATACGCTTCTATAACTCCTGTTTATACTGGCCATTATTAACTCTGCGTGTTTATCCTACTCCTCATCATTTTCATCTTCTTCAGAGCAATCCGCTTTATTAATTTTTGTTTAATCTTATCGCATTATGCTCTTTTATTTTGCATGTTGATTACTTGGGAAGTATTACGCTCCACCCCAAGTTTTGTTTCGATATTTCAGGAAAATACAAATGTTGAGATCCCTTACATGAAAATTCATTTTCAGAAAATATCCGCTTTGAGTGTGTGTGTGTGTGTGTGTGTGTGAGAGAGAGAGAGAAAGAGAGAGAGAGAGAGAGAGAGAGAGAGCTGGGGGGAGGGAGCGAGAGTGGAAATGAGGCAGAGAACAAATTCAAATATGAAAATTGCATAAATACAAAAATTTGTATTTTAGTTCAGCATCAAGAATACGATACGAAAATATGTAGGAAAATCCGCTCACCCATTTACATGGAAAATATTTGGTTATTTCTTTTTATTTTCTTAAACTAAGTTCAATACTCTTATGACTAATATTACGCATATATTTAATGTTTTGTGAATAGCCCTGTAAGTCCTTTTCAATCAGAATGAATTTGTACAATTTTGTACCAATGGTAAACCATACAAAGTACATTAATACTCACTTATTCCACGAAAACATTATGAAGATCATTCTGGTATAGAGTTTATGTGAAATAACCTTTTACGAGGAACCATTTCCGAAATATTTCCTGTTACATTTTACTTTTCCCACATATAGCTGCAATGCGACATGCATTAGTGTCGTAGATAATAAGTACAGTATTTTTCAGAACATGATGACCCTGCTCCACACTTCTTCCAAAGTCGACTTTAAGTTCGCGGTTAGAGGGTGTGCGTATTGAAAACCAACCTTCAGTGCTGTTCGTCTTTCAGTTACTGGTCCCTTAACTGAAGTGTGATTCTCGACTTGCAAGCAGTGTCTCCAGGAAACAGATTTTAGTACGTTGCCTCTCGCCCCTAGTACAGGCTCGTATTTTCTTTGCTAATGGTTATTGCCCAGTGGAAGGGGGGAGCGGACCATCATGTTTTGGAGAAAACTGTAATTGCCGGCCAAGGTAAACTGGTTATTTGTATTTTTGATCGTTTTACCGCGAGTTCGAATACCGTTATGGATATGGATGATGATATTTGATAACTTGTGGGGTTTAAGGGCGCTAAACAGCAAGATGGACATGGTTGTTCAGTGTTGTGTGCCCTCCTTATGGCTAATTAGATTACACCAATATGTTTGTAGAAAGATGTAAGGGATTCTTCTTTTTTCCCCGTTGGAGTTCATGGATAACAAAAACAGGCTTACGACATACAAGTAATTGTTTTGTTTCCCATATTCTGTAAAAGCAAGTACTTCAAGGAAAGATGTGAAGCTATAGTCGGTAGAAAGCATTATTTGAGTTTCATTTATGGACACTTTACGGTTCTTCTCATTGTTCTATTGTATGTAATCTTACTGTGCATTAAGGACGGTTAATTTTGCAGAAACCTCTTTGGATTGCGGTTATTTTTCGTAGCGTAAATCTTCAATACGGGAACGCCGTTCTTACTTCCCTTTCGAAGAACGCCACGCAAGTCCACAATCCACAGAGAACGACATAATCCATAGAGAAAGGTAGGTGTAAGTAGCACATATTTTTATTATTCGGTTATAGGCTAAATAACATTTCAAAACCCATGTCGAACTCAATTAAATAACAGCACTTCGTGAAGAATTAGCCGTTGGCATCATTTACGCTTCTCTAAGAGATTCTTGAAGATGGCTTCAGAAAAATACACCAGAGGTTTAAAATGAGTGTCTTATGGAACAACGAACGTTGCTTATTCAAAGACAGAACCATCGGCTTTTACTGAAAATTCTTGCTGGGTCTGACAAAACGTCTATAGATGCTGGAAATTCCATGTTTGGTTTGGGAAACGTGCCGGCACTTCACTTCTTCCAGCATCGTACAACCAGCAGCAAATTTAGTCGCTTGCTGGTGAATCAGCTAAAATTGTAGGTCCCCTGAGAAGGATTCCCATTAAATGCTTATGACTTTACGATTTTCACTGTGTATCTAATTGACCTATGTTTTGACCTGATTTGAACTCAATGTTCTTGATTCTTGTTATGGAATTTCCAGAAGACTTGGCAACTTAGTAATAAACCCCCGTCTCGATCTCCACCACATGATACGAACATTCAGCCATATCATGTTTCTCGGGCTTTTACACATCGACCCGGAAGTATGACACGACTGTGTCTGTGAGTGTAAGAATGCAAGCAATTTAAGTGCCACCTTTGCCATAATACAAACTATAAAAATGACCTTATTCGTTTGTTTTACCCGAAGGCCGGCGTACTTTATCGCGTCCTGAATATCATGATTACGATCAGAGTATGAAATGAAGGCATGATATGAGTTGATAGATACCTCTAATGAAAACTACAGAGTCTTCAGTTAATAATTCTGTAACCATTAATTAGTTAAAAGCAGATACTCAGCAATTGCTTTCATATTCATTTTCCGACAAAAGTCAAAATACTGTGTTTTAAGAGGTGCCGGTCCCCATGGCCACGCTCGCTAAACCGTCTCGCTTTGGTGCTTCGTGGGCAGGGGATCGTGGGTTCGAGTCCCGCCTTGGGCATGGATGTTATATGTTTGTGCAATGTGTATATGTTTGTAAAAGAAACAGTAAAACCAGTAAACCAGTAATCAGTAAAACCTACGGGGGGAAATGTAAATAGGGATACAGTACCGGAGTCCTGATCAGACTCCGTTACTGTTTTATCAAAAAAAAAAAAAAAAGAGGTCAGTGTGACGTTCAGAGAACACGACACGCTCAGTTATACGGTTCATATGCTAACTTAGCAATATATTATCTGTCCAAAGGCAAATGCGTACATTTCATCTAACGTTTATATCCTTTGGCAAGTTTAGTAGCTTTCATATTTATTTCATTTCAAACTACTTTTAGTATATATATATATACAGGGTTACTACAAAAGAAATAGACAACTTCAACTGCCTGTAAAACAAAAACTATTAGAGATAGCAACCTAATTATTTTGGAGGTATGTTGAGAAACTCTCAAAGTTTCGTTTGTTACTATTGGTAACGCTGTAGTGTTTTGTTTGTTGTTGCAGAAGCTGAAATGGCGGAAAATCCTGTGGAAAAGGCATATTGCGTGTTGGAATTTGCTAGAACGCAATCAGCAACTGTTGTCCAACGACATTTTAGAACACGTTACCACAAAACGCCACCGACTAGACAGTCAATCTACGACTGGTATAGAAAATTCGAGACAACGGGATGTTTGTGCAAAGGGAAGAGCTCGGGAAGACCAAGAGTTTCGGAAGAAAACGTTGAACGTGTTCGTTCTGCCTACATAAGAAGCTCATAGAAATCGACATCTAGGGCAAGCATGCAATTACAAATTCCACAGCAAACTGTAAGGAAAATCTTGCGGAAGCGACTGCACACGATGCCTTACAGATTACAGATGTTGCAGTTTCTGAGTGAAGATAAGGTCATACGGCGTGACTTTTGCATCGACATGTTGCGACATGATGAAGACGATGCCGTGATGTGAGCGCATCATTTCATTTTTGTGGTAACGTGTTCTAAAATGTCGTTGGACAACAGTTGCTGATTGCGTTCTAGCAAATTCCAACACGCAATATGCCTTTTCCACAGGATTTTCCATATGAAAATAATTAGGTTGCTATCTCTAATAGTTTTAGTTTTACAGGCAGTTGAAGTTGTCTATTTTGAAGTAACCCTGTATAAGGCATTCAATGATTTGCATGTTATTTCAATGAGAAAATAAAACCTGAAAATGGTGTAAAGAAGAACGAAAGAACTTTAAACATTACCAAACTTTTGGATACTATATAGATTGAGAGCAATCTCCAATTTGCATTAAGCCAGAAGGTAAAATGTGGTAAATTAGCATTAACTCTTGTAAATACCGTAATTTGCCGTATCACAGCAGGAAACAACAGAGAGAACCTAGGTGAAAAGGGAAAACCAGAATACAATTCTGTTTAACTCCCACAAAGAGTTCCGTTAAACGCATACGGTAGCGTGTTCTGGTGAAGCGATTTTCACACGGTTCGCACAAACCAAAGTTCATTCGTTTCGCTTCAAAAGCAGATACTTCGCAGCCTGCCTACGTATTCGCATTACAGAAGCGGACTCTGCCACTAGACGTTTACAAACCGCAACTATGCATTACTGGAAGAGGAGTCCATAAAAGTACAACAAGTTTGTTTGCTAACGACGCTGTCAATTGCCTGGATCATTTTAGCGTCGTCGATGTGCCGGAATTTGTTCTGCAGGAGTTCTCTAACACGCCAGTAAATCTACTGACACTGAACTATGGTTTTTAAGCAGCGGAGTCTATAGATCCTACCAATATTATCCGCTGAATATTATTCAAATAACATCAAGCATAAAAAATTATGTTCTTAATACAGGTATTTATTTTCCTAAATGCCTTACCGACATTTTTTTTAAGCTAAATCTTAAGTTAAGGGTAAGCATTTGAAACTTTGACCAAAAAAAGTAAAATTTTATTCACGTTCACTATAGCTTTTCTGCAAACAAACCTATTTTCTTACAAAATATTGTCTTTTATATATATCATAATAATCCAGATAAAATATTATTAAAATTGTCTTATTACTTGCTTCTTTAAGTAAAAAGGAAATCACAGGATACACCACGTCATAGTTAAATCGTTTAAGGCTTCGGTATGCGTTTGACATTGAAAGTCGGTTCTATTTACATGGCCAGCAGTAACACAAAAAGGTGTAAAATGAATGATATCTTCATGTTTGAGAAAAAATGTTCAGTATTTTCAAATTGAAACCAATATATCGTATATGGTAAAAAATTTTACTTGACATAAATTGTGTATTTTAACGAGATCTACATTTCTGGTGTTGCAAGTTTTTGTCTATCTCTTACGGTTTATCAGTTGTACAAAAGTCATCCAGAAATAAGAAGACTTCTGAGGATATTTAAAAAAATCAAAACATACACTTTATTTCTAATGAAAATGTGTTAAACACTTGATATTTTAATATAAATCGTTAGAGTCATTTTTAAGAAAATCAAAGTTGTAGATCCATATGAAATGTAGTTTGGGGTGAGGAGATTTTGCCCCAATATCCTTAGAAGATGCTTAATTTATATATCAACCAAGTGTAGTGCTTAACGGGCCTTTCGTTTATAAATTTATTCATGGGGTCTCAAATAAAATATTTCAGGTGTAAACTTGGTATCAATTTTTGGGTAAATACAATATGTATCTTCTCTGCCTTTCATTTACATTATACATACCTGCTCGAAATAGAAATAACAATATGATAAACATTACACACCTGTGGTAGACAATTAAGGTTGTTTCGTGTCATTTATGCTTTAAATATGGCGCATTTGTCATAGGTAATCCCATGAGAGGCAATGAGTTTATCGGTAGTTTTGAGAGTACGAACAGGAGTGGATTTATCCAATTAAACCCCTGTTCTCAAGTGAAATTCAATATTATTCATTAAATAAAAAGTAACCGCAGATAAAATTAGTGATTACCTTCCTATTTGTGCTGTTTAAATAAAATCACCAATGTGGCACCTATCAGATCACGGAATTCTAAATGTATGAACAATGAAATGTGTTTCGGAATACTAAACAATGCTACCAACAAAGTGAATGGGAAATTAGTAACCTCAAAATAGATTACAATAAAAGTATATAAAAGCTTTTTTTTTTTTTTCAAAAAACAATGAACTTGGAAACTGACACTATTTGAATGTGCAATTGGATGGCAAATGTGCTATTCATAGCTGCAATTGATACTATTGTGTTTCAGTCGGGCTGAGGTTTTATCCAATAAAATCGTGTCCTTGCAAGCCGGTTGTAAGATAAATAACCGTGATTGATACATAAATCCGGCATTGCTTACCTAATTCATCAATATGAAATACGCGACGTATGAATGGAATTGGCATTTGAATTAAAATATACCAGTGGTCCAACTACCCCATATTTGACGTATACATATATCCCTTTGTGCGTTATGAGAGTTGCAGAACTCTACGTATTATTTCAAGATAAAATTTGCCAGTGGAGAATTAGTGGGGAGTAACTTCGAATTGTCCTTCTTGCTTATTAGCAGAGACGTTGAGCGGCCTGAGCTCATAGCAAGGGATATAAACGAAGGTCACTCTCGCCAGTTCTCCATTGGGTTTTTTAAATTGAAACAGCCCCGTTGAGTTTTGCAACTCTTTTAACGCACCATGGGATATCTGCACATGTAAAATACGGGGCAGTTGGACCAACTGATGTTGAAGAATTACATTTTTTTATTTTCATTTAAGGTTCATTGCTACTGAAAGCAATAATAACCTATGTATGTCGAGAATATTTGTATTTTACCGGTCGTTTTGTGACGCGGCTACGACCGCATATATGTGATTCACTTGCACTGCAGTGGCCTCGGTGCATTTCGCTAATCTACTAGAGGTGAATGATCATAACAAGACCAAGCTTTATCGGCTGGGAATGTCAACTAACAGTTCCTAACTTCTGTCCGTCCTATACAGACGTGCTTCTCAAAAGTAATAGCTTATTCATACATCTGTGTTGTGCGTGAATTACTTTAGAGTATTATATTTCGTGGCGATTATTGCCTTATTATGAGTCCACTGAAATTCCTATAAAAATTCACACTTAAGTAAAGAACTTTTATGTACTATACACATGTAAAATCTGAATCATTTAGGCTAGGCTGTCTCAACTCTGCACGTCTGAACAAACTCGTGCGTGCTCAACCACAAGCCTCGCGGCACAGCTAGGTGGTAACGAACACGTCACGGAGCAAAAGTCGCAGCACAATGCATTTCAACACTTGAGTTAGGCGTAACGATAGGCTGCCCTCAATGCTGAGGCGCATTGTATACTGTAGGCACACCCTTGTAGGTGAGCAACTCGGTAGGCACACCCTTGTAGGTGAGCAACTCGGTGCACTTTCCGCGCAACCAATCTGGAAAGCTGGATGAAGACGGACGTTTATAAAATTACAGCAGGCATTTATTGGTATTTGAGTTTCCAAAAAGAGATAGTTCTGATATTTGTTTTTGAACTTAAGATCAATGAATCACTAACGCGAAACGCAAGAAGCGAGAAGCGAGAAAGACATGGTCTAACGTGGGAGAACATTGAAGAAATCGGTGCATCGGTGCTCTTCAAAGAAATTGCTAAGAGTGTTTCACAGAAAGTAGATGTTTCAAAACACTCTGTCCATACAACTGCTAAACTTTTAAAAATGAAACCATACAGACTGACTATTGTTGATGAATTATAACCTCGTGACAACGAGAAACACCAGCAATGTCTCACCGCTTTAAACAACACTTATAAATCATGTGTTTATTAAAGTGCATGTTACTATTGAGTATGTAATGTGGTAGTTTAGGAATGGAAAACCTCCCGGTTCAGTAGGTAGGATGCGGAACACGCATATTCTTTGGTCAGCCCTTTGAGAAACTCCAGAGTGCAAGAGTAGGGAATAGTTGCTGGTAACCGATCGGTTATGTCTCCTTGGCGCTTTGTTTAGCCGCCGGCAATCATGTGGAATCCTTATCCCCCCTTTCCAGTGTCTCAAAGGACTGACCACAGAATATACGCGATCCGGTACGAATATTTAACAGGCTTTTATATTTGCAAAGTTCAATTTTATACAATTGTAAGCAGGCCCATAATAACAATAACATGGTCTTCGCAGTCTAGGTTACATAAAACGGAGATTTTTATTGTAATGCAAATAAAAAGTATATTTTGTTAAGACGATGTCAAAGCTAGAATCGTATACTTAAGTAAAATAAGACCCTTACGAAATTTCGACATAACCACAGTTAACACATTTTTAACCCAAAAGCTATAACCACAACATAAAGAGGCGTCTAAATAGCACAATTTTATTTGGAGCAAACTTATTGCATACATTTCTTCACATCTGTCTACCAATTAACTTTAATGGAAATATTTCCTTCCCAAAATTAGTCAGTTAATTATTGAAAGTGTTGAAGAGCAAAAGCTATTGGCAACACTTCGAAGAAAATAACAATTTATGAAGTAATTGTCCACGTCACGTCATGTATACTTAAATAATCCTTTAACTTTCGTATTTTAACCGCAAAACCATCTTGCATCTAAGCATCAGCACGAGTATATTACGATATAGGTAATTTTAAGTACATATGTCATTAAAAACGAGGAAGAGTTGAAATAACAAGCTGAAATCGAATAGTTTCTACTTCCAAAATTCTCCAATTCACATAACGGATAAGTACTGCACATTGATGATAGTGAATAATACAAATAGTACTTACAGGATTGTAAATTGATAATTTAGTAACAGCTAATATACATGGTGTCCCATGCAAGATAGCCAACACTGACCTTGGTGGCAAAGCAGTGATCGAATATCCACGCCTGACTGTTAATTTCAAACTTTAAGTATTAACGAACAAAAAGGAAGGACCTATCTGGTATCAAATATTTTTATTTCTTGTCTGCAATAATAAATATGTGAAAAATCGAGAGGAGCAAACACGCAGTTAGGTTATGCTACGAGCGCCAAATAGAGAAAATTCTATTTTATACCGTGACAGCATAAACGGGAGTGGGTCAGAAAATCACCGTCCTACAAAAAATTGATTACAAGCTAATTTTGAGATGTTCATTTTGTCGATTTGAGCACTGCTGCACACTGATACATTCAACTATTTGACGATGTTGCTCATTATTTCCTTTGCACACTTGAAAATTTGCTGATAAACGAAAATGGAAGCCTGTTTCTAATATAAGCTGCAGAGAATGTAAATAAAGCTTCTCCATCAGCCGCCTCTGGCTTACTGTATACCAAACGTGAAAGAGAAAATACAAATTAAAACTGAAATAAAAATAATATGAACTAGAGGAACGCAACGATCTCGCGCAGAAACTGTTACAGCGAATGTGTGGACTATTCTTCTTCTTCTGCGGAAGGATGCTGTGGTGAGCGGAAAAGAGTTTGTTGCCATGCTTCGCCTCCGGGAAGTTCATAGCGCGCCTTTTAGAAATAAATATCATCTTAAGTGCAAGAATTTTATAGGTAAATCTTAAACAACGTGCGAGTATTATAAGTTTGTTGTATTCTACAGGAAAGAAAGGAAATAAAACTCGCCTTGTCTGCCTTAAACAACGACGCTTTTGTGTTCCGTAACGCAATACACGTCTTATAAAGCGTGAACCTTTAAAAAGATCCCAACACTGGAAATGTAGCGATATTATTCATACGAAGGGTAAATACGACAATATTAAACATTATATCAGTAGCAACACTCCTCTCTCTCTGTGTGCGTGCTGATTTTAATTAATTTTATAAGTTTAATCTTAGTGATAAATTGTGCTTGTTTCACTTACGATTGTACTGTTACCCACAGTAAACAGAAAATGACAATGGAATATCGTGTTTAATGTCATGTGTTATTGTTTATGCATGTGCACTTATATCAGCATCTAAAACTGAGAAATATTAGCTTAGAAGGCCTATCGCAGAATCTAAGCTTATAACGGTTATGTGGCAGTCATGCGGCATAAGTGAAGTATTTTGTAATTTTGACGTATTTTTTTTAATTTATTTATTTTAGGTCGCTTTAACTCCTAGGTCATATCGCGACCATACAATAGTTATATCAATTGATGTCATTATATTACAATGAAATTATTTACACATTAAACACAGGTCTGTGAATTAAAATTATATTAGGAAGGCAAATTATTACAATAAGTGATTTACACATTAAACACAGGTATGTGAATCAAAATTACATTAGAAAAGCAAGTTTTACATAAATTTACATAAAATATTTTGAATAAGTATATTGCTATTAAAAGTCAGTTTTACAAATATTTAAAATATTGTGAATTGTACATTAGAGCTTGAAGTCCAATTTTATGCATCTAAGAAAAAGTAGAACTTGCTTGAATTTTTGTGGAATATTCAGTGATGTGGATATATCTTCTGTGATGCTGTAGATCTGTCGTTCTGTAGAATATCTTATGCATTCTGTGAAAATGTGTTTAATGGTGACTTGAGATTGACATTTACATATTAATTTTCTTTCATCTTGTTCATTAACTCAGCATTGTTTCATATTATCTTATAATATGCAATACCGATATTAATTACAATAATCAAAATCTGATGTTTACCATTCACATGACTTTTCCTGCAACAAATTATTCTTAAAAAGCTTATACTTCTATTTACTTCATGCTTATCAGAAAAAATTAGCAGAAATAGTCTTATTACTTGCTTCCTTGTAAGTAGAAGCGAAATAAGGGACTACCATAGGTTAAAGTGATAGTCAAAAGCTGGTTACTATGTCACTGAAGTTCTTTGTTTGTATGGACAGGAGCTGACAAATTCCTGTATGAGAAAAGTATAAATTTTTCAAAGTAGAAACCAAAAACTAGGAATGTCTCAAAAACGATGAACTACGCGAAAAAAAATGTATATAACATAAAGTGTGTGTTTTAATGTGCTCTACACTTTTAGTGTAGTAAGTTTTTGTCCATCTATTACGATTTAGCAGTTATTCAAAATTCCGTAAAATTAATCCAGAATAAAGTTCTCTTCAGAGGCTATTCCTATAAAATTCGAATATACATTTTATTTGTCAGGTAAATAGTTTAATATACGATATTTTAATCAAAATCGTTAGAGCCATTTTTGAAAAAATCAAAATTTTTTAAAAAAGTTCAATGTAAAGGGTACTTGGGAAGGGGGGTTCTCAAATGTTTCTTGTCGCATCCCTGGACGATACTAAACTTAAATACCAAGTTTGGTATTTTGCCGACTTTTCCTTTTGAATTATGGTGTTCACGGACATACGGACACATACACACACGGACCTTTTTCCGAAAATGCTTTTTTTTTAGGTAAAGGGGGCCCTAAAACATATAGTTCCGGTGAAATCGTGGTATCGAATTTTTGGGTGGAGTGCAATACCTTCTTTATACACTACCTATGCATATAGTGCATATAGAGTAAGTAAAAAATAAGCCATTAATGGAGTGTTTTTCTAAAGCAGTTTTCCTTAAAAAACACACACTTCATAATTTGGGTTATATTTTTAGCAACCAATGTTTAATTAATATATCCACGTTTCCGTAGTAATTTATGCTAGAAACTGCTTTCATGGAGAAATTTTAACTTTGATTTAGGAATAACGCTTACGTCTTCCTGTAAGTGAGATAAAAACAAACTTTCTGTCAAATTTCTTGCATAGTGGACATTGTGCAAATATTTCGCACTAGATCAAAACAAATACGGAAAAGCGTCAGCAAAATACATTTTTATAAGTTATAATTTGATCCGCTATTTTTCTCGGAATAGGGGCATTCCACATAGGGTGGAACTGAAATACGAGGAATTAGAAGGATAGCAATAAATTTTATAGTGGAATTGATAGAGATCGATACGAGGACATTCAGCAAGACTCTTGCAGGTCTATAAAGGACGGGTGGAAGGGATGACGGGCGAGAAAAGAAAGTGGTTCGTTTTAAAAACGGAGCGAAGTAACAAGAAAAACGGCCGGACATATAACAAAAAGAAAATTCTCACCATGAATTATGAAGAAGGATATCTGTGTCTGCAGCGCCTCTAGATAAGTTGCTGGCCTGATGAGAAGGCGTTGAACTGTTGCTCCGCCGCTATAAAAATGTTCACAGTGCGTAGCAGACAAATTGTGTGCGACATAAATTTAACACGCCAAGATATGTTCTTGTAATACAAGCGTACAGCATTTGAAATTCGTAACCAACGATATATTGCAATGTCCTTAAGAATCAGTAATTACTCTGGAGAGTTTGTGTTGGGTATTTTACTCCCATATTTCGCTTCTACTTACAAGGAAACAAGTAATGAGACTATTTCTGCTAATTTTTTCTCGATTAGCATGAAGTAAATATAAGAAGAAGCTTATTAACAATACTTTTTACACAGAAGTAGAGAAAGTCATGTGAATGGAACACACTAGATTTTTGTTTATTTTAATTACGTAAGTTTTTGAATTAAGATATTGAATTGGTGACCCATATGGTAATGCATGATCAATATACCCATAGACGATGAATAGGATATGTAACTGAATGTTAAGTGTAATTTTATATATGTGGCCATGATTTAATATACTACAACAAATATAAGTGTAAAATATCAGCTTTCGGCTGCTACTATTCTGTTTTAAATCACATATCCAGGCGTGTCCAGATAACTTGTGGCTCTATTTCTCTATTTTAAGTCATATATGTTTCTATTGCTAGATTCAAAGTTACTATTAAAGCAGCACAAAAATCGCAAAATTTTATAGCAGAATATTTGTGACGGTAAATATATGAAAATATTGCACATGTTAATTTTACACAAAAATGAAAAGAATATAATAACAGGGTACAGTCAGCTCACACACATAAAATTCAAAATTAAACTGTGAATGTTTAGGGAAATGATGGAACCTTTATGGTTTATAAAAATAATAATTATATTATGGCACCAAAATATACAGATAGAAAGCTTTGACAAAAATTTATCAGTTTTAAAATGAATATATACACAAAAAGTGTAGCTTTGGCTGCGTAATTCGCAACATTTTTATGAACTGAGCCTAAAGAGGATACATGAAAGTTCATATACGCAAGGCTTTTGTAAGCATTTAACAAAGCTTTTTGACGAATTTTTCACGTTTAGAACTCATAAACATTCTAGTTTGTAAACGAGTATTATTGCAACAAAGTGAACTAAAATATTGGCATGTTGCACTGCATTTGTTACAATGAGAGCGGAATTTCAAGGCCAACACACAGTGGTCACCTGTTAAAAAATTTCACAATCACTTTAGCCTTGCATATTCCCTTATTCCCCTAGTACCTATAAGAAAATATGTAACAAAACTATTTATCTTGATTCACATGAAGTAGATAGTAGGATAAACTTTTGTAAGAATAGTTTGTTGCAGAGTACGTAGAAAAAAAACAAGTGAATGCAATTTCCTATTTTTTACATGATGATATTGACAAATATTTAAGGATTAGTGATTTAATCCAAGGCTGTCATGTTTAATTAAGTTTGTTGAATGTTTATGCGCGATGCTTTTCTTAGCATAACCTCAAAATGGACATTCCTTCCTTTACTTTATATAAGTATAAATCAGTAACAAAACCTGCCAGAATCATCCTACACATTAGTATTAAATCGCTGTTTACACTGTCAAATGCTCAGTGACAGTTTTTCCCGCTAATGGACACAAATTAACCACTCAGTAACATCCTCTCTCGAAGGAATAAACAGTCTGTAGCTGTTCAGGAAATCCCTAAACATATTATCTTTCCACCAAAGTGCTGCTGCTCATTGGCTTCCTGCGGTAAGTGCCGCCTACATTTCTATTAGCGGTGTACTGACTTACCGCTGATGATTAAAAGGCTACCTCAAATTACCTATATTCTGAAAGTATGTGATGTCTCGGGTGAATAGTATATTGCAATACAAATATGGCAAGTGTATTATTGCAGGATTGAGGAAAAGTTTGAAGAGATAAAACGAAGTTAAGAATTCTACAACCCACTTAATAGGTATCTAACGCATACTATTTTTAGGACGATGAGTTTTAATATTAGTTAAAACACAGTAATAAATGAATTAAAACACTGTTTGGATGCAAATATCCTCTATGAGAATAAAACATTTGGTATCTTTTTATGTAGCTCTTCATTTTTTTATAAACAAGGTTTATTGCCTGTGGAGTATTGTAGTATCCTCAGAACTCGTTTGAAAATTTTATTATGGAGAAAGTTATGACAGAGGACAAAGAAATAGAAGACGCCTGGAGACTGGGAGGATCTATATTAATTCCAGATAATTTTATAAACAAAGGTATGAGCTGGTGAACGATACATTTTTTTTTTTTTTTTTTTTTTTTTTTTTTTTTTAGCTTAACCTCCATTAACTTAGACGTTGGTCATATGGGACGCTGAATGAAACTGGTGAAATAATATCAAATGGTCTCGGGGCTCATGGAGCTTAAAGTTACTCGGCATTCGTCTTCTCAGGAAAACCCCGAGAAAAAAAACCTTATCCCGGCAACTCACCCTAAGCGAGATTCGAACTCACGATATTTTGAATGTGAAGCAGAGACGCTACCACGGCACTGCCTAGGCGGTCTTGAAAAACTTATTAAATAAAAGGTGTGCAGATCAATAAAAGAAATTTATTGGCGTATTTTGTTCTAAGGAGTGGCAGTTTAAAGTCTCGAGGCAGATTTGGTTAGAATATTCAATGCTGAAGGCTCATATAAATTTGAATAATGGGATTGACATTTCATAACAACATTCAATAATTGTAATAACTGTACTTTCAATTTCAGTATATCGGAATAAATATTCCAACTATTTTACTTACCTCGCGTGTGCTTTTTGATTCATATCAGTATTGCGATTTCTTTTGTTTCTATAGCAACCGGCTTAAGATGTGGGAATGTTAGCTCACATCCAGTCACAACAATATAGGTAAGTAATAGAAATTAGTCACATCATCCAAATAACCTCTGAATTCCTCTGAACTTTGGAGAATTTCTGCATAAATGGTAAACCGTAACAAGTAAAATGGTACACTACTAAAAATGGAGATCTCTTTAAAAAAACACAATTTATGTCAAATACATTTTTATGGAGTTAACTATTTCCGAGATATTCCTTGTTTCAATTTTAAAATACTTTTCTCAAACGGAGAGTTATCTTTCATTGAATATATCCTATGTTTTACTCGTGACCATATAAAGAAAAGAAATTTAAATTGTATTACACGTGATACAATTGACTGTCGCTTTAGTTTAGTGTATTCGCTATTAACATCTACTTTTAAAAAAGCTAAGTAATAAATCCATTTGCGTTAATGTTTATCTCGATTAGCATGAGGTAGATAGAAAAATGCTGTTTGTATGAATAGGTCGTTATAAAATAATGGCAAAAGTGTGTAAATGAAAAACAGAGGTTTTACAAATTCCGCGCGCGCACGGATATGTGTGAGTGTGTGTGTGTGTGTGTGTGTGTGTGTGTGTGTGTGTGTGTGTATGTGTGTTTCTTCAAAGAGCACGACTGAAAAACAAAACGTTAGTTAAATATTAAACTTGGTATTTAAACTAAGAACCTTCCAAGGATGCGACACGAAGATTTTTAATAAAATCTCTCCACACAAATAACCCTTTAAATAGAAAATTGTCGTTATTTTTAATGTTCTTAAAAATGGCTCTAACAATTTTAATTAAAACACCTCACATTTGAGCTGTTTCATAAAACGTGTAACTAGAGTGTTCTAAGAATAACGTATGAAGATATCCTTTTTCTGAATGGCTCTTGCATAATTGGTAAACCTAAAGACAGAGAGACAAAATCTTACACAATATACAACTGTATTGAACGTTAAAGCGCACCATTTGTGTCAACTGAAGTTTTTTTTTTTTTGTTTGTTTTTTTGTGGTTATGAATTTCCAAGGTTTTATATATTACCTATTGGTTGGACTTTTCAAATACGTTATAGCTCTCTCAAAAAAAATCACTATTCTGTTTTTCTGTCCCTTGTCTTTCGTATTCATGAAAAGAAAACAAAATTTCGGGGTCATCACATAGCAACTGGCTTTAAAAAGAGTAATTATTTAGCTTACTGTATTCTTTTTGTACTAACACTGACATGTATAAATGAGTAGTGAAGACTTTTGCGAATTAACAAGCAGTAGTTAGTAGAATAAGTTATGTAAGAATAGTTTTTAAAAGCATGAGTAGAAAATGTGAGCGCAACGCATCAGATTTTTTAAATTTACGGTCAATCAGCAAATGTATACAAAAACAGTCTTCATCATTTCAAGTCCAGCGTTTACGTGTATTTCCTATCAACATAATTTCACGTGTGTATGATAAACAATAATTAAAATGTATACCCTTAAAGGCCTTTGTTACCATTTCTTTTATTTTTGGCTTCTCAAAACTTGCTAAAGAACCAAAAGCAATTATATCTCAAGCAAATGATTACTTAGAAACTCCCGATTTTTATGAATTCATGTAAATGCATTGGATTAAATTAAAGTTTCAAGGTGCAAATTTGAAGTACAATTACCGCACATTACAACACACCTTTTAAAACCAAATAACAGTTACAAGACACGCTAGATGCTTCCATAAAAATGTACCAGAGCCTCGTCTTTTCAGCATTAAAATTATATGAAAAGAAACGTTGAAACGCGCTCTGGAAAGAATGTCACTTCTCAAGCCTTAAACAAGGATTTATGGAAGCGTTCTGGAAAGCGCAGTGCCTGAGATTTTATTCAAAATGATTTGCCTAGACGCATCCGAGGCGTGAAACAGTTGCTTAGTAAAAAAACAAAAAATAATGTAACAGCACACTGAAATTTATGAGTCTCGGAATAAACACCGAAAGCGTTTTCATCATTTTACTCTCTTCGTCACTTTAATCTGTGTCACAAAGCACTACTGAAATAAAACGAAAGCCGAACTTAAAATGGTAATTTAACTGCGAGTACTAAGGCTAAATATGGTGTCGAACCTACTTTAAAATGAGAATATAAATGCTCCCACAGTGTTAAACTGAAGACATTTTCATGTTGTGGTATTAATTCAAAAACATAGTTATGTTAATCGGTATATGCCTGTGTCACACTGCGACACACACAGATTGTGGTAAGCATTCCCAAGGAGGGAAAAATGAAGTGCGGAACCTACATGAGGCTGCAGACAGTAGGCAGACATGCTACACAGGCGCGCAGAAGACCTAAAATGTCCAACTAGAAGACCATTCTCTCTACTTGAGCTGCCCATAAAGAGCGATAAATGACTCACGATTATGCAGCTGGAGCAGTTCCTAGTGGCCTCTTTTCTTTGAACATGCATCCTCGTCATCTGTCCGCTTTACGCCACAAATCCAGAAGCATCGTAAAGATAAGAAACAATCAAATGAAAGGGAAGTGATGGAAAGAAGAAATCGTGGTGGATGAGAAACTACCTCAGTATTCGCTTACCCCCGGAGAAACCACGAAAAAACGTCACAGTGGACGTTCGGTGGGAATTGAATCCGCAGCACTCATATTTTCAAGGTGCACACGTTTCTGCGATACCACCTCGCTTCATGATACTGATATTATTTAGAGAGACAATTTTGTTTACACAGGGTAATCCGAAAACATTGTTTTTCATGCCGTGTCTTAGTCTCTTAAGTCTTCTTCATTCGCAATGGATATTGTACAATTATTATACAAATATTGTATAATCTCAAAAGGATTATTGCTGCTCTGTATGACTTGCTCCAAAACCAATTTTAGTAATTCTGTCTTCAAACAAAACCGCGGAAAAAGTATATATTTCATATTAGATTTTCTAAATTGCATCATTATTCTTATTATACCTACTTTTTTCTACTTGTATACCAGTTATAATATGTATAAAATAAATTTTAAATATTTCTTTGTTATATGTATAATAAATGTAATAAATCTCAGTTTATAAGTCTTTTTTTTTTGTAATTTATTTTGACATATTTTAAACGGTTATAATCATTTTTAAATGTTTTTAGGTTTTCAAAATCCAAGCCTACTAATTATTAATATCAGATGATTTTAAACTCGCCCGTATTTCTAGCACTGATTTTAAACTGGTGTGGTGCTAGTGGGAGCGTTTGCTCTAGGCATCAGCGACTCTAACTTTGTGCCCATGCTTCGTAAGCTTCTATAAATAACGAGTTTCATCAAAGTAGCTGATAAGAGGATTTTAGAACACCTTGTATTTCTACAGTGCTGTAGTGTTCGCCACCTTGGTGATAAACTGCAAAGAAGAATTCCAGTCCACAGAGAGATTTGGTTTTCTGTGATGTCGATCGGTATTTGAAGCTGGCTACTCCAGCGGCGGCTCTGAATACAAACAGCTGGGGATAGTATAAAAGGTTTCCTATTCCGTTACAGCCCATTCGAATAAAATAATTGTTTATTTGTGTGGTTTCAGATTAAAGTAACAGAAAATATGATCAGTACAAAAATCGAACAGAGAACATACAGCTGTGTACCAGGATTAAGTGATTCATTGCAGTATCCTAATATAGCGCTGAGTACGAAATATTTTCAGCTTGTAAAAATAGAAATACCGAACCATAGGCTAAGCTTTAGTCAAAAAGGTCTTATGTTGCACAATTTTCATTAGTATTATTTATTTTCATACCCATTTCCTTAAATCTATTTTTCTGTCTAATACATATGGTTTATCCTGAACATGTTGCATAAATAGTTTAAAATAATACATAATGTATTGTAAGCGTACTGTTTTCAAAATGCAATGTGGTTCATTTTAAAGAACACTAGCGTCTTATGATACTACTATGGATCAGCTATGGCGTAAACGCGCCGAATATTTGAATAGATAAGTCGTCGGAGTAAAGCTTTCACCCAGCCTTAACACCGGAAGCGCTCTCCAGACATAATGGGTCTGCTTTGCAAGCTAATTTCTCCCCGCCACCCAAACATTCTAGAAAAATCCAGTGACTACATAAAGAGCGTGCTCGCAAGTGATATAATGAATTGCTCTGGTGCAACATCGAATGCTGTTCTACATGTGAAGACATGAAGCACAGCGAGATCTGCTGCTGCAAAAGATTAGAGATCCCTTGTGTTCGATATCCAATGAGTTAAGAGGAAAAGATACATGATTTAATCAGTACGTGCATCCACAAAAATAAAGTGGTAGTGCGAACTCGGTTAAATCATATTAGTAAAGTGAAAATGGAAAATGAAAAAACAATCATAATAATGAATTGAGAGTAAAAAGTAGACAGAGCAACAGTAAATTGCTGAATTGGTTACTGTCGCACACCAACTTTATGTGACAAATTTTATATTTTAACAAGTTTTTAACAAGTGGGTTTTTGTCTGTTTCTTCTTAAAATCAGTTGTATAGCTTTCAATCGCTAAGTCAGTATCTTAAAATGTACCGTGTTTTATTCAAAACCTCTGGAATTGTTTCCGATAATATAAAAAATAACCAAAATTCTTCCTTGTAAGCTCTCGTATATCTTGTTTGGCATTCGCTGTATGCGTCGCAAATCTGAGACAATTACCAAATCATACAATTATTCAAACATTTCCGGGAGAAGTATAAGTAGATGGGTTGCATAGAACGGACTTTGCTTAGAAAACATGGAAAAATATGGTAAGCCTTCAAACATGCAACCTGGCCAGCAGACATTTAAAAGAATCGAGCTTGGATCAATGATTGCCGCCAATCTCAACGAGTAGAATATTAGGACCAAGTCGAACGAGCACAGTGTTCGCATTAAAACCAAAAAGTTTTATTATTGAAACGATTATTCGATGAATATTTCACATAGGTCGGATCAATGGAATTTAATTTATTCTCAGTTAGTACGAACCTAATTAAGTTCAGGAAAAAAAAGTATAAGCCGGAAGCTCAGCTTGATTTTTTTCCTGTGGGCATTTTTATGTCTCTCTTAGTCAGAAAGGCATATGCAATTTCCATAAAACTTTTGATATTTAAAAGCTTGTGCATTAATAATTCATCCAATCTATTGAGAGCAAGCGGCTAAAATTCCATTATCCTCATGCAATGGGGAGCAACAGCTTGTACGTGCATGAACTGATGTAACCACAATATTTCAAAATCTGATGTACTACACTGACAAAGCCTTCTCTAGTTATAGTAAGCTCACACATATATGACACATTTGTATTTAGTAATAATTTTAAATTAAACAATAACACTCTCCTACAAACTCCGCAATATGACTTTTTAATGTCTATCAAAAACATGGGCACGTTCCAGCATTTTCCTTCGGATAGGGAACTTCTTTGAGAATAACGTAACGCTAATACATACGGGATATTTCAAAAGTTGATTGAAAGAATTATCTATTTTCATGTTTTTACCAAGTATAACTTACATTCGAATTGCAAAGTTTTTAGTAAATGAATTTAAACCACTTGAATAATCAGTCAGCAGTTTGTATTGGATCGACAATCTTCTTAATTGAGCTATTATAATTAAATTCATCCTACTATCAGGTCGAAACTGATCAGAGCATATTTGCTTCATCTAGTGCGTTATCTGCTAGTCCTATCATACTTTAACCCCTGATGTGTGTTGCGGTGTATAGTTACAAGTACCTATCCTAAGTTTTCAGTTTCTAAATTGTCCCAGAACTGTTGTTCCCTCTTTAGGACCGTTATCCACTACTCTTTTACACTTCCTAAGAATTTATCCATCATTTTAATTCTTTTTGTCCTTGGACACCCAACATCTTAATCGCAATTAGTTTTTCTTTAAATTATACCATTCTTTGTTCCATATACCCTCTCTCCATCTTTTGACATGTTAACATTCTATTAAACAATGTATAACATCACCCAATTTCTGACATATAATACATTTACCCGGGATATTGTTTCGTATTCGTTGTAACACTACGACTCCATGCAATACCTATTTACTTCCCTATTTCTTACACATGCTACATATTTCTCCCTCCCCAAATTAGCCATAATTATCTTATATTATCCCAAAGAAGTTTTATCCTCAAAATTAGCCTACGTCTCTTGTTTCTTTGTTACTTCCACTCTCAGCCTCACTTCTTTTCAAAATCCGCTGTTGTTATTTCTATCTAATATGCAAATATTCCTCATGCCTATTTCTTTAATATCATGTCCCTTCTCCCCAAATGAACTAACTCTATTACATGTTTTTGAAACTTCAACCATTTTTTATTATATAATGGTCGTCTAAATTGATATATCCATGCTTCAAAATTTCTTGTTATTATTTATTTTCACCTTACCCTTCCTAACTCCGCCAGTGCTAAACATTTGGCGAACTCATGTGTAAACACAAAACTTTCTTGCAAAACTTCTATGAATTACATCAATCTTTAGCTATCACTTTATCAGTCCCTAGATTTCTATTTCGTAAAGCATTTGTGACTCAATGCTGCTTCATAAAGTATTTTGTAAAGCATTTTGACTCATAAGGTCTTTCCAGTCAATTCATTGTTAATGTAGGTGATTTATATGAACAAATTCTATTAGCTTTAATTTCAGTTGTACATATTTGGATTGTGTCTCTCAATTACCATTGCTTGAGAATCAGATCCCACTACCTCAATTGGTTCAAAATTTATAAAACCACCTGTCATCTCTTTTGATTGTTCATCCTTTTTAAATACCATTATTTCAGTCCTTTTCCATGCAAAATCTAACAACTACATTAACAGCATGCTGTAACCCTATCTCTGCTACTGCTATTTATCAACAAAATTTAGCTGTGCTATATTTTTCTTTGCTATAGGAAAGAACAGCGAGCAGTGCCTATTGTTTTTTATGATTCTATATAGAATGCATCTATAAATAGGTTAAATAATATTGGAATTAGTTTGCATTCTTGTCTCAGGCCTACATTTTGTTGTATATGATTGAAAATGATTCCTCTGTAATTGCTTGGGTTATTTTTATCTTCTTTCCCTTTATATAGTGGTACGATAATATTTACTTTCAATTATCTGGTATTATTTTATTCTCTTTAAATCCATTTAGCATCTCTTTTGTACTTTTTCGATTTTTTTTCCAAAATTCTCCTGGAATTCCATCTATCTCAGTGGACTTTTTCTGTTCTAGTTTTTCAATCTCATGCTCTAACTCATCTACAGTGATCGCTTTGTCCAACTGGTAATCTCTATTCATATAATTTCGCAGATATATTTCATTTCTTTGAAATCTTCCTCCCCACAATAGCTCTTATTTTCATTCTGCTGGTCCTTTCTGGAAATACCATTAACAGCTGACCATATTATATCGCTGGCTCACTACCCTGTAAATCTCTTCTCCAATTCTCTGCTGCCATCTAGTAAGCATGTATAACCTCTTTTGTTTAATAGGCAAATTTTCTTGTCATTTACTTAGAACTTGTTAATCATCTGGCTTTTCGTTTTCAAATTTTGCTCTCTCCCTCTCTCTCTCTCTTTCTCTCTAACACACACAAAGGGATAATTTTCTGAAAACCTTTTTTTTATTATTCAGCGGATGTAGAGACTCATATTTTATTTATATGTTCATATAAAAGTTTGAGTGTAATGCAATACCTCTACCACCTAAGATAAATGGTAGAGAAAGTAAAAAATGAATGTTAGAAAATAGAGCTGAGTACACAAAATGAATGTTGTAACTTTTTCAAATACCTTGCGAGAATCAAACATGTAAGCATTTATTTAGTCAATATTTTAGAGAATTTTCATACCATCCATCTTACCTAAACCAGATGGTACAGGAAGTTGTTTCATGCTAGTTATCCAGCTTGAATCACATGGTTACATAAATATCCACAGCATAGTATAGAGGTTCCAGCGGAACGTATAAGGAGTTAATGTGCAATGCATCTACCTAAAACAATTCACTTCTTTGCAGGAAGGAGCATCTAAAGAAAAACATTCCCGATACGCTTAAAGTAAATTTAAGGAAGCCAAAAAAGTAATTTAAATACATTTTTATGCACCATACGCAACTGCCCAGCACTGAAAGAAACCTATTTATTCAGTCTCTACTTTTGGAAGCGGAGGGAGTAAGGTGCAGGAGGAAAAGGAGCAGAACATTACGAAAAGAAACTTAAAAACTTCAGCTAATTCTTTGCTGTAACAATAAAACAAAAACATTACGTTCGTTTCTTGTCGAAATTACCACCCCATGAAACTTCGGTACATAAAAAGAAAGTCACTACTTCACAAATTAAAGCAGGGAATTACAAATCTTAAGAAAACTCCAAGGAGGAAGTGGCAATTCTTTCCACAGCTATAGGGCCCAATTAAAAGCGTGCTACCTGCTTGTAAGGCAATATGATTAAAACGCACTGACGATACTTCCTTCTTGAAGGCACAAAACTCATTAAAAACGTTCATCTGGGTATGCAGTTCAAACAAGATTTATAGCTAACTAGCAAATGCCAGCGTCCATTATGTTAATGATCGCTTCAAACTTCAAATGTAAACAGCAACATCCTCCCAAGTTTACGTGGAAACTTGCTCCTGACAAGAGCACCGAGATTAACCTTAATTTGAATTCCAAGAGGACAGCTATATAGTCCTTAAAGCTGCAAACCATTGTAAAATGTAACACATAGTTCTCAAGGTGCAAAATTAAATTCTAACTGAGCATGTGTACGATGTTAATGCTTCTTACTGGATATGTCATCCTGTAAATCCGCTGATACTCTTAAAATTGGTCTAGAGCATTCAAGAATCTACTTATGGGAAACGAAGAAATATGGTATAAATAAGATAAATAAAATAAAATGGAAAAAAAAGAAAGAGGGTCACAATTGTTTTAAAATGACTACTTCTATTTATCCAGTATAATAAGATTTATTTCGTTCATTAACCATTTTAAATGCAAAAGAAAGTGGATCAAAGGGCGAAACATCTAAGCATACACTATGCGAGTACTAAGTTTCCCCATGCATTAGGCTCTTTTTCTTGGAAAACAAAGAATACAGTTCATTTTATTGCGACATTGGGTTTGACTGAAAGCACGGTTTAAGAGGCATCAAATATCAAAAAGCTCACTCTACCTCTATCATTATAAACAACTAATTTTAAATACGCAACATTTTAGAGTTGGTAAACACAAAGTCCTGTCCTGCCCTAGAGCACAATGAGCGCTGTTTTCAGTAAACACTCCAACAATTCATGCTCGCTGTCGCTATTAAGCTCAACGCTCAGCAGGAGCTTCTTTCGTGTGAAAATTTACAAGAGTTTGCTCATTTTATATGTCTCCCTTGTGCGCGAATAAACTTCATTCCTTACAAAGCAACGCATGCTAAGGATGTTTAATTCTTTGGCCGGATTTGAATTTGCGAACATCAGAAGGTCGCGTTTTTAAATACAAATTGACGAGTGAAGTTTTTCTTCATCTTTCCTTATTGCATTTTAGCCTTGGGTTTTATCAATTTCTATTGCTGTTATTTAACTCGTGTCATTCTCTCCTACGCATAAAATTTTATAACTCTGTGTTGCTAACTCTTCAATGTAGTAATGTTCCCATTTTTTTTTTCTCCATCCTCCACCTACTCTCCTCTTTTCCTCTAGCTTTTAGTCAAATATTTGTTTTATTTTACGCTAATCACTCATTATTTTTAGGTGAAAATCATTTTACATTTATTTTCTCTATCTTTCAATGGTGAGTCCAAATTTATGTTTTCTCTAACATCTATCTCTCCTTGTTTTCCTTTCTTTTCTCAAATATTTAAATGTTGTGGATGGTACTCTGCTTCTTAAGTTATCTAACATCACCCACATTCACACAGTTAATTTCTTCCGCACGATGTCTTTGTAACATTTTCAGACGAAATAGTTAAGATGGCCAACATTTTCAGGGCATTAGCAAATGTAGCATTTCTTATCAAGGCCTTCAGTGTTTCAGAATTGCTCAAATATGGATATTCCTTCCACATCCTGAATGTATGTTATCCGATTTGTTAAAGGCATCAACTTCTGTTTCAGCATTTCAAAACGTTCCATCGTTTCAACATTCATTTCTTTTATTGAAAAAAATCGTTTCTCCCAAGTTCGGCAGGTAAAAGTTAGAGGAATTTTAGACTAGTTTTTTTCAAGAAACAATTTAAATAAATAAGTCAAGCAATCAAGTTGCATTAATTGACTACAGTGAGTCAGAAAAATTAACGAAGCATGTGCATTCACCCGTGTTCGTACAAGGCAATTTATTAATTGTTCCTCAGAAAGCGTTGATATACGCTCGTATATTCTGAAATCGTCAGAGAAACGGGGGTTTCCGGTGAAGCTCTAACCTATGCACTGGTTAGTTTGCAGAAGATCATAAAACTAACAGCAGCGATGTGGAAATAAAGGATGTAGGATTAACTATGCTACAAACAATTATTGATAAGCAGATTTTCCAGAAAAGATATCTATATAAAATTCAAAATAAAATATGAAACTTCCTGATTGGGGCACTCCTTAATAAATGAGGTTTTCGGCAGTCTATGTACGTAGTTAGTAGAAAATAAAATCGACATAAGTATATAACTAACCCTCTAAATTTCACCTACATCCTATTTTCTGGGATAAAAGTATGTACCTATTAATGCTGTAGTAGATATCTGTTTTTCTTGTACAAGCATATGCATTTGAGTATCTTTGCCTGTATATATAGGCATATATACATATTGTAAAATTCATCTTTTTGTTTTAAAATACGAATTTATGCAGAATCAGACTCAGCTACTTTGAAACATTCCGGTACGACTTTAAATTCTCCAATTGGCTCGCGATTACTTAATTCTTGCTGGATGTTGCCATCGTACCTCAGTGGCAGAACAACAGCACGGAAAGCTGATGATCAATGTTTAAATCCTAGCCATTACGCTGAGTTTTTCAGTCTGATTTAACCTTTCCAACTTCAGTCTGCACAGTCTTGTGCGGAAAAATTAATTATCAAACACGAATATAACCTCTTTCTCGGTTTTCTTGATTTCATTCTGTATTCTTTTTCTTACAGAATTTCATTATTAGTATTATTTTGATCATCACTCATCATTTCATTAAAAGACAAAAGAGGTATATTTTAACGAAATAGAAAGAGAAAAAAGTAATTCTGTGATTCTTTAGTTACCGATTGCATATGGTTTACCGGATACTTGAAAGTATAAATTCGGGAAATCATTTAAATGGAACTTGCCTACGAACTACTGATTTCCTTAAATTCATTCCACAGCTTTAGGGCATAGATTGTATAACCTCTTTAAGTCTCAAGGACAGAATCGAGAACTAGCGAAAGATGAAGCAATAGCGGATTTCCATATTGATTAATCACAGGCGTTCATGACAGAAATTATCTCAAAACTGCATTTTCCTAAAAATATGTGCATTTTCCATAATAAACGATAAAAGCTACAAAGCTGTGACTTTTATGCTTGTGTAAGATATTCTGTTAACAGGTATTAAGGAAAACAATCAAACATTGAGTATAATAATCTTTAGTATTTCGACTCACCAAAGAAAAGAGATCTCAGTTCATGTGCCCAGAGTAACTGCTTGTGAACTTACCTGAAAGAAAGGAAACCTTAGATTAAAACACATTAATATCTCCTTTATCAGTATATATGTTTTAAAGTATCAATGAAGTGCATTCGCAGGGCTTTCTCTTTACCCTATTGTTTACTGCTGTATATCTTCTACAAACTATTTTAAATGGCTTATTTTTGTACCCGCCTCATGTTAATCGAGATAAACATTACACATTTATATGGGTATATCAGAGAACACAGGATACCTTAGGGACCTGACCTGAAATTACATACTTTATCTTTGACATAGAACTGGACGGTGACAGGATCAAACATGACTAACATTGAAAAACTCAAACTATAACAACGAATATCTCGAAAACAATGGTCACATAAAAATGTATTTAAAATAAGTATTGTGCATTTCTCTTTACATTATTGTTTATTGTTGTATACCTTTCTAAACTATTCTTACAGCAGCTCTTTTATATACGCCTAATGTTAATCAAGATAAACGTTACACATTTATATGGGTATAACAGAGAGTACAGGAAAAGCAAGAGATAGATGTTTAGAATGTTTAAAAACGGGTGGTGCTATACTAGCCTGAAACAACCAATGGTGACACACACAAAATAACTGTTGAAAAATCCAAATTATAACAACAGATATCTCGAAAACAATGTTGACATATAAATGTATTTAAAATAAGTATTGTGCATTAGAGACATCTACATCTTTTGTGTTAGTAAATTCTGTTTGCCTCCTATAGTTTATTATCAAAACCATACTAGCTTCTTTCTGAATGAACTTGACTTTTCAAAGTATTTCCAAAAACAAATAACAAGATCTACGTTTTAATTGTAATGAAAATATTTTAAATGTGTGATATTTTAACCAAAATCATTAGCTATTTATGAGAAAATAAATAATTTGCAAAAAAAAATTGTTCCACGTAAATGGTAGTTTGGCGTCACATACTTGGAATATGCAGAACGTGTACATAAAGTTTGGTATTTACCGGAATTTCGTTTATGGGTTAAGCTTTTCACCGACAGGCATACCGCATGGGCGCCCTCCTTTTCTTTTGTTTCTTTCTAAACACCATTGTTTTCTTTGCGTTTAGGAACCTCAAAACTGTATTCCCGGTGAAATTATTGCATGCAAGTTTTGGCTGGCAAAGAATACACCAAACGTTTTACTTTCGATGGGGGAGCAATACAATATAGGTGGCATGAGTCACTACGAAAGACCTCATAATTAGATATTCCTCCCTCCCTCCCTCCCATTTGCCTTTTTCTTCCCTAAACATCAGACTTCCCCCTTGTCATTGTCATTCCCTCATAGCCGACAGTTGGGAATGCAGTGGTTTGCACATTCGCTGCGCTTTAAAAAATGTGAATGGCGCCATCTGCTAACACTCACGGGACATAAAGAAGGTTCCCAGCAATATTTCATCAAATGCTGGCGAAATCATTCTCTAAGAATTTATTTATATTAGTTTTTTTTTTTTTCAAAGGAAAAATAGATTAAAATTAAATAGGCAGGTGCTCTTAAGGGTGCTCAAGGTTTCTACTCCTTAACCAGTGAGAATATTAAACCCTCTGCTAGTTTTCAAAACTCTCAAGTTGAAGGTTTATATTATCCATTTTTAAGTTTTTCTTCATAGTATTTAATACGTTTGGACAGAATCTGAAATAAGAATATTTTACAAATGACATGTACATTTTTAGACCTCTGTATGTGTTACGTTCACTTAACGCTGTCTACCCACATCCATTTATTTTATACTTCTACAAGATTGGTATATTTGAGTTTTCTTTTTTGAATAATATGTTGTTCCCATGTACCAACACAAACAAACGCGGATCTTTTTATAAAAATGATTTGCTTTCGGATTCAGGGGACCCATAAAGAAGCAATTTGGTAAAATTTCGATATTGAATTTTTTGATAAAGTACCTATAATATCTTCTATCACGCACGTGTAGAGGAAGCAATAATTACCATTAATTGCAGAATTAATTTGTCTTAACACAAAATTAAAATATTTTCTGCGAGTGTTTCCAATTTTAATTTTTTATAATTTCATAGGATATTTTTAATTTATGTTTGTGGGACTAAATCTCTGAAGCTGATACATTCTAAACTTATTTAAACAAACCTTCTTAGGAATTATGGACCTTCGATTTCTCGACATTTGGTGGTACAAAGTATGCGTAATACTTTAAGCTTTGCGTTGACCTTATCTTAAATTTCACATTGTTGCAACGCACGTGTTCCCAAAGAACTACTAGACTATACTTCTTAATATATCTTGAGCACGTGAATGACTGAATGTGTAGATCATGGTTATCATTTTAACTTGTGAAACAGAAGTGTGCGCACACAAGTGCAATAAAGTAATATGATGTATTCCATTCACATAACTTTCTCTAAGTTAAAGAGATGATATTCAAAAGCTGGTTGCTATGTGACTGAAGTTCTTTTGTATGTATGGACAAGAGTTGAACATTCCTGTTTGAGAAAAGTATAAGTTTTTCAAAGCTGAAACCAAAAACAAGGAATATCTAAAAAAAAGGATGAACTCTACGAAAAAAAGTTATAATATAAATTGTGTGTTTTAACGCACTCTACATTTTTTTTTTTTTTTTTTTTTGTAAGTTTTGTCCATTTCTTACGGTTTTGTAGTTATGCAAAATTTCGTAAAATTGATCTAGAATAAAGAAGTCTTCAGAGGCTATTCCCAGAAAATGCAAGATATATATTTTATTTGTGAGGTAAATTTCCTTAATATACGATATTTTAATCAAAATCGTTAATGCCATTTTTAAGAAAATCAAAATTTTCGAAAAAAGTTCCATGTAAAGAGTAATTGGGGTGGGGTGATTTTCTTAAAAATCTTCGTGTCGCATCCTTGGAAGACACCAAACTTAAATACCAAGTTTGGTATTCAACGGTCTTTTCCTTTTTGAGCTATGCTGTCCACAGTCACACATACACACGCACACAGACGGACCTTTTTCTGAAAATGCTTTTTTTTGGATTCAGGGGAACCCAAAACATGTATTTCCACTGAAATCTCGGTAACGAAATTTTTGGGTGGAATGCAGTACCTTCTCTATACATTCTGTACATAGTACGTGTAAAAAAAAAGTAAAAAGAGGTACATTTAACTGCACAAACTTGCGATTACTTCGTATTTAGTTAAAGTGACATACAAAACTCTGATGTGTTCCACTCACATGCCTTTCTCTACATCTCTGAAACAAATTATTGTTAAAAAGCTTATACATCCATTTACTTTATACTAATCCAGAAAAAAATAGCAGAAATAGTCTTATTACTTTCTTCCTTGTAAGTAGAAGCAAAATAAGGTAGTACGACAGGTAAAGGTGATAGTCAAAACCTGGTTGCTATGTGACTGAAGTTCCTTTGTATGGACAGGAGTTGACAAATTCCTGTATGAGAAAAGTATGTTTTTCAAAGCTGAAACAAAAAATAAGGAATATCTCAAAAATGATCAACTCCAGGAAAGAAATACATATAGTATAAATCGTGTGTTTTAATGTGCTCTACATTTTGTGTGTGGTAAGTTTTTGTCCTTCTACGGTTTAGCAGTTATGTAAAATTCCGTAAAATTTATCGAGAATAAAGTATTCAGAGGCTATTTGCAGAAAATTCAAGATATACATTTTATTTGTCAGGTAAATATCTTTAATATACGATATTTTAATCAAAACCGTTAGAGCCAATTTTGAGAAAATCAAATTTTTCAAAAAAGTTACATGTAAAGGGTAGTTAGGGGTGGGGGACTTTCTTGAAAATCTTCGTGTCGCATCTTTGGAAGATACCAAACTTAAATACCAAGTTTGGTATTTAACGGTCTTTTCGTTTTTGAGCTATGCTGCCCACAGACACAGACATACACACAATACACAGACAGACAGACACACACACGGACATTTTTCTAAAAATGCTTTTTTTGGATTAAGGATGGCCTAAAATATGCATTTATGGTGCAATCTCGGTATCGAAATTTGGGTGCATTACAACACATTCTCTAAACACTATGTACATAGTACGTGTAGAGAAAGTAAAAAAAATTCTGATTATTTTGTACGTTTATTGAGAGTCGTTTTGAACCCTCTCAAGTTTAGTACACCGGCGGTGTATGCAGTGTATAGGAGAATTCGCCACTTCCACAACGAAAATGTAAAGGTAGTAAATTGTGTATTTTGACGAGATCTACACTTTTTTACGGTAAGTTTTTGTCTACCTGTTTCGTTTTACCAGTTATGCATAAGTCATTCAGAAAAAGATGACTTTAGAGTGTAATCCCAGGAAACTCAAGATGCACATTTTATTTGCTTGTAAATATCTTGAACATACAGTACTTTTTATCAAAATCGTTACAACTATTTTTGAGAAAACCAAAATATTCGAAAAATGTTTCCATGTAAAGAATAATTAGGGGTAGAATGGTTATCTTGAAAATCTTGAAAATCTTGGCATCTTTGGAGATACTAAACTTAAATACCAAGTTCTGTATTTAACGGAATTTTCGTTTTTGAGGTATGTTTTTCTTTTGTGCTTAAAAGGTCTCAAAACACATATTTACGTGAAAATCTCAGTATCGAATTTTATAGTAGAATACGATACCTTATGTTTATTGTATATATGTGCTAGAGAAAGTAAATGTGCATCAAAGTTCACCCGATTAATCAGCACATGTAATAGGAATGTTTCTTCATTTTTGCAAGTACTGTTAATTCTGCAGCGCTAAAGAGGAAATTGAACTTCAGAATGTACTTCATTCTCAAAGATTCTTGACTCTGGTTATCAATAACTTCTAATTTTCGATAATGTTAACTTATATTGCTGACGGTGGATTACTCTTATACATATGAGTAGCATACGCTAAAATGAGTAGGCATTAACCTATAATTTGTGTTGAGGGTGGCGTACATACATATTGTGACATTACTGGCATTCCTAATGAGGCTGTAAATAATGAACAATAGTCGATCTGTAGGGATGTAGCATTTAATTTTGACAGTTCTATGAACAGCGGTGCACTTGGGTGCATCCTGAGTTAAGCCTTTGAATGCTGCACCAGTTTTGCAATTTCTTTGCTCTAGTACAATTTTCTTTTTCGCTTTTAGGGTTTAGCGTTTATCATTCCCGTTCCTTGCTCATTATTCGTACATATAAGTTTAGGTGGAATGAAATAACAGGACATTTTTCCCGAAATTGTCTACATATGATTCGGCTTGTATATGCGTGTTGTGTATCAAACTCCTTTTTTGAAGCGTGAATTTTTCTCTAGATATTTCAGTGTACTCATAAAAATAATCCCATAAATTCAATCACAACATACATGTGTTGAATAAAATTTTAACTTTCAGATGCATGATGAACAACTTCTAGTCTAACTTGAAATGAAGGCGGCGACTGACAGCCTAATAAAATTGATAAACGTAGCCTTTAAGCGGGTCATTCACAGCTGCGGAAAACCCGAGTTCATTGCAAAGAAAGCGAACAAACACTTATACCCGGAATATAAACGCATCAAGTTTAATATCGCTATGCCATAATATTTCACATAAATAACAGCCTTGCCCTATAATCAAAGGACTATAATATACTAACTTTGAACCAATAATATGATCTAGTTTGGCATCACTTAGCATACAAACAACGCATAGATATTCATACATCCTGCCAGCTTAGAACTGCATTTCTCAGAGTACATGTAAGAGGAATATCATTCGAAAGAAACTTAAAATTGCTGCGCATAGCTCTCCTTTATTAAGACAATTAAGCCACCATTTTGGAGAACTCTCATGCACTTGTCTCCATCATTTCAAATAACAAGTCACATCCATCTTCCTTAAGTGCACTAATCACCAGTGCAAGAAGCTTCAGTTTTTCTTTATCATGACACACACAGCTGTGCCGAATGCGGTGTCTTTGGGAAGTTTTGTTATCTCCTCCGTCACTTCGGCGCATCCACTTCGGGCGGCATTTAAAACCCATTAAAAATGCGGAAAGTTCTGGTTAACAGAAAGATGAGCTTATCTGTCAAACAAACCTCTGTCATAAACGTACCACTTTTGTTACCACACAACCATAGCAAAGAAACAGTCACTTGGCAGACACACTGTGAAAATACTGCATTTTCACATACAATATTTTCATTTAAATCAACAAAATATTTGGTACTTTTTCTGCAGAAATAAATAACAGCGTTTGTGATTTGTAATTTTATAATCCATGACAACCAAAAACACAAGCCCGCGCTGTTCTTTCTTTCCTTTTCTACTCCTCTTTTTTAATTTTCATACAACTTGTTTTTGAGAAAGCACAGCAATCTTTGTCAGACAGTATCTGCATCCAGTATGCTTCAGGCAAAAATGAATGGCTCGCTTCCCATTGCAGCACATACGCTCAGATTTCAATATAATTCTGAAGAAAATGTGCACAATTTTTCGGCATCTCTCCTCTACGAGATCTCCTAGTGCACTCTAAAGAAATTGATTGTAGCTCAGCAGCAGGAATCATATTTTTACTTTCTCTACACTTATTATGTACGTAGTCTATAAAGAAGGTACTGTAATGCACCCAAAAAATCGATACCGAGATTTTACAGGAAATACATGTTTGTGTCCCCCAGCATCCAAAAATAAAAACTAAAACATTTTTAGAAAAAGATCCCTGTGTGTGTGCGTGAATATGTCTGTGTGTGTGTGTCTGTGGACAGCATTGCCGAAAAATGAAAAGACCGTTAAATACCAAAATTGATATCTTCCAAGGATGCGACACGAAGATTTTGAAGAAAATCCCACACCCCCAACTATCCTTTACATGGAACTTTTTTCGAAAATTTTGATTTTCTCAAAAATGACTAACAGTTTGGATTAAAATATCATGTGTTAAAAATATTTATCTGACAAATAATATATATATATATATATATATCTTGAATTTTCTGGGAATAGCCTATGAAGACTTCTTTATTCTAGATCAATTTTACGTAATTTTGCATAACTGCTAAACCATAAGAGATGGTCAAAAACTTACCACATTAAAACAAACAATTCATGTTATATAATTTTGTTCGTGGAGTTGATTGTTTTTGGGATATCCCTTGTTATTGGTTTCAGCTTTAAAATAAACATAAACTTTTCTCATACAGGAATTTGTCAACTCCTGTCCTACAAATAAACGAACTTCAGTCACATAACAACCGGCATTTGACTATCACTTTAACCTATGGTACTCCCTTATTTCCCTTCTACAGGAAAGCAAGTAATAAGACTATTTCTATTTATTTTTTTCCAATAGAATTAAGTAAATAGACGTATAAGGTTTTTAAAAATAATTTGTTGCAGAAATATAGAGAAAGTCATGTGAATGGAACACATCTGATTATTATTATTATTATTATTATTATTATTATTATTATTATTATTTACTCAGGAGTACTACACTGGGTTACTCTTGAATTTGTTCATCAAGTAGTATTAAACGTCGCAAAAGGGTGACAATTAGTGACAAAAAAGCAAAAATTATTCTGATATATAAATATAAATTTATAAAATCATATATATACAATAACGAAAAAAAATAAATTAATTTAAATTATTATATAGATATATAATATCCAACAATAATGGTTAGCAAGACCCACAGCGATGTAGAAACAAACAGACATAACGCACCTTCTCATAGACTTTCTTAAAATAAAGTAACGTAAACGCTACCGTTAAATAAGAAAACATTGAGGAATATCATAGCTTTGAGAAAATGGATTATGAGGGCCAACTCCCTCCTCCTAAACAGAAATATTGGTGAAAGAAACAGTGGTGTCAACAAAATAAAACATGATTCTGTAATCTAACATATCCAGTTCATTTCTTTTGGCTTTTCTATCTGAAGAACACAAACCGTATATATTAAAGTTAAAACAGTTAAAATATACGAACATTCTAGGGAAGTAATAAAATATAAAGTCCTGGGCTGTTACGCTTTACAATTTGACTAGTGCTTTAAAATGAACTGTATTTCTATTCAAGGGGGACAAACTCAGAGACTTGGTGAATTCAATTAGCTGTCTTTCAAACGTTAGACAGACAACTCCTTTAACCATTCAGTTACTAATGAGCTTTCCTAAGAGCAACATTAAAGCACATACGTATCTGTGTAATATATGCATAGCACAGGAAAGTTAACGTCTGCCGGGTGCTCTTTACACAGTTCCAAGGGTAGTCCTATTACTTTATTCAGTGATAACTCAATAAATATTATTTTAAAGCTTTTATATGTATTTGTATCAATGTTACTGATCACTTATTTTATTATTTAAGACAATATTTCTAATTGCTGAGGACAAATAAATTTTGATAAATAAATTCAGGAAACGACTAGCAATATGTATGTTGCAGATCAGAAAATATCTACCTATTCTGTAAACCAGCATCCTTTTGGGTAACCTATGCACGCTGTATTCATTATGAGGCAATCATCCTGCAGACCGGATTGATTTCGATTACGTCTGTGCTGAATGCTAAAGCTCTAATACTAAAGCGATCTTGAATGGAATAAATTACTGTGCTGTTCATGACCTTCACACGTTGATGCGACTAGTATTTGAACCTTGGTCGGTAGGATTAAACAGCGGCGAGTTCCAGTAATTAGACCTTTGTATCTGCAAAATCCGTCATTATGGAACAGACGAGGGCTCTTCGCTTGTCATACATAGGCAAACACTACCATCAAAGGTAATGCCCAATTCAAGTCCAATTTTTGACCAAATTTATGCCTCCATTTGATTCAATATAACCCGTGAATTGTGAAATATGAACTTCTTGCACATCATACGGCACATTCCGAAAACATTTCTAGCCGGATACTAATCGCGATTACCATACGTCAAGCCCTGTTTCTGTAAATATTGGAGGGATGTAGATTCTTCTCCCCTCCTCCGTTTTATACCTTTTACATCTAGTTTATTTTGGTGCCATTCAGCTGATGCGTTTTAATTTATATAATTGTTTTTAAAATACTTAAAAACAATTTTGCATTTTCTACAACACCAGTCCACCAAAGTCTACTTGATAGATAAAATGCCTTGCATATCCCTACAAAGTTTCTGTAGTTTAGAGAAAGTTATATGAGTAGACGCAATTGATATTTAACTATCATGTAGCCTTCTCTACATTTTATCATTTATTTTCATAATTGTTCTACATATTAGTAAAATACTTATTACTTTCTCTACAAGTATTTTGTGCATTGTGTATAGAGAAGGTATTGCATTTCACACAAAAATTCGATCCCGAGATATCACTGTAAGTAGACGTTTCAGGGTCCCCTGTATCCAAAAAAAGTTTTTTTTAGAAAAAGGTTCCTGTGTGTGTGTATGAACATGATAACTCAAAAACGAAAAGTCAGTAAAAACCAAACTTGGTAAATAAGTTTACTATCTTTCAAGGAATATAATAAAATCCCCCAACCCCAAACTACTCTTTACATAGCAAAAATTCCGAAAATGGCTCTAACGATTTTCATTAAAATACCGCATATTAAAGATATTTACAGGAAAAATAAAAAATATATCTGTTAATCTTATCAGTATTCCAACAGAATGGTTAAAACATTTTTCTACAGTTACATAGAGGTGTGCAAAGCTAAGATAATCAAATGAATTATATATGCCACCTTTGGTATAGCACACTTTGAATGAGTTAATGAAAAACAAAGAATGGACGCTTTTGTTGTTTTAATTATATGCGCGAAATATTACATGTGTAAAAACCGGCACATACAATTTTCTTAAGGTTTTGTCCTCTGAAATGATTTCCCTTTAATAGAAAATGCAATTTCATTCAATGGACTTTAAACGCTATTTTCAAATAAAACTGCAAATATTTACTTTATTTGCCGTACGTAAATCTCAAAAATGGTTCTTAATTGAAATGTTAAAGACATTATCGTACATCTTTCCAAGACCGGTAATTTGGAATAAAGGCAATATCCTGAAAATCTTTACCGTGTTTTTTTCTAAAGATGTCTTATTTAAAGATTGACATTTGTTAAATATCTGTGATCTGCTTATTTATTTGAACCTAAAGCTACCCTATCTCGTATCCATTGAAACCGTTTTCTGCATTTTTTCTCATTTTTATTGGTTTGGTTTTTACTTTTTTTTAATGCTTACAGTAAGCAGAGGAAGCGCTTTGCATAAGAGTTCAAAGCCGATAATTTGCTGGAAATATAAGTTTTGAGAACCCCTGTTAAATGACAGACATTTTAGAAAAAAAAAAAACCTTGGAAGATATTGAACTAAGCACCAAATTTGGTATTTAACCGACTTTGCGTTTTTGTGCTATGCTGCCCCCCCCTTACACACAGGGGCATGTTTCTAAAAATGCTTTTTTGGATTCAGGGGGTGTCAAAATATATAAGTCCGGTGAAATCTCGGTATCGAATTTTTGGTTCGAATACAATTTATAATGTACATACGTGCTAGAGAAAGTGAATATCACTAAAGCACACAACTAGATTCCTGTAGTCTCCTAATACCATATATCTACAAAGAAGTGTGAAATAAGGCAGTTTCTGCAAATGTGTATCTCGATTAACATGCAGTATATAGGAAAAGTAGTATTTGCAAGAATAGTTTCTACAAGAGTGAGTAGACATGCATGAGGGTGTAAAGAATCAGAGGAAAAAAATATTGAATTTTTATATTGGGTGTAAAATTTTCTTCTGCCTCTTTTAAGTGGTAAAATAGCTTAAAAAGTTAAAATCCTGGTAAATCTTTGGAGATATGAAGGGGATAGCCCAGCTTTAACAAACTCCCAATAAAGTTCCCCACTGGAGCGAGTTGCCCAAAGGACATCATCTCCCACTACACTTAGTGGACACATCCGTCTTTCTTAATAAACCACTAACGCAGTGGCTTCACCATTTCTTTGATATGGAGGGGAGGAATGACGCTGTCATCAGCATTTGTCGTCGGCACGCCGTCTATTCTAACGAGAAGGAAGACATCCCTCCTCTAATTGTGAAATACGTCCGACACGTTCCCTCTGGAACTTGCTACGTAAACTGAAGTTATGGCACTCCACTGAAACCCAGTATCTAACACACCAAGAGAATAAAGTGCCAAATTACACTTCGGCCCGCAGTTCAAGAGATTTAGGACATCTATATATAACACAAAGCATCTTTCACTAAACTTAAAAATTGACACATGCGTATTTAGAAGCTATCATTAAAAGTTAGGTATTTTTACTCTCTGCGACATATATTTGGAATAGGTAGAGGAAGTATACTCATAATTTAGGTGGCGAGAGCTTCGGAAACACAGGTTTTGAGACCCTTGAACAAATAATAATAATAACAATAGTTCTGTTTTAAATTGAATGAAGGTAGTATAAATAAAAAGCTATATATTTACTTTTTTTCAGCTAACGTCTTATTAATCCGGTTGGTCATTTCCGGCGATGAATAAAATCCATGAAACAGTGCTCAAAAGAGTCCGAGGTTCATGGAGCTTTCAGTTACTCGAAATTGGTCTCTGAGGATAAGGGGAAATCCTGAAAAAAAAAAATTATAAGGGTAACTAACTCTAAGCGAGATTCGAACTCGTGGCCACTTGAGTGTGATATTTACCTTGAGGCATATTACAAGCAATATTTGACATTTGTAATCACGTCATAGATGTAATAAAAATGCTACCGTTTGTCTAATATAGACATCGCTTAAGCGCCAAGGACTCCCTTCGCATCATCCCATGCTGAATTGCGGCAAACTGGTTGCTGACAGCTCTACAGGGAACCAAGCGATTTTTAGCTAATGATATGAGGGTGGTCCGTTATCAAAGCAGTTATGATTAAAAGCCGAGATGAGAGATTTGCTGGTGCATTCTACAAACGAATTGTACAAATAGAGTATTTTTTTGTTTGCCATGTTTCTGTAAACATGCACAGTGATGGTGCGCAGTCATTTGCGAATATTACACAGACACGCCGTGTGTCAATAAAGAACATCGTTAACGAAAACAGTTTTAAATGTGGAATTGAAACCAATACTTGGACCGTATGTTTACTGCGGCAATTCGTGTTAGTTCATAAGCACTGTTTGTATTTTCTCTGCTATATACCAGAACGCACACCCCCCTTTAACTTTTTATCGTGTAAACCGTTACGGCCTGTTACGTTGTTTGTTTAACGGTACTTCAGATAGCTACATCAGCAAAAAACTGATTTTTCATTCACCGCAAAACAGAACAAACTCAACCGTAAGACAGGAGTGCACAGTTTGCAAGCTACTTCAAATTTTAACAGCGAACATTCTACATATCTAATTAATTAATGCTGCAACATGTTTTCCTCAGAAAGCTCAAATAACCTAAATTTCAAGCATACCTCTTTAATAGTTGTATTTATAGAATTATTCTATAGCTTAGAACTTGTCAGTTACATAATTAAAAGCAAACAACCATATACATTTTATGTATACGAGGGACACTATTTATATTTTGAGCCTAACAAAAAACAGTAATTTGCATTAAAAATTGATTTATTGTTTCTCCAAACATTCTCCTTTATGAATACACTTTTGCATGTGTTCCAACCATCTGTCATAGTATTTTTTTCCAATCTGCTTGACGTAACTCCAAAACGTGGATTTTGAAAGCATTAACGGCTTCTTTTACCGACGAAAATTGCTGTCCACACATTCTATGCTTAATGTTTAGGGCGGAAAAGCCATTGGGTGCCAAATCAGGACTGTACGGCGAATGATTCATCATTCGATTTTTTGAGTATTCAAATAGTCCGATGTCAGACGAGATAAGTGAGCGCTCGCAACCTCTTAATGAAGAACGATCCGGCCACACTTGTTTTCCTTATATCACGAAGACTTCTGGCAAATAAATAGTTGTGTACCATAAGAATTAACCGTTTTTCGTTCCTTTAAGCGCACAGTTGCCACAAGACTAGTTTTTCTAAAGAACGAAAAAAACAACAACATAAAACCGGCAACCACTTGTTTCGAAATGCTTCCAGTGCGAAAAACTATTTTTGGATATGGTTCATCTTGAAACGCCTGGCGCAGAATTTAAGCTTGAAACAATCTAGGCAAATAAACATAAAACTATACTGCTCTAAAACAGTACTAAAATCATAAACAAAATATTGTTTGTTTGTTACGCGACGTCATCGCTCCACATTACTCTCGAAAACTTCTTAAAATGGCGTGTTTAACGAAAGTGACATAGCCAAGGATATGTAATAAATATAACTCGTCATTAATAATTAAGACTATGAAAGTCTATTACGCAAATAAAACGTAAATAAACACGTAATATGGGAGGAGGAGGAGGAGGAGGAGGAGGAGGAGGAGGAGGAGAACGAGAAAAAAAGAGATTACGATATACATACAGGATGCTGTAATTTGTTTAAGAATGTAACAAAGGAGGACCACAAAACTTAACAAATAACTAATTTAGAAAAGTTCATAATTGTACAAACATTATTATGTAAGTTATTTAAGTCCATTAATTTTAATTACTATGAGCATATAACATGTATATTTTATATGTATTTCAGAAAAAGGGTGAACAAGTAAATCTGTCGTCCCCATGGTGACGTGCAGATTAGTGCTTAAAAACAATGACCAACTTTGTGATAGGAGTGAAAATGTTATGAAGTTCCGGTGTACAGCCTCTGATTAGTGAAGACGTAGCCACAGACGCTTGAGCTCATCTCAGAAATCGAGGTTAGTATTATAGTAATTGTATATAAAATCATGTACTATAATAATTCTCATCAATAATTTATGTAAGACAGATACTAAGCACAACTACTGTAACGGAAATCAGCTTAAGTTGCGTGTCTTGGTACGCCGCGCTGTTATAAAAATTTCCAGGAATAAAAGTTTTAACGTTGCTAAACCTACCAAATTACTTTTAACTTCTCACCTGTAAGATCCTACAAATCAAGCATGAGGATTGTGATTCTTATACTCACCGACAATGCAGCTAGTTTACTTGAAGTAAGCCAGGGCGATCAAAAATGAATAATTTTACAGCAGAGAAGGAAGGTTAAAACCGTCTCAACAATTGGTTCGGCGCTAAATAGAATTTCCAGTTCCGCCAACTGTAAGCGTGACCAATGTAACAGACCCAGCGGCAAATTCAAACATACACAATACTTTCAACAAAGCTACCACACCGAGGGATTAGGACAAGGACAAGATGGAGTTCCAGAGACGCACAACAGCCCAGCAGCCAACTCAGAGTCTAGAAGTCCTGCCGACAGGCCAGAAAGAAAGTTCCGCACCACACCCACACCCTCTGTTTACGTTCCGGCTCATACGCATAGGTCCATAATCGTCACCTGTTACAATCTTATACACGTCTTTCAAATCCCCACCACTGTATTCGTTAAGCATTTGTACGCACCAATAGACACAATCATTCTTTTGAGATTGTGTCAAATTATGTAGGATTCAAAAAGGTTTTTCACGGCTAAATGATCGTGCAATATTTTAATATGCAGGTGGAACTAATTTGCGGTTTCCTCTAGCTCATAGTATGTGGCATGATGATCTTGCACTATCAGCTTTTACACAGCATCGATGTTTTCTGGCACAACAACTGATTTTGGACGACCTTCACAAATTTCGACTTTGAGCGAACGGCGGCTACGATTAAACTCGTTATACTAACGTTTCACAGTAGCAAAGAATGGAACTTTACCGCCAAATGTAGTAAGTGCACTCTTGTCTTGATAATCCTCGTCGAAAATCATATATCATTTTCATGAGTTAATCTTTTCGTCGTGACATAATTTTAAAGTTACCGTAAACAGCACAAATACCCAGTGCGCTATTGACAACATATTTGAAGTAGATTAAGGTCAACAATATCGTCTGGTGGAAACACCAGATGCAACCACAGTAATCACCGTTGCCAAGATTCAAAATATAAATAGTGGTCTTCGTAAAAACCTTTTATATAACGTAGATTATTATCATTGACAATAAACGATTTAAGTTTGTTAATTAAAATCTTTGGGGTATAGAAAAGGGAACCACATATTAAAATATCTTCATAATAAATTATTTTGCATAACACGACAGCTGGTTTTTTGAGGTTCTAAAGGTGACAACTTTCGTACATTCAGATTACTTTCTGTGTCAATTATTATCTATCTTCACGGTTATTCTAAAAGTATTCCTACAAAGTCATCCTAGTGTCAGGGATAAATACACATTTAAGGTCCATAGATTTGATTGATATTTGCAAACGTGTTATTGAAAAGTTTGCATTGTGTATTATTCCAGTACTAGGTTAAATAAAAGAGCTTTAGAAAAGTATTAATTAAAATGTGACAAATGCGAACTTTTATACCGACAAAAATATGTAATGAAATTATGTCTGCAAAGGTTTAGCTCCATTAATATGAAATGGATAGAAAAATAATCTTTCGTAAAAATAGTTTGCAGAGACTGTATAGTAATACACGATTGTCGGTAGAGAAAGCTGTTAGTCCTATGAAGAATTCACAAACATGTTTATATTTCTTATGAAATCCAAGTGTGTGTAAATGTACGTCCTGAAATGCCTTAATATCAAATACATTAATCGGAAATTGGTAAAATGAAATAAGACTTCTTCTTTTAAACATGATCATGTTAAACATAAAGCACAAATTCCGGTTTTGATTCAAGTGAAAAATTATCAGAAAATGCTGAATAGTAAGCATATGTACCTAATTGAATACGCAATTTTAATTTTTTACATAAATACCCGACTTGAAGCAGAAGTGTGAGGTCGTATTCTTGCCCCGTTGTCTCTGGAAACATTTCCTTGCCTAAGTTAGCATCTGCGAGTTATTCCATAGAACGAAGGTGTGACATGAGATAACTGTAAATGATCTGAAAAGTGGGACATTGCTATTATTTTAGCCTTCCGATTGCGTAATCACATTTTCAAAATTGCGAAAAATAAGATACATGTGAAGGCTATTCTACCTAACCCCACAGTCTAAATGTGAAATACACCATAGCGACCAAATTCAGAAGAGAAGCCTATGAACCATTATTATTTTTGTAATGAGCTCTCAGATTGATGCGTCCGACTGATTATAAATGTCACTCCTGCAAATTTTCTCCCCTGTGTAATTTAAAGGCGGCATTAATTTATATACACATATTATAATTATGATTAATTCAATATTATTACGTAGTTTATCAACTGTTTTGGATGTTTTATTTTATAAATTAAGGGTGAAATTAATGTTATGTTGGAAAATGCGAGATATATAATTCAATATTATTAATCACAGGCTTGTATTTAAAATATATAGGGCTAATAGGGCCTCAACATTACATCCAGGGATTAAAATAATTACCATACAACAGGAATTTTTAGTACTTCTATTTAGCTTGTTTTAAGTATAGCATTTCCTTATATAAACCTAAAAATCCTGCCCAATTTTCGTTTGTTTCATTTTCCCTCCCTGTAAAGGTACAATTTAAATAACAGTTACGTAAATCTGTAATGTGCATGATGATGCATTCAGCTGACGACCCTTTGTAGCAGGTAGAAGCGAAATACTGCTGCATACCTTTGCAAAATTTCAAACGTTTCAATATTAGAACCCTAAAACTTAAGAAAATCTGATGTGCTCCATTCACATGACTTCTACATCTCGGTAACAAATTATTGTTAGTGAGCTTATTATTCTATCTATTTCATATTAAAATATTAGCAGCAACGGTCTTATTACTTAGTTTCCTGTAAGTAGAAGGGAAATAAGGAAATGCACTAGACTAAACCGAGAGTCGAATGTGGCCAAGCTTTGACAAGTGCCCGTATTAGAAAAGTTAGTATTTTAAAACTGAAATCAATGACAAGAAATATCTCGAAAATGGCGAACTCCACGAAAAAAAATGTATATGACATAAATTGTATATTTTATCAAGATCTACATTTTTTGTGGAGTAAATTTTTGTCTATCTCTTACTGTTTACCAGTTTTGCAAAATGCAATAAAAAAGCATTCAAAATAAAAAGATCTTAAGAGCTATTCCCAGAAAATTAGAGAGATACATTCTGTCATGTAAATATCTTAAATATAAAAGATTTTAATCAAAATCGTTAGTCATTTTTGAGAAAATCAAAATTTTCGATTTTTTTTCCATGTAAAGGGTAGCTTAGGTTGGGGATATTTTCTTGAAAAGCTTCGTGTCGCATCCTTGGAAATTAACTAAAACTTAAACATCAAGTTTGGTATTTAACAGACTTTTTGTTTTTGAGGTATGCTGCACACATACATACACACACAGAGGCATTTTTCTAAAAATGTTTGTATTCAGTGGGTCCCTAAACATGTATTTCCGGTGAAATCTCGGTATCGAATTTTTCGGTGTAATACAATACCTTCTCTATACACTATGTTCATGGTACTTGTAGAAAAAGTAAACACATTATACACATATTATAGAATACATTAAAAGTACGTTGGAGGAATTGGCACGGATTAATAATTAGCCGAAAAATCGCACCCATTTCTAATCCAATTTACCAAGAAAAGTCAGAAAGAAAAGGAAACCGCGATGATGTGTGTAGAGCACACCTGGTCCCAATCGATCAAGCTACAGCCTTTACGTCACTCCCGTGAGGATTTGCACACCTATCCCCTGCGTGACAAGGTACCTGTTGATGGATCGGATATGTGAAGAGACTGCTCCTTAGCGAGAGTTGTCATTAGGTTTTGAAAAAGAAGAAAAACACCTATTTTATTTATTTCTGCAAAGAAAATCTTTATCAGATTATGTTTTAGCCCATTTTTGGAAAGCACGAAATATCTAAGGTACAACAATATATTTACTTATAAAAATGCCTAAAACAACTCCAAATTTGAAAGCGGAGGACACAAGACCAGGAAATACAATATGAATATGACACTTTTTTTTGCTAGAATCATCTCAAGATATGCTATGCTTATTTTAGGCGAATCAGAAATCTCAGCTCCGTTAACTTTGTTTCCTTATCTCTTCTTTATTTCCTTCTTTCCCTCTTCTGTGAAATATCCATTAAATGTATTTTAAAAAAATTCTACAATATTGTAATCTAAAAGCACCTACTCATAACATTTTACATCCTTATCGTAAGCATTTGTAAATTTTACTGTTTCTCTTCCTTGTATAGTACGTCGTGAGTTAGCTTATATTGTCGGGAACAGAAGTCAACACAATACGCAGGCCATTAGCTTTCAAGTTTATGCCTGTATATGGGTAATATAGAAAGTAGCGGAATAAGTGTTTAATTTGCGGTAAAGTTCTGCTCAGAAGTTTCAATTTGTAGCATCATTACACAACCCATCCAAGGGAGTAAGACAGCCACCTAGGAGCAGAATTTTATTTCAAATTGGTGTTCCATAGCAATTCATTGCCAAGATATATGTCCATATTTAGTGCTGTTAATATGAAAGATTTTCGTTACAAACTAATTCTGATATTGTCGGTAATATAATGCAATTACCAGTGTATTAGCGAAGTTAAGGAACTTATTGTTTTTATGTTAATACCATAATAATTATAGTTATATTTGTATTATACCAGCAATATGTAAAATGTTCTAACCGAAGTAAAATACTAACGCAAGACACATAATAGAACAAATATTCTACCAAACTAACGTATTTCAAAAACAAAATATTGCATACCGCCACAGCACTGAAATTAGTCGCCCTCCGTGGTGTAATGGTTAATGCTGACTTCAAACCCGGCGGAGGACGACGGATTTTTTCGGGCGTAAAAATCCTTAGCATGGCTTCCTTCGGAAGGAAGTAAAACCGTTGGTCCCGTGTCGTAGATTTACGGCACGAAAAAGAACCTCAAGTCTGATAGAGAGGCCTCTGAGCAAAATTAAGCGGTCTTTTACGCCCAGCATAGAATGGGACGCTGAGAACCTCAGCAGTTAAAGAGCGTCCATAAATAACACTCCATTTACATTTTATTGAAGAAATGATATGTGCTTGCTTTCAGTTGGTCGCACAGTGCAAAGTAGGCGATTTGCAGGAGCATCGAGCAAATTTGATCTCTTGCTTTACTCAAAGAACACTCTCGCTCTATATATCCATACAATATTATATATTTTATATTCCATAATACCTTAAGAGTACAGTTACAACAGAACTACTGTCACAACTCAACTGTTTCTGCAACAAGGGAATTGAGTGGAGCGGGTTGAAGGCTGCAAAGTGGGAGCATGACCTTGAATAGGCTGGCGAAAATGAAAACACTATAACGACTTCGTCTTAATGAGAGGAAGTTTTCAGAAATGGCTTCAGTGTACATTTAGGTATAGATAGAAGACGAATGCGGATGCTTCCGAAGAATGAATGTCACAAAAGCATGCACTTGATAATCTGCGTACTTTAAAGTTTTAACACACTAAATTTTGACTAGTGCTTTGGCTTACCAGTGATAAAAAATTGATTACGAATGAAGAGAACTTCATAATCTATACACAGAAAGCTTAAGATATGTACTGCATTAGTAATGGGGATACCTTATACATATTTAAATCAAAATCACTACCTATACAATTTTAGAAACAATAAAAATTAACAGAGAATTTTCCAAGTAAAAGGTGGTTTGGGGTGAGAAAAAACACTTGCGTTGCATCTCTTAAGGCTGCTGAACTCAAATGCCGCATTTACGATTTATCTGTCGCTTCGCCCTTGAGTTAGTTTGTTCATAGACACACACATACGCTTCACACATTTCTTTTTGTTGTTGTTTTTTGTAAAAAGGTTTTTTGACTACATATAATTTTTGTATGGTAAGCGGAGGAGAAGGTAAAAGAGTAACGTGTATATTTCCCAAAAGAAAATAAAAAATACCTGCAATTTTTGCTATAAATAACTTAATTCTCAGTTTTTTTTAAAGTATACTTTGTTAACTATTCATAGTATTATGATAAATATATGAAAATAAAGGTGATAAGAAAGGTTTTCGGAAGAGACAAAAATATAAATGATAATAGGGAAAGAATGTCATGTGAACGTAATAATATTTCTAAATTGAATTCCCAAAGTATTTATAGAAGTAAATAGAAAATGGAAATAGAGTTTTATTTATGGTGGCTACTACTGCGGTTCTCAGCGTCTCATTCTATATTGGGCGTGCAAGACTACCTAATTTTTGTTCAGGTGCCTCTTTATCAAGTTTGAGATTCTCTTACGTGTCGGAAACCTAGGACACGGGACCAACGGCTTTACTCCCCTTCGGAAGAAAGTCATGCTAAGGATTTTACGTCCGAAAAAGTCCGCCGGGTTTGAACCCCAACACTGGGTTTATGGCAACCACTACACCACGGAGGGCGACTAAAAGTAAATAGAGTGCTGCATGGATTTCTTCCTAATGCTTATTTACTTATGAAAAGGAACATTTATTAAACGGCCAATTAACCTCTCGAAAACTGACTTGCTGTGAACTGAGAAGCGTGGAACAGGAAAGCTCTCTTCTTTAACAAGCAGACTTTTTTTTTCTGTAGCACGGGCAACAGGGTGATCTAAAGTTTTCTTGATGCTGCCTGATCTGAAAGAGGGTAGGTGAGAGGGAAGAGCAATAACAGAGTTACTGTTGCTGATTGAGGAACCAAGGGGTGTTATGACGAGGGGTACGTGCGAGCTAAAAGCCATCTCCGACCCTTCATATCGTCAAGAAAACAATCAAGAACCCCGCTACCACTTTTATCTTGCTACGTGATTTCATTTAACACGGCGCCCATAACAATTCCATTTTTATGATGCAATGTGACCTCCAAAATGGCCTCTGTCGGGTTTAATAAAGAGGTTACGGAGAACAGGTGCACGACGGCCTTACAGTGTGTAACAGCAAAATTCTGTTGTAACGCAATGCCCGATAGTGTTAGCCCTTCGTTCAAAAGACAACGATCTCACATCACTTGCTTTGTGTGCCGAAAAGATTGGAGGAAATCATCTGGACTACAATGATATCGCTGTGCCACATTGGAAAATGTTACAAAGTCCCGTAACGTTCAAGAAAATAGCCGTTAAGTAAATCTCTACTCATTTTAGTAACTGGTATCGCTTTTCTTAACCTGCTCTAAACTGAGGAAATACATTTCTGGATTTACCAGAGCTCCAAATGCCTTATCACTTGTTTGAAGTAATAAGCGTGGTGTGTTAAATTTATAATACTGGCGTTTTATTCTTTCTTAATGGTACATGTTGTATAAGGACCTTAAATTTACGCAAATAAATTATATAAAAGAAAAATGTTAGAGCAAATAAGAATAACTGTACGAATAATTCATAAAAGCGGAAATGTTTATAGAATAAAAGATAAACTAATTGAGTACAGTAAAGAATGAGAAAATAGATACAAATAGCAAACACAAGTGTAAATAAGTATTAGTAACTCTGGATGTATACAAAACTGCATGCCACAAAGGTTTGTACAGGAAGCTACCAAATTGAGAAACATAATTAGCAATAGAAACACACAGGGCAGCAGAAAAAAACCATTGGAATAATTACGCTCAAGAAGTAATCGAAGAGCACAGGAATTCATGTAAATGTTGATTGGAGCGAATAAGGTATACAACACTAGTAAGAAATAGAGATAACTATAATTCTCAAAGCAGTCAACTTTTTCTATTAATTATTTTATTTTCATTACACGCTAACCAATATCCAATGCGAAATCACTATATTACGGTTTTATAGAATCTGCATGTCAAGAGTGTGGTCAGAATTTATTTTACTTAAATGTACACATGTTTCATTAAGTATTATGAGTTAATATCAACTTCTTGCTGTTATTTACAGTTTACTATTAGGATTATTTGATAGTTTACTACCACGGTTACCGCAAAATGGCATTCAAGAGTAACTCGAAACTCCCGAGTCATAAGTTTTGAGTAGGTAACTTGGCCTTTGCCCCTTTACTTCAAAGGTAGGACAGGATTGCTGATAGCGAATAAGGAAAAATACATTTTATTCATGACAGGTGCTTGTCAATTTTTTTGTAGTGTTTAACGCTCGCTTTTACTGCTCTGGCACCGCAGGCGATGACACTGATTATATATGAAGATGGAGCCCCGGTGGAATGTAATGGCGGGGGAAACCGGAGAAAACCTTCCCTGCGCCACTTTGTCCACCACAAATCTCACGTGCGGTCGCTGGGATCGAACCCGGGCCGGCTAGGTGAGATGCGAGAGGTCTGACCACTCGGCCTCGCTGCGGCCGGTGCTTGTCAAAACTCTCTAAGGTGTACGTGGACCTTACACACTAGTGCTTTGTGCGCTGCCAAATCTCAAAATGATGTGATTTTCAATGTGACAATAAAACCACAACTAAAAGAGTCCCAAGATGCCACAGCAAACGCCACACTAGTTCATGTATAAGATACAGATAAGACTTATATTCGTAAGGTGTCGTTTCAAAACTGCATTGGAGCCTGGATAAGATATTTGCACACACTTGAAATAAAGAAGAAAGCAACATACGGCATTTAGAGACCTGGTTTTATCTCGTGGGGATCACCTTGAATGCATTTTATAAAAGTTTCTGAAAAGGAAAAGGTTATGTATCGCCTCTGTGGTGTGGGGATTAGGGCTTATCTAACACTCCAGAGGCATTAGAACTGGAACCTGCATAATAGTTTCCTTATCTTTAATAGTTTGGCGGACTGGAGGAGCAATTAACACATTCGTTCACCGTTCATTTCGTTTGAGGGACGTTAAATTCATAAAAAGAGTTGTCTCAGTGCAACGTTTATTCGCCACAACTGTAACTCAGAAAATAAGCATCATAATATATCACCCGTTATTGCTTGTTTCTGTGAAGCATTGTTACATGCTGCTCTCTGAATACCCTCAGTTTAAGTTCAGTGAGAATTAAAATTATATCCCTTGGATGAACCCGATTGTGAAAATGCTGCAGTTGTTGCCATTACTTCTTATGCAAAAGCAGGGGGTGCCAAGACCCGGAATGTTTGCATTAGAGTTCCTGTGGGATAATCTGCTCAGCGACAGATTTATTTATTGCTTGCTAATTGCTATCACCTCCCATCGTGTCTAGCAAAGTCAACAACGTTGTAGTACATGCCCCCTTAGAGTTATAGGTGTTACACTAGCCCTTCAATAAAACAAACCCCAAGCCTTGCATCAGAATGAGGCTTGCCAACATTCTGCAACCCTTCTTCGTAACTTGTTCCATTATCTTACACCACTAACTTATGTTTAGATTGATTTAAATCCTCAACCTTTATTATAACTGATTAGTGCTTGTTCATATTATTTTAGTTGCCCTCCATGGAGTAATGGTTACCATTCTAACTTCATATTCCCAAGGTCGCGGATTCAAACCCGGCGGAGGACGATGGATTTTTTCGGGCGTAAAAATCCTTACCACGGCTTCCTTCGGAAGAAAAGTAAAGCCGTTGGTCCCGTGTCATAGATTTACGGCACGTAAAAGAACCTCAAGCCTAATAGAGAGGCTTCTGAGCAAAATTAAGCGGACTTTCCAATATAGAATGGGGCGCTGAGAACCACAGTAGTTAAAGAGCGTCCATAAATAACACGCCATTTACGTTTTTCATATTATTTTATACTATTATCGACTTTTTGGGAATTCGTTACTGTCAAACATCAATTATAATTTAAAACGAGTGATCTGCCGCATGCATGAAGTTACAAAGTGTCAGAACGTGAGGTAAATCTTCCTAACTACTCAGAATAAAAAAAAAAAGTAAACGCTTTAAAGTGCTTAATTGGATTAAAAAAATTGCAATAAGATGGTAGTAGAAAATTATATACTATTACATTACATATTTAATGTCACTTTCAACACCTTCTTCACAATCCTTACCCCACATTTTACGTTTCCCTTTTCCTTAGAATCCCTAGAGAGTTTGACCTCGCCTGTCGCAAATATCGTGATTTGAAAACTTGGGCTTATTCCAGTATTGCGCTAACATGGAAAGCGTACGGATTGACGAGTCGTCTGATGTTAAATACGATGCATTGCGCCTTTTGATTCTTGGACTGAACAAGTCATCTTTAGTGAGGAGGATATTACTAGAATCTTCCACTACATGAGAATTTTATTTTAAATCATCTTCCAAAAATAATATTCGTGCAACCCCCTAAATATACAGTTTATTGACAAGGTATAAAAGGGTAATCCGAACAAGAGTAGCCTGGAAGACTGAAAGAACTGCTCACGAATACATTATTGGTAGAAACATGACAAAATCTACATAGGAGGTTTGATAACAAAATTGCTTTCTCTTATATATAGTTATGCAAAAATCTCATTAACCTCCGAGAAAGAAGCCATGCTGACTCGCCTCCCGATTCAAAAGTCGCTACTCTCGTGTGGAAAATAGGGGATGGCATCAGTGACCTCATTTAATGTTTGTCCAATGGCGTTGCTGACTGACTCTGCAGTCGAGTGGACAGCGTTCTGGTTTCTCAACCCAGAGGTCCCGCTCTCGACTTTGGCTGAGGAGAATAATTTTTCTTTAACTAGAATCATCTCTTATCCCCTACATGGTCTGTAAATACTCGTATAAGTGTGGTAGTGAATGTGTGTGTTTAATAGTATAAAATTACAGCAACGCTCAGCAAGCAAAACACCAGCTGTTTTTAAACAAAGTCTCCAAACATAATCATACAATTTTAACAAACTATATAAATGGAACAATAAAAATGACGCTCCTTTGTAACCAATGGTAGCATAAATACGTTCTATATATATAACCAACTAGATTTCAACTCCACGAGTATTTTCTATGTAGAGACACCTGCATTTCAATTCCACGTGGAGTCGAGTGTAGCTGATACTCCGTAATAGATACACTACCATTGGTTTCAAGAGGAACGCCATTGAAAATGACTAAATGGGGCCAGTGAGTACTCCCTCCTACTCGTTCAGTGCACTAGCGACTTCTGAAACAGGGGCTCAGTTGACATGGCGAAACATTAACGAAGCTTTTGGACAAACAATGCCAATCGTTCATCAAGTTTAAAATAAATTGCAGATAGATGCATGATGAACGTGTGGATACATCACTGAACAGAACCGTTCTTTCGGAAATGTCCTCGAAGCAAAGCTCCTATTATCGTCCGATATGTCCAACCAGGTTAAATGACGTTAAACTACAAAGAAAAAAAAAAAACTCCTATTACGGTACTGTGCCTATAAGTGCAGGTAAGTTTCCTGGAAGCGCGCCTAAACCATTTTGCTCTAGTTGATTTTATGTGAATTTGTAACAAACATAAAATCGTGTTTAGAAGTTTAAAAAACATTTATCGTGTCAATATGAATATCGGATATAACCTACAGCCTGAATCGATGTGCATGCTAGAGCGTCGTATTTGAATTCAAATTACGAATCTCGCGACAGACTGAAAAGCTAGCGAAATTAATTCTACCATGTTTTCATCGACCAACAATCTGCCCATGTGCCGATTTAAAAACAAATCGCACTTGTCCAGTTGATACCTTCCATTTACGCTGCGCCTCTCTGAAGTCTTAACTCTCCTCCTGATAGTCTTTTCTAATGGCGAGATCTTTCAATATTATTACCCTAATTTTCGAAACAAAGAGCGCCGAAGTGCTACTTGTCCCACATAGCCTCTATCAATAATTTGAAAAGACGTGAAAAAAGATAACTGACAATACACAACAAAGGTATACGCTATTTAAAAAGGAAAATGCTTTTCTTGCATAGGTGTTTCTTTGTTGATCTTTAGTAACACAATGAGCAACTATAATTTCTCTGTTGCATTTAACTTCTAAATAGCTGCCATATACATTTGGTTGTTTGGTTCGAAATTACAGTAGTGCATTATGGATGCTAAAGGCCTTGACCCGCCTGTGGAAGACTGCAGGTTCATCAGCACAGTTGTCAGCAGATGATGGTTGTGTGGTGACGGTGGTGATGCCAGTAATATGGATCACTGCTGGTGGTGTGGGCGAAACAAAAACCGTTGTGAATGGGAAAACAAATTCCCCCAAACCATGGCAGTTGGTACTGGAGCATTTTTTTCTCTTCTTTTTTTTTTTTTTTGCGGAGGAGGCTTTTGATCCAAAACAAAAAGAGGAATAGCGGCTTTAAGCCGGTTTATGGATGTTGATGAAATGATTATTTCATGTTGATATGACGAGACCCTTCTTCCCTCTCCCATCCGACAAACAGAGCCCCCGAAGTGCGGTGTGGTGTGTATGTGGCGGTGTTATTGATTGGAAGGGTATCAGCCTGACAAATGTACTGTTTATTTCACAACTTTGTCACACGGGCATAAAGAACAATGAATTACTTTCTGCAAAACCACTTCTCTATCATCACTGACAGCTGTACACCTATCTTACGTTTCTACTGGAAGTAAAAGAGAGAACTGTATCAGAGCAGCCTCGTTGAAGTGTATGAAATAAAAAGAGCATTATGCTTCTTCTGTAAAACCGATATTGGGTACATCACAGTGGAAACACAGCAGAAATTCATTAGGCAATTTTCAAAACTCTAAAACCAGTTGAACTTACTAAAGGACTGCATTTCTGCCCTTTCTTATACTCCAATGAAAAAAAAAAATATCAGTGACCTTTTCTGATTATAGCATAAGGCAACTTTTAATGTGTATTTTAGGAAATAGTCTTAAAAATCCTTTCACTTTAACCCCCGCCCAAAACAAACTCCAAAATTTCTTCGGTTTCAAAAAATTTGCATCTGTGAACATTGATTTAGCATTTATTAACATTCTTCATTTAAGACTACACTTTCTCCTCATTTACTAAATACCAACACAATCGATGCAACATAACACCAGTATGATACCACTATGATAAGGTGATTTGTAACTCTATGTAATTTATGAACATAACTACATTAGTGCTCCAGGGAAATCATGTATTTCTGGCAGTAATCTTGTATTTAAGGAACTGAGATGGTTCAAGAAGACTTAAAATAATTTAAATGGCGTGTTATTTATAGACGCTCTTTAACTACTGTGGTTCTCAGCGTCCCATTCTAAATTGGGCGTGAAAGACCGCATAATTTTGTTCAGAGGCCTTTCTTGTCAGACTTGTGGTTCTTTTACGTGTCGTAAATCTACGACACGGGACCAACGGCTTTATTTCCCTGCACGTAAAAGAACCTCAAGCCTGAAAGAGAGGCCTCTGAGCAAAATTAAGCGGTCTTTCACGCCCAATTTACAATGGGACGCTGAGAACCACAGTAGTTAAAGAGCGTCCATAAATAACGCGCCATTTATTTTATTTCTGATTACATTCATTTACGCATAAAGTTCACTGCAGTATTTTTTTAGCTATTTTTATCGTAAGTGCTCTTGCAATTGCAGCAATTCCAACTGAATTTGAAACGTGTCGACTAAATATGTTCAAACTCATCTGAATGAATTGTCAAATTTCTGTATACAGTGATTTAGCTAAGAACTAAACATTCCTGGATACTTTCCGTCCAAACTTCTCTTAATTTATTATTATTAGTATTATTATTATTATCATCATCATTATTATTATTGTTATTGTAGTCTGTGATGTCAAGTTGTTGCATTATCTTATAGGTCTGACCAAGAGGCGACTCTGCTTCATTTCAACTCGCTTTATAGCACTTTTTCAGACCAGCCTTGGGACTGATTTCCGTTTGTAGTTTGAAGCTGCTAAGCGTGTTATGCACATTGGATATTTCAGCTAGTTATCGAATTTAGTTTCCACAACACACACTGGTTCACCTTACATGCCCCTAACAGATCGCATATCTATACTACCACCATCTAGCAAATGCGCTGCGATTGAAAGGATTGAAGGGACAGCTAAAATACTGTCGGATAGAGTCATTTAGAAAGCTGCATGGAAGTGGTACGGCTTGGAATTAGGCAGGCAGGGATTACCCACAACGTCACCATATTTCCGTATAATCCAGCCGGATACAGTTTTGTAGTTACTAACTAGCGACTAAACATTAAATAAAAACCTATGACATATTCATATTTACTGATAAATTACCTCCGGCCAATTGTTAACAATTGGATTTAAGCACACTTTGCACAAAAACGCTAGTGGAATTTAACACTTATATATACTTACTTTTGTTCCACTTCTGGTGTAGGTTTCAAGCCTTTTAGACTCCAAATTGCCGATTTCATCGTTTCTGATTCTGATTTACTCTTCTGTTGTAGGTTATAATTTAATACTGTCTTTGGTATTCTGTTGTTTAGCAGTGTTTGCAAATCTGACAAGAGTTTTTTTATGTTTTATTATGTTATATAATTCTGCTTTTGAATCTTCGCGGAATGTTTATTCATTTTTCTGTCCAGTTTTGTATTTACTATAGATAATCGGATTTCATTCTGCCCCTTGATTTTTTTACAAAGCAGCTTGGTATTAATCACATTTCGGATGCATATCTGACAATAGATATTGCCATATGCTTATAGAGTTAATTAGCAAGTATGGTTTTACTTTATTTTTTAATGTTCGTCTTAACGTTTCTATTAGGTTTATCTTTCACTGTACGTCTCCCTCTTTAATGTATGATATTTTACACCCAATAAAATGAAATACACTTGTTCCTGGATCTTATTTTTCCAATCTTATTTTTGAACGGACTGGAAACACACCTCTGTCATTGTTTTTGTTTAAACTTTTGCTGTTAAAAGTCTTACTCCTGTGTTCATTTTATGTCATCGTGTGTAGTTCATCTTCAGTATTTACCAGCAGCACATAATCGTACGCAAACAAAATTGATTTTAAAATTATATTTCCTAGTGCTATTTTAGCTATAGTTAACTGTTCCATAGTCTTATTATTTCGCCAAAGCATATGTTAAAAACGCGGTTGATAGAGGGCAGCCTGTAATTACTACTGGCTCTCGCTGGTTTATTTTAATCTGGCTTTCTTTATATACGTTTTGTATAATTGGTGTTAATATAGTATTATTATTCCTTTCTTCTTTAGCATATTCCGTAGTTCTGTTGTTGATATCTTACCTATGCTTTGTTATAACCGAAAAATGTGTGTGTTTAAGGTTATATTCTCTACATTTTTCGATTATTTGTTTCAGAGTAAATACGTTTTCTATGAACTACTTCCTTTTCTAAAACCTAGTTGTTCCTCAAGGATTACTGCATCTATTGTTTTATTTAATCCTTCTAGGCATCTAAAACGAAATGTTTAAATACGAAACGAAACAAGAATAAGAGACAGGAGTACATCTTTGTAAGCAGAGTACTTGTAGAAAACGATGTAGTGGAACACAACCTTTTAAAAGTATTTGATATATCTTAATGCTTTAATTGAGTACTTACCCCAAACAGGTATCTAAAGAGAAACAAATACATTTAATCCTCATTTGGAATGCCATTAAAGTCGCATTCCAACAAAATAAGCGTTCTAATTCATAGAAAACCATCCTCCTTCATTTTCCTGACAAATAATATACGGTGGTTAGATCACCACTTAGATACACCAGCAATTATTAAGGTGGGCGTTTTAATAAAACCATTTCACGCTACAACAAATTCTGACTTATTCAGTATGTTATTACTAGGTAAAAAGAGAAAAAAATAAAAACCCTTCAACAGGAAATTAAAACACACATTGTGTTCAAACAGAACAGAAAATACGCTAAATAATCCCTAAAGGCACTAATGCACGTTGATCGCTATGCAACGAGTCTCGGACTGCAGCCCACTAACAAAAGAAGAAAAAGGGATAACCGATGAGTAGTTTTTATTATAAAAGGCAGGGCCGTTACTGAACGCAAACTTTTGGAAAACATTCCGCTGTAATCCAACGTTTGCGCTATTTTTACTGCATATTGCAGCAAAATTTAATGTGCTGCAGTAAAATTAATTATCCTGAAAATGCTTCATTCTTAGAGTTCAGGTGACCAAATCAAAAAGTTAAGTGACAATATACTAATATTTCCTCTTGGGGTTTTATTATGTTTTAAAAAGAGTATTTATAGTAAACTATTTCCCATGTTTTAACTTAATTCATTTTTAATGTTTGCTAATCAAAAGAATTGTAATGATGTGTAAATGGTGGAACCTGCTTCCTATGCAAACGTCAAGCAGGCCCTATGTATTTTATAATGTGAGAAATCACAGGTTAGTAAAAAAACTGACCGTTCACATGACTGCCGATACCCATTATCGTTTACTTCATTATAACTATTACATTTTCTTTTTAATTTTGTGTCATTTTCCACCGTGGGTCATCTTGTGAATCTCTAAAAGTATATCCAAATGAGCTGAAGTAAGCCGACATTTATCTCTTCAGAATAAGAGAAAAACCTAGAGAAAAATGTATCTGGGCAATCATCCCAAACAATATTCGAATTCGGGACCTTTCGAATGTGAAACTACAAGCTACTCTCACACCAGAGAGACGGCTAAAAATCACCATATGAAACTTATTACTTTTTCTACTACAAACATAATAGATAGGGAAGGTATGACATTGCATGCAAAAATTCGATAAACAAGTTTTGAGGCACTCCGAATACCAAAAAGAGCCTTTTGAGAACAAGTGGATGACTGTAAACATCATAAATCAAATACGTTAAGTTATTTAAGTACCAAAATTGTAGTGCCCAAGAATCACTATTAGGAATATAACAATTGGAAGCGATTCTCAATCTACGGCCTTTAACGATTAAGCTTTATTTCTGTCCGTCCTGAAGTTTAGATATATTTAAAAGTTACGTTCTTGGTATGGCCAAGAGAGAGAAAGAAATATGAACAACTTCCCATTTGAGTAAGTATAAGCATTTGAAAATACAAACTAATAACAAGACATATGTGAAAATTGTTAACTTCAGAAAAAGTACTTATTTGTGCTTTAGAGATAATTACAGTTTTATGTAATGCGATTTTATTAATCTCTTACTAATTACCGGTTAAATGACAATCATTCAGAACGAAGAGAGCTTTAGATGTTATTTCCAGCAAATTCAAGCTCTGTGATGAAAATAGCTGAGGCATTTTAAAGAAAATCGTTAGTGAGTTTTGAGAAAAAAATAAGTGTATAATATATAAATATTATCGTTAAACAACCCCAAAAGAACTGTCTTCCGTTTTCGAAGCCTTCTGCGACCATTATCTGAAGTTCAGGAATGGCGCTCATCAGAGAATGCTTTATATGCAACAAATTCCCCATATTAAATGCAAATATTGCCTGCCAAACTTCACTTGCTAAAGCCTGGAACCAAATTAAACTCAAGCTAAAACTTTTTAGTAATGCACTATGTCATCGAAAAAAAAAAGTGTTTTACAATGGCGAAAAAAAAAATCAAAATCGTTTATGCGATATCTGAGACAATTCTGAGTGCAAATACATTTTCTATATAGTTAATATTACAAGGATCAGCGATTTGAATTTAATTACACACACTTTTTTACTAAAATTGAAACGTTAGAAATTATAGTGAGGTCGACCAAAAACGGTTGTACGCAACTTTACTTGAATGCTAATTAACATGCTCGGATAAAAATTACGAAAATGAGGACCCGCGTTTCATAGGCACATTTGCGTCTTAATTAGTAGCGTATGCTATTCTATTTTTAAATTCACGTCATGACAAAACAAGGGTGCAAAAATACAATTATGGAGAGATTCAAACCTTTGTTTCTTTGATACGAAAATATTTATGCCATTTTTAACATGGTTGATGTAATCGATCGGAATATTGAAACACAAGTTATTACGGCCTTATATAATCTCCATGCCATTTGTTGTGATGCACCATTTGCATGATTGGTAAATAAACCTCACCAACTTACTCATAAAAAAAGGATTATACCCTATACATTCTTGCTGGACTATATTTTCATTTGATTCCTTCCTTCATCAGCAATGTACTTGCGTGATATAAAGTCATTTTCAGGCATATCCTAGCTACTCGGTGTATATTTTCAGTTATATGCAACAGCTGATGGAGCCTTTTGTCTGATTTATCCACAAGAAGTGTAATTAACAATCAAGGCACGCACGGCTGTACTTGAAAAGATTCTGTTGAATATACCCTTCAGCCAGTTAGGATAAGATCAGGATATTTATTTTGGTTAAAATTGGAACTCCCATTCAAATTCGAGAGCAGTTATTTTTAAGCTTAAGTATGTCAATGAATAGAACACTAGATTGGCCTAACTAGGAAGACAGACCTTTGGTTGGAAAAGTAACATAACATATATTGGAGCTCTGCAATACGCCTAATGATCAGAGAATCACAAATAGCCCTTTTAACTTGCCTTGAGATCTGCATTTCACTGTACAGGCTGCTATACTGTCATCAAATTTAGGTACAACCCGGCATGAGGAAGAATGGGAGATCAGGTTTGTTTATCTAACATTTTTTTTTTTCTTCGTAACAGTTCAGCTGTACCAACATGTATGAGATAAGCATTAACATCGGAAATGGAGGTTAAAGGAGGTGAATTATTCTTTCCTATTCAAATAAATAATAGGTTATTTAAGAAACGAATATTTAGTTTTTATCCTTAATCCTAGCACATATTTTCATTATTAATAGAAACATTTTAAGTAGTTATTTCACAAGGCACTTCAACGCAGTAAAAATGGTTATAATGAACCCAGGATTCCAAAAGATGCTAAGCTTATCGTAAATTTAACGTTCAATGAAATTAATTCGATAGGATTACATAGAGAGATACAACATTTAAGGTTCACTAGGATTCATGTTATAACTTTCTTCTTTATTTTAAAGATATTAACTTTAAAACTAATAAACTTAATACAGAAAACAATTTATCTGATAACACAATTAAATATTTTAATAAGCGACAAAACGCAAATGTTTAAAAACTGTCTTTCGCATTCACTTTTGGTAGAGAAGCATGATAGTGGCATTTTCAGATATTTTAGCACACTGAAAATAAATGCAAGTATTTTATTTAAGCTGAAGTTCTTAGTTGTGGTTATATACATGTTTGTTCTAAAGAAGTTGTTGGTACTAAAATGATTACTGTTTTATAGGATATTAATATTTTGCGGAAATGAATAAAGCAATCATAAAATCCGTATTGAAATGTATGGGATTATGTATGAAAATTTACACACACACACACACACACACACACACATATATATATATATATATAAATCAGAGCGAAACTGAAACGAAAGGAAGAAATTTAATGCGCAAAAAAGTAAAACTGAGAAACCCTGCATACAAAACACATAAGTAGTGTTAAAAAGTAGCACATGGGTCATTAAAATGAAGGATGTTGAAAACTAATCGGCCAAGATGATGTATAAGTGTTCATAGAAAATTCTGTATCATATGATTAATCTTTGATAATTCTGTTATTTTCACAAAAACTCATTCGCAGTGTTAAGATACATATTTTAAACACAGTTTAAAACAACAGATATTAAAAGGTTCAACATTTCAAGAACTTTCTTCTCTTCAGGAAATACTCAACTAAAATATTGTGTAAAGTCTATTCATAAAAGCAGGTAAACTTTTCCCCGTGATAGACTCGAGTCCTTTTTCATTTCTAACATATATTCCAAATTTTAAATGCCTACTGGATCTCCTTACGCATTGGTTTAAACATTTTCCAATAATATGCACCAATCGCAACCTGAACTGCATAAAGCGAAATGCAAACTTAGTAGTAAGAACTTGGGCAGGTTTAAGGGAACATAAATCTATCACCAAGAATACTGTGGGTGTACTGAGCAAGCCCAGTTAATTTCCTTGTTGCCGAAGATCTAGGGGAAAGAAAATGTGGATATAGTGAATACTGCACAAAGGGCTCAGTCAATTAGGATGGATGGAAAATGTTGGAAGAAATTATTAACAAGCAGAACAAGCTTAATTGTTGGTGCCCATTTAGAGGTACGGTTTGTCAAAAAGTCACTCGAATCAGCCCCACCCCTTTTTAAGGAAATAATTCATATCTCATTCATATCTTACAGTTTTTCCCCCTTCGAGATTATGTTGCAAAACGGCCTAGTGCAAGTTTTATCCAACAGTAATCACCATTAGAATTTTCCAAAAGTTTGTGAAATCATAGCTTTATATTTACCGTTTCCTTGATGAAAATTTTCGCCTCTGAAATTTGTAGAAAGAATCTTAGCTCTGTTTATATGTGTACAGTTTTATATTTATATGAACAGTAAAAGGGGAGGAGGCAGATATTGGGGCTTAACAAAAATTCGATTGCTTGCCATCTATCCAGTCTAAAAAACCCTTATTTTCTGACTCTACACTAGCAACTACGTATGTTAGGTTAGAACGCCTGGTATTCAACTCACCCGCAATACTTAAGCGATGAAGAAGCTGTCTGCCGCAAGGAGGCGGGTGATATTAAAATATATCCAATATATAATGAAAGTCGTATGTAAAGTAGATAGATAATATTAAAACGTCTGAGAAAAAAATTACGGCTTTCATTACGCGTAACCTAGCTTCTTGTCCATATTTCTAGACACCGGACACAATGCAGTTTTCATATAATTTGCACTATTGCTGCCAATATGTCTAAACTCACTAGTATTCTTAAACTTCCAAAAGAAGGCTAAATAGCACTGATCCACCTGAGATATCTGCCTCACATTTAAGAGTCCCGGTTTCGAATCTTGCTTGGTGTGAGTTAGCCAAACAAGATTGTTTTTCTTATGTTAAAAATATGAATGTTGGGTTACTAACCTCCGTGGATCCCGGGATCCTTTAAGCATCATTTCACCCATTCATCCGTTTATCGTCCGATATGAGCAACCCGGTTAAGGGATGTTAAACCATCAATAAATAATAAACTAGAAAGACAATATATCGGAAGCATATCGTAAATGTTTTAATGTATCTTTAATTCCACTGCTGCAGATGAACTAGATCAAGTTAGCATACGTGGCAAAGAATCGCACCATTTTCAATTGGTTAAGGCGAGTTTCTGATACCCTGCGACATTATTCAATATTTCTGCTGCAAGAGCTGCTTGAATACTGAAACTATACAAACCCGTTTGTTACGTTTCTGTACTCCCAATATTCGGGCTGACCGGTGCATGGGCAACACTATTCTTTGAGACAGGTTCCTCAGGCTTCGAACACAAAATAGGAAGTGACAATTATTACTGATGATTAGCTAGCTTATGTAATTTCTGTTAGATTAAGAACTGTTACCAGTTAATTTGAATGTGTGCTTAATTTTCATTTGATTTTCAATCAAACGACAATATTCAATACAAACGTTAAGGTATAGAGCATTCCGAAGTGCGTCATTACACTGAGTTTTTCAAATACATTTGTAATATTAAATCAAAACACTCAACATAGAAATTATTAAATCTGAAATGAATTCACATAAGCCATTAGGATCAATTCGTTGTGAAGGAAACCACTTTCAGAAGTCGAATTTCCTTTGATCCTCCTCTTCGTTCAGTGAAGAACAATATTCGTGCAGAATGATTTATCGACAGACATGAAGGAAGCTATGAAGTGCGTCAACTATACATTCTTGAATTTTCACAAGCAGGATTATACGTTCCACATGAAGCGATTTCATTATTTGTAATTGACAATATGTTGTGCAGAACTTCATCAAGACAAATTACTGTAACAACGTATGTTGTTATATGTTATTTGATATGTGTGCAATCGTATATCTGTAACACCATGCATATCTATTGGCAGACGGATAGATTTTCATGGAAATACATCGGTAAAATTCATAAAAGTGCTAACAAAGATCAGCAGGAAATCAAAGGTAAGTAGAAATAGTCTGGAAAATCCCATGCAACGGTTCAACGGTGGCATTAGGTACAGTGAATATTCAAAAACACTACCTACGCAGGCTTACCTTAGAGCAAAAATATAGAATACAAAGTAATCTTAATGGCGATTCACTATAAAGTCCTTGCTGTTAAAGTTCTTGCAACACTACAAGTTGCTTTGGCACGATATCTGGAGTATTTTCCTGCTCAAAGCTTGTTCAGTTCCGTAGGGATAGCCAAAGATCTTGGTTCAATTCCTGGCGTAGCATTATACGTGCCATTCAACTTTTACTACATGCACGTGGACATGAAACGGAAAAATTTATCAATCACAAACTTTATATGCAAGGGAAATCAGCTCACTGCAATCTTAGTGTTCTCTTTTCTTCTGTTTTCTTTTCCTCCTTGTCTCTGCAAAAACATCTTAGTTCTTAACACTACTTATCATCTGCTGCATTACAGTTACAGATCGTTAAGGCTTTTAAAAGTATGTAGTCTAGTTTTAAAATGCAGCAAATAGCGTGAATACATACAACACAGGAAATTTGATCAAACAAAAGCTATACAACGAGAAACCATGACTTATGTCCATTTCGACTCTCCTGTTAAGTTTAAAAATGTACAATATGTTGAACCTATTTTGATTTCTATGAAATAAAAATAATTCGACTTACCAAAAGAAATATTAGTAATATTCCTTTCATGATATATCCAATGAAACTTTAAAATATTTTCTTAATAAAATGTTCATATATGTTTACAATTTTGAAACGGATGATAAAAACAAATTTATTTTTACTTACTTTATTATACACACTTTATGATAGCTCCAAAAAGTATTGTATTCCATCCAAAAATTTGATGTTGAGATTTCACTTGAAATATGTACTTAAAAAAACGGGAATTTAAAAATACAGTGTGTGTATAAGTGTGTGAGAGAGAGATGAAAACACCACAACTCAAAAAGAAAATCGTGATTAATAACATATTACATTAAAAAGTCAAACAGTATTCAAGGAACGCCAGACTAAAATTGTTCAAGAAACATCCCCACAACAACCAACCATAGATAACTTACCTTCGCTTTTTCTAAAAAGCACTGTATTTTTAAATAAAAGTATATTATTTGAGATATTAACATGAATTAAATGTATATCTTAAATTTTCTGTAAATAGACCATAAAGTAACATTTCTTCTCATACTTTAATTATGAATAGGTTTGAGTAACTGGAAATCATTAGAGAGATAGACAAACATACTGAATGTTTCATTAAACTTAGAGTTGATCCAAGTAAACATTGGTGCATTAAATTTTCCGGCGTATTTGCTGTTCGTCTTAATTTTCAAAAAATTTAAGCGATTTAATTTTAGAAGTGCCTGAAGCTATTTAATGTGATGACAGGCAAAATACACATATAGCGACCTAATTTTAAAACATCGGTCTTCTATTTCATGCTTCTACATACCTAAAACCATATGTGCAAATCAATTGTATTTGCCAATATTCATCTTTATCAAGTTAAGAGAGAAAGGAAAATACTAACTTTTATGACAATAATTTGTCATAAGTTGTGTAACTGTAAACTATTAATTTTAAGTTCCTCTCTAATTTACTCCTCGCTTTTTATTATAATTTTGAGAAACTTTTCTGTCATTCAGTGTTATTAGCGATCTACAACGAAAGATGTCGTATGTAATAAATTATACCACTGGTTATAAGGCTTGACAGATATACTTTGAGTTTTTAAAGTCGTTATACTAGTTGAATATGCATCTAGTATTTCATTTGATGGACAGCCATTTGCTGCTGGTGACAGCCAGCCATGACGCATTATGTTTCCCAATGGATCAGCAAGGTATTTCAATTAACTGTGAATCAGACTCGGGTCTTAGTGACGACTGACCGTACGTATTCCATTAAAGTAATATACCCACTATGGGAATATCCACTGGGAGGGACTATGTAGTGCTTATTGATACCTCTGCCAATTCGCTAATAAGCCAAGTGTGAAACAGGTCAAGCCCAGTAGAGCTGTATGTCCAAAACGGGCTTTGGCGATACACAATGGCTAACGATAATTGAAATGCTTGATTCAGTTAATAGAAATATTCCTTATTTAATTCTTATTGAATACTGTGACCTCTCCGTTATTGTCATTTCTGATTTTTTTGTGTTGTTACCCACCATCTCTTAGAAAAAATATTGTATTGGATCCAAAAATTGTTTTCACCGCAAATACATGTTTGCAGGTCCATCCAAAATAAACACTGTTTTAAATACGTGTGCTCGCGGTTTTCGTGAACAATATACTCACAAACGAAAAACAGCAAGAAAGCCAAACTTGGAATTTAACTAAGACTTCCTTTAAAGATACATGACAACATTCGTGTTTTCTCCTCCAACTGTACAGAAATTACTTTGCTATTATTTATGATTGCAAAAATAACCTATATTTTTTACTAACTATAAATTACTCTAGATTTCATAAGTTTTGTAGCAAATAAAATGTGCAGCTTCAATTTTGATTAATCTCTGAGGTCGCCATCATTTATATTGAATTTTGAGATATTGAGAAACCGTAAGAGGCCGTACCGAGGCTGAGTGACCGCTTATCTCTCATCTAGGCAGCCCGGGTTCAATACCAGGGGACGGCATTTGAAATTTGTGGTGGTTTACTCAAAAACGAAAAGTCCGTTAAATACAAAACTCGGTATTTGGTTTTAGTATTTTCCAAGGATACTAAACGAAGATTTTCAAGGAAATCCTCTCACCCCAAACCACTGATTACATAAAAAAATTAAAATATTATTCTCAAAAATGGCACTACCAAAATTGATAAAAGTACCGTACATTACAGATATTTAGATGATACTAGGGTCGGCTGATAAATCCCAGGACTCTCAATGAAAACAGCATTTAATTTTTTTTTTTTGCTTTATTTCTCAACATAATATCCAGAAAGGCTAATAATTTGTCATACCATCTCTGTGGTATTTATCCAACTTTTCGTTTGTGGGGTACGCATGCTATTCACAGACACACAGACATGCATACAAGAACGCGCGCGGCTTCTCTAAAATATTTATATATTTCTTTATTCATCATTCGGTGTAATCTTCAATTTAAATTAATTTTACTTCTTTTTGTCCAAGTGAATTTTTGAATGGTTCAACTATTTTTGATTATTATAAATGTTAATATTTGTTTAATGCTAAATGTTTTATATTTATGCTTAGTTTGTTTTAAAATAAAAATATGTTTTCATATGAAAAGTAATCATAAAACGGTTTAATTAGTTCTATACTCAAACTCTGGAATGAAGCTAGCGTTTTCTAGTACTGGAATATGATCTTAACTAAATTTAAAAAAAATGAATGTATTTAAAAGTAATATCAAAATATGTGAAGTTAAAATATCTAATTATTACCTAAAAACCTTAAATTTAAAAACACGCGCATACATGTAACATTGGAAAACATTTCATTTCATCAACATTAGCAGTACCATTATTGCGAACACCACAAGCTGCCACTTAAATCTGAAAATACAAGTACAACAGTTGAAGTTTATGCTAGCACCAGCAGAGGGTGCCATTGAGGCAATGGCTGTGTATTGCACCGAACATCACTTCAGTTCAGTCGGACCAAAAGCTGAGTAAATTAAAAAGCTTACCATCTCATTTGTTGAGACACCGAACCTCTTGCAATTATAAAGATTGCTTGTAACAACTCAGGTCTGTAGAAACTACGAATGAAAGAGCTGAAATGGTTCTCAAATGAGCCCAAGATTCACTGAGCTGAGTGTTACTCGGCATTTGCCTTATCAGTACACAAGAAAACCATAGCAACACACAAAAAATCGCGTGAGATCCGAACTCACGTTTTCTGAGTTGTGGGCGGGTAGCATTACAGTGTGAAGATGGGTACCGGCAATTTATTTGTATTTTTTATGGCGTATTCTATCGATGCAAAGAATATTCCACTTGTTAGAAAATGTTATTTTGTTTCGACTGCAAGGGCCGTCTATTTCTTAGAAGCAGAAACGACGCTGGTAACGCTATGTTTGGATCGTTTTAGAGCGATGAAGTTTCGATCGGAAGATACTCGGCGCGTTAGTTATCTCATTTCTCTGATGTCACCGGTTTCTCCTACTCTTCTGCTCCTTACGCGTCAAACAACGCTGATCGCTCAAACGCTCGAAGCGACAATAAAATATAACGGTTAAAATGTATGAGAAGTACTGTCAGCTGGCCGAATAACCCGCAGAAATTACAGTTACGAATGAGTGGATTGTTCCTTGTTAGGAATATTACGTAAGTCATAGTTTAAATAGTTTAACAAGTCTATATGAATCTGTAATCCCATAATATTTGCTACATACATGTATATTATCTCATACATGTTGATATATCTGGCAGCGCAGCAGGATAATGCCTTGGCTGCTATCGGCTTTTTGTAAGTGTAAGTTGGGGCCAGCAAACCATTTACAAAAAAATCTCATTGAGGTGTTTATTGCAATGGTTACCGTTCATATCAATGTGGTTTCCGTAAAGAAGCAAGGTAATATCAGCCTGTCTCCTCATTAGGTACATTTCATGTACCCAATTTCAGTACCAGTATGTGTCCTCCGGGCGAAAACTGCTCATAAAGGTTAACAAGGCAAATAAAAATATTTACTTTGATTTCTCGTCCCAGAAGTCCGTCTAGGCCACCACCGAATGAAATATACTGACTGTGCGTTTCCCATTCGAAATCATTGAGCCTGAGCGTTTGATGGGTCTTTCGTGATTTCCCCTGCCCGGTAGGCGAATACTGAAATTATGTTCATACTCTTTCTTTACTCTCGGCCATTTCCTCTCATCTATTTTCTCGTCTGTTTGAGAATTGTAGTATCAGCGAGGGTGGCTGGGGCGTTGTGGCAGGTCATGTTAATTACGTTTTAGAAATATTGCTCCCTAGCCTATGGAGGGACTATTGGATCCCACTTCTTTGTTGGAAATGCTCATTTATTCTCGGAACTCCCAGATTGCAGGTGCCTTATGTAGGAATAGCAGGTATCAGAATGGTGCAATTTTGGAATCCGTTAGGAACCTCGTCCTTGCTAACGCACATCGCCGTCAGGATATGATCGCCCTCCCGTTCATCCCTTCCTCCCAGGGTCCTGTTGGAGCACAAATGGCCCACTATGGCTTAAGTGCGATGTGTTCCATTTGCTTGACTACTTCTAACACCCGGATGAGCCCAAGAATTGTAATTAAATCATAATCATTCTATATTACCTACAGAAACCATAGGGTAATGCAGGAGTGAACATGTGTGCATGTTACAATGTCATGAAGCTCAAACTCTACTTCCAAACAGGAGCAGTCCCTCTGAATTGTTTTTTATGCAAAGCTGATACTGCCAAAGCATAAGACCGTAGGGTTTTTGTTTTCCTTTAAAGGAAACGACGAAACACACATATATCGTAAAACGTTAATAACACTGTTAAGATCTTGCGCAATGAAGTAAGTTATTTAGTTTTTGTGTTTCTATAAACATCAACGCTTTGGTTACATTTAAACTTACCAATGTCAGCTACATTCTGCAAACATAAATTCGCATAAAATCACTTCTAATTATGAAAGTTTTCAAAAGGAGTTATTTATGTTGTTTCGGTTTCTCTTTCGATTACTGCAACACAAATGTACAAATTCCCACGCTTTAGTTTGCTATAATACAACATAAATAATGCAATAGTCATTTTCTCTGCCAAATAATGAGCCGAAAAAACTGGGTTCGAAAATGTACTATTTACAGCAGGGGATTTACCAACAAAACATTTAGTTCTGTACACTATGGGAATACATGTATTACTGACGTAAATGGGTTTAAATTCGATGCAGAACACTAGTCGCACCTCGAAAAATGTTACCAAAGCGCTGTTGCCCGCCTGGATAGTGTGGTGGTAGCGTGTCTGCTTCACATTCAACAGGTCGTGAGTTCGAATCTCGCTTAGGGTGAGTTAACTGGATAAGGTTTTTTTCGGGGTTTTCCCTTATCCTGAGAAGACGAATGTCGAGTAACTTTAAGCTCCATGGACCCCGAGATCATTTGAGCATCATTACACTAATTTCATTCAACGTCCGATATGACCAACCAGGTTAAAGGACGTTAAACTAAAAAAAAACAAAAAAAACGCTGTTTTGTTTTGTAGCGCATAGTTTTTCTTTAAGTTTAAAAATGTCATTGAGGTAAATGCGAATCAAAAATGAAGAACATCTAGCATATTCAGGAAGAGAAAAATAGCACCATGAATTGGCAGTTAAGCGGTAACGGATTAAGAATCATAAGCTATGTAACTTAGGGATTAGAATCGAGATTCCTGCAGTCCGGAAGGCAGGTGAAACCGAATCGCTATCTGACGAATGTGAACAGATATGTATGAAGTCAGGACGACAGTTAATACCGGTTAGCAATTCTCGCATGCGTGTGTAAAGTCGGTCAAGTGGCAAAATGGAGTTCTTGAATTTTTGTATATTCACTGCTTAGGATTTAATTCTGCATGTTTGTTTATAGTCAATTAAGGCGTAGCTGTTAAGGGGTAATGGCGTTCTGCATTTTCGAAATACTGGGAGAAGTAAGCATTGTGCCTGTATAAAGACGATCAAGTCGGAATTATTTGACTTTGCACGATATTACACTATTGATGACTTGTCCGATTTTACACTTTCCTGACTGTGCGCAAAATCGGCTAATATTAGTTTAAATGTGTGGCAGTCAATACGAAAAGGCGGGTATAACTGAAACAATTAATAAAACCGATGAAAAACATTCCACTCCTTTCAGTTTCCTTTCAGCTAATACGATATCCTATTTCAGTATATTAGACTTGGATGCAGTATCACTTTATATCGCAGTCAACAACGATCCAAAGTTAAATTTAGATTTTAATACCCTGAATCACAAATCGGTCAGACGTAACGTCTGTGGCCCATATACGGGAGGGCAAATGGACGACCAATTTGACGGAAAGTTTGTTCACGTTTTACCCTTTTCATGTAAATTGCTCGTGGTTCCTTTTCACTCTGGTGTTTTCTAGGTTGGATAATTTGTACTGCCATCGCTTTCCTAAGATTTTATTTCCTTCTTCTCCACCACCATACTAGGCTCGGCTGATCACCTCTTCTGAATATACTATGATCCAGAATATGCTTGCTCGACAGACTTCTGACTCAAGTCATTGGTTGGTAATCCTTGTGGATGTAAGTCCTATAAAGAGAAGGATATTCCAACAAAAGAAGAAGAAACAGTCAATCGGAGAATGACTAAGCAGAAAATTGCAATAATTTCAGGGAATGTGCTACGAAATAAGTGAACATAACAAAATGCCAAAAATATGATCTTGAGAATCCCACCAAAAACACAGACCACGATTTGAGTTTCTAATAGGTACACTATTGCCAAGACGCACATTTAACTTTTAATCACGGAAAACGTGGTAATGCATAAAATCTAAGGCTTTCCCCTTTGTTCGAAAATAAATCAAGAATAATGTAACAAAGTGTTCATTTGCAAAGTGTTTTTCAGTCTGCATCCAATGCGCAGAAACAGTCGCTAAATTTCACTGACGATCAAGTGTTTCAAAAGTGTCATCAAACAAAACGTTAAAATATGAAGCACCTGTAGCAGCATTTAATATCTGTACTCCTTACTTCACTTGTGAAGCACACTTATGAGGAATGCACTTTGAGTGCAACGCTTCTACGTAACGAGGGCATGTTTCTATTTAGAGAGGGATCTTAGGAAAAGAAGATATTGCCATCATTTGTAAATTAGAGAGGAAAACTTTGCATAAGAAACACCTGAGAACTTTTTCAGGCGCAAAGTTAAAGACGCTCCTTGAAAGCATTCGTGCGTTGCATGACTTTCGACAACTGTTTGCATTATCTGGAAAACATTAGTATCATTAGTATTGTTTTTATGAGTCGAGGCTTCATTTTAGCGCAGTAGTGAAAACCTGTGAGCGTTTTTGTAAATCCCAGCAATATCATTATTACTGCTAAGCAAAATGTAAGAGTACCTTTAAAACGCAATGCAATTTGATACTCGTGAAGAGTAGGATCACGTTTTCTAATCAAAGTCCATTATGATTGCAATATATATCCTGGGTGACTATAATCACATTCTCTGTAATTATATTTTATCTAATAACTACAACATTCTATTTATACTAAGTAGTTTGGCTAACGTAACACAATATCCTATTTCGAATATCCCAATCTTTGCAGTGGGAATGTTTTCAATTAAAACGTCTGAAAAAGTGTATATTTCCGGTGAACTTTTGAAAATATACTCCTGGTTATTCACAATTGGTTGAACTCGTACTTCTTTTTGCCAAACTTAAAATAAGTTAATCACTAAACGCTATTCATGCTCATCATCTCCAATCTGATTTATCTTCATTTTCAGACTTAATTGGCTCGTTCCCCAAAAATTGAAAATCTTTGCAAATTGTATTTATGAATTTTGCAAACACAGTGTGCGAAACGAGGCACTTATGAAAGAGAATAACTACAAGTAATGTCAATGAGCATGTTATGGACTTGCAAGTAAAAGCAAAATATATATATATATATATATATATATATATATATATATATATATATATTTGTATAGAAAATGTGTATAAAATGCAATATATTGTAATAAAACTGTAAATGAAGTGTTCAAGGTAATATTTGAGTGTGAATGAACAATTGGCGCCGATGAATATAATTAATTATATTCAACAGCTTCTATTTTTTTTTAGTTTGCATAAGTTGGCTATGTAATTGCGCGGCCGCCAGAGCTTGAGCCGACTCTTCCGCTTCTAGCAGTGAGAATCAAAATAAGGGCATGTATTGCGAGCACCTTCAGCCCCAGATTCAACCAGGAGCCAGGAGCCAGGAGCAGGAACTAGTCGCCCGAGTGTACTCGGGCGGGGGCAACTCACCACGGTACCTATCCGCTTTTCTTGCGGATTTAGATTCAACATTGGGGCACCAGAGTTATGTACGCAGCACCGTGGCCTCGTGATTAGACCACTCGCCTCTCACTAAGGCTGGCAAGGACTGCATGTGGAATTTGGGATAGACAAAGTAGCACAAGAGCGGGTTTTCCGGTTTCCCCCGCCATGCATTCCACGGTGTCCCATGTACCATCAGTGTCATCGCCTTGGTGCCATTTTCCCCTGGTCATTGTGAGATAGCGGACTTGAAAAAAATCACACAGCAACCAACTCTTAATATTGTATCATAGTATTATTATTTTATTATTATTTTTATTATTATTATTATTATTATTATTATTATACTAACAATAAAATATGCAATAAAAGTAATTTCTACATATGTTGATCTCGAGTGATATAAAGTCGATTACAGAATAAGGCTGATTTTGTAAAGAAACGGGTTGTACTGAGAAAAACAAAAAGAAAATGTAGATATCCCGCTTAGTAATTCCTCTGTGTTTAAAAGGAACATCATGTAATACGAGATTATAAGCACGATGCTTTTAATAATTGCTTTCTCTACACGTACTATGTAAATAGTGTGTAGAGAAGGTATTGCATTCCAATAAAATCCGATACCGAGATTTCATCGGAAATACATGTTTTGGGTCCCCCTGAATCCAAAAAAATCATTTTTTGAAAAAAGGTGCTTGTGTATGTGTGTGTGCTTGTCTGTGGACAGCACAGCTCAAAAACGAAAAGAACGTTGCATACCAAACTTCATATTTAAGTTTGGTATCTTCCAAGAATGCGACACGAAGATTTTCAAGAAAATCCCCCACCCCAAACTTTATATGGAACTTTTTTCAAAAATTTTGATTTTCTCAAAAATGGCTAATGATTTTGATTAAAATACCGCATATTAAAGATGTTTACCTAACAAATAAAATGCATTTCTTGAATTTTCTGGGAATAGCCTCTGAAGGCTATTTTATTCTGGATGAATTTTACGGAATTTTGTATAACTGCTAAACAGTAAGAGATGAACAAAAAGCTACCACACAAAATATGTAGAGCATGTTAAAGCACATAATTTATGTAATATATTTTTTTTTGCTGGAGTTAGTCGTTTTTAAGAAAGTCCTTGTTATTGGTTTCAGCTTTGAAAAACTTATGCTTTTCCCATACAGGAATTTGTCAATTCCTGTCCAAACAAATAAAGGAACTTCAGTCACATAGCAACCAGCTTTTGACTATCACTTTAACATCTGGTAGTCCCTTATTTCGCTTATACTTATAAGGAAACAAGTAATAACATTATTTCTGATTTTTTTTTTTTTTTTTCCCACCCTTTAGCATGAAGTAAATAGAAGCATACGCATTTTAATATTTTCCTGCAGAGATGTAAAGAAAGTCATGTGAATGGAACACATCAGATTTTTTTATAGCCGCCAAATTTTAATATTTAAGAAGTTACGCGTTTTCTTTACTGCTACAGAATAGTTCCAGCTAAACTGTCTACCAGGAAAAACTCTTTAGCTCAGATAACTCTGCAAAAATAGGAGGTACAAGTTCGTGCACTGTTAGACCTTTTAAGGACTTCAAGTTCTATCACGCTGTGTCGGTGTAGTGGTTGTTTCCTTGATCTACGTCGCTAGTTCGCCGCTATGCACACATGTTGACGGGGTATCAATTCATAACTCATAGATGACAATTTATCGGACTTGCAATTTTTATTTAGGTCCAAGAAATAACATCTTTTTTTTACCAATTTTCATAAGGTTGCACAGAGAGAGGGAAACTTTGGATAGGGACAAGGTGAATGAAAGAGAATGGTTGTGATAAAAAGGGATAATAGACACTGAGAAAAGTATCATCATATAGCAGAATATTTTTACTTTCTCTACACGTACTATGTACTTAGTGTATAGAGAAGGGTATTGCACTCCACCAAAAAATTCGATACCGAGATTTTATCGAAATATATGTTTTAGGGCCCCCTGTATCCAAAAAAAGTATTTTCAGAAAAAAGTCCATGTGTGTGTGTGTCCATGTGTTCGTGAACACGATAACTCAAAAACGAAAAGTCGCTAAAACACCAAACTTGGTATTACAGTTTAGTATCTTCCAGGGATGCGACACGAAGATTTTGAGAAAAATCCCCCCACCCCAAGCTTTACTTTACAAATAAAATGTATATGTTGAATTTTCTGGGAATAGCCTCTGAATACTACTTTATTCTGCCTAAATTTTACAGATTTGCATAACTGCTAAACCGTAAGAAATGGACAAAAGCTTACTTCACAAAAAATGTAGAGTACATTAAAACACACAATTTATGTTGTATGTTTTTGTTTCCAGCTTTGAAAAACGTAAATTTTCTCATACAGGAATTTGTCAACTGCTGTCCGTACAGAAAAAGGAACTTCATTCACATAGCAACTAGCTTTTGACAATCACTTTAAGTTATACTACTAACTTATTTCGCTTCTACTTACAAGGAAGCAAGTAATAAGACTATTTCTGCTAATTTTGTTCTGGATTAGCATGAAGTAAATAGAAGCATAAGCTTTTTAACAATAATTTGTTGCATAGATGTAGAGAAAGTCATGTGAATCGAACACATCAGATTTTAAGTTAATGGAAATTAACTATATATATACATATATATATATATCAATTTTTAAGAGGAAACCAACAAGAGTAAACAATACTAGTGTTAATCTTCAGCAAGAAAATCTTAATTACGGTTGTGCTCCTTCTAGGTTGTACCACATCTGACCCCATTTAAATTTCAAATCTTTAACAAATTTAATTCTCATAGGTACTAAAATAAAAGCAAAAACACATCGTTTTGTTTTCTTTCCATTTCCCATTGCGTCTCTTTAGTAGTTTGTTGATTTTTCTCCTTTTTTGGTCCAAAACCAACTGTGGCCTGTTCATCCTGGCTCTGTTGCCCTTGGTATCATATTACCTTAGTACGCTATGTAATTTAGTAAAACCAAAGTTTGCTGAGAAGGAAACATTGCATAATTATTTACACAAATGTCTGCTTTGCATATCCCGCAAAGCTCTTGCAGTACAGCGTTCTTATGTTCTATAAAACAAGACTATTGCGAGCTTTATAGAAAGATCACAGCTGCTTTTCACTTTCACTACCTTAACTTCTAAAGTTCTTTCAGCTGGTTAAATCATATCGCAATGAGTGAAACGATGTTCAAATGAGCCCTGGGCCCATAGAGTTAGCCGTAATTATTTTCAGGAATAAGGGAAACCCCCGAAAAAACCTCACTCGGACAACTCACCTAACTAAAATTCGAACTCTTGAATGTGAAGCACACACTACCCCACACCACAGAGGTGGACTTCTTTCAGTATCCAAAAATTTGATTTAAAAAAAAGCCAAAGAGACATTCTGCAGCGAGTGGTTAACGTTCTGGCTTTTCAATCCAAAGTTTCCAGGTTCGACTCCTGGAATTTTTCTTTAATCACAATAATTCCCCACAGAGTCTGAAAGCATGAATGTGGGCATGAATGTGTTTGTGTGTTTGATGATGAAAATGCCAAAATTACTGTAGTTTTCAGGTCCTATTCTATATTGAACGTGAAAGATGGCTCTGTTTTGCTCAGAGGCCTATTTATCATATCTGAGGTCCTTTTATGTCCGTAAATCTACGACACGGGTTTAACTGCTTTACTTCGAAGGAAGCCATGCTAAGGAATTTTACTCCTGAAAAAACCCATCATCCTACGCCACGTTTGAACCTGCGACCTTGGGAACAAAAGCCTAAAATGGTAACCACTACACCAACATAAGAGACACTACCACTCAGAGAGCAGTTCTGTTTTAAAGTCAAAGCTCCCGATATGACCATAAAAACTAAAGGGGGCTATTTAAATGAAACAATAAAAGCAAATGCCAAAAATGCTTTTGTGGTTAAATGGAAGACTTCTCAACCCAGGATAAGAGTAATATGATTATGAATGAGAGATATTATAATACAGAAAAGTTAATACTTTATAAATATCTCTTGCTTAATGCAGTCAGCACATTTGCTGTACAGCCATGGACAAAATTATTGAGCGCACTCTGAGAGCAGAATATTTCGAAGTCCCATTTCGTATCGCAGCGAAGTTTACACTGGTCGCTATTTCCGATATGCATATATAGACTTACCTAACAGTGTCTGCGACATACGATATCGCCTGTCGAACACATTAACAGGCTGCACCGTGTTTCACATTTGTATTAGTTCCTGATAAAGAATTCGGCAACAAGCGGCATGCTACCCATTCTTCGTTAGCCAATTAGTAAACAAACCCAAAAGCGTTTCTACCTGATACTATGCTCATTGGTACACATATAGGTGGAGCAACCAATTCCCAATCAACTGAGCGTACAAAATCCATTTCTCCGTAAACTTTACACGTTATTAATTATATTCAACGTTTCTTCATTGCTAAACGTCATATTACATTATACTATTGAGGCAGAACTCTAAGGAATGATATCATTCCATATATACAGGTTGTTATTTAAAATCTATGTCATTTTGCTGTGCATGTTCAAAGTGCTCATGTTGTAGTGCCGTGTATCCAAGAGAGAAACATGAAAATTCAAGCCATTTTGAGACGAATTTAAACGAACTTTAAATTATTGTCTATTTTAAGCAACTGCCATTATATGTTAACATTTTATTTGACTTCATTTATCTTTCATATCAAACAAAGTGTAATATTAAGTATTAGTGGTACACCAGACAGAACGAAAATGCATTCATTCTCGGAGTCTTGGAAACATGAAAATTATGTAACATCAGCAGTGGTTGCCAAATTATAAAAAACGAAATTAGGACGATTTTATGACAAGAAATAATAGAGGGAGTTGAAATGTAATCGCAAGTTACCTCTTCAGCACTTTTCAGAATCAAAACTCTAATATACTGTTCCTAATTAATCATGTAAAGGATAGCTTGGGTGGAAGGTATTTTCTTAAAAATTTTGGTGCCGCATCTATGGAAGATGCTGAATTCAAATACACAGTTTGGTATTTAACTTTTCTTTTCTGTGTTAATCTGTTTACGCATACACACACAAACATACACACACATCATACGGATTTTTTTCTATAAATGTTTTATTTTGGGTTCCTAAAACATGTATTTCCCGGAAGTTTTCTTTTCTATTTACTGCGGTATTACACAGGATAGAGTAACACATGTATAGCGAATTAGCTCTTGAAAGAAGTATGAGATTTAAAAATTCAAACAAATAAAAAAAAATATCTCGAAAATGCTCAAACAAATTATTTGATATAAATTGTGTGTTTTTACAAGATCTACTATTTTACGTAAATTTTTGCATTCTTTCAGTATTCTAATTACACAAACTGATTCGGAATAAAACACGTTTTTCACAGAAAACTCAATATACGTATATGTTTTAGCTGTTATATAGATATACCTTAACCATTGTGTATTTGAATGGAAATCGTTAGATTATTAAGAAAATTAAAAATAAATAGTTTCCCAAGTAAAGGGTAATTTGTGGTGCTCAAAAATCTTAGGGTCACATCCTTGGAAGATGTTGAGTTTTTAGTATTTATCCATCTTTCCTTTTGAGTTATGTGTTTGCAGAGAGAAAAGACAGACAGACGTCCTTAGGTTTCTTTTTCTAAAACTTGATCTGCATGGAATGATTGGACGAGCTGTAATACTTCCTCTACTTACTATTATGGGTAAATAGTGGAGAAAGTAAAATTTGTGCTGTAATATTTCGATGGGATTGCCAGATACATATTTTGTATTTCCAGCCTTTAGTTTTGATTTAATTTTTTCCCCCCCACACAAGCCGTGTGTTCCAGCCTTTAATTAATGCGTATTTCCGTTTTGTGGCCTACTGAAATATATGAATTCAATGTCCTCCTGTCCTTTGCCTGGACCAGCATAAAAGTGGTCTGACTAATCTTTCTTCACATTCGATCCTCTCTTCTAAGCTAAGCTCGATAACAGTGTCCCGCCGTTAATAACTACGTGTATTTAAGCATAGGACACCGTTAACTATGCGCACATAGATACGTCAGTTACGAATATGGAATACAGCTAGCTACTTTCCCCTTGCTGGCAATGAGATTATAAAGGCAGTTTCGTATCGCCACGAGCGTCGCTGTGTCGTATGAGACGGCTTTTATGTGTCATACCCAAAGAGATAAATTTTGGCCATAATGTGAGCAGTAGTGTGGTTGATGCACTTCCACTAGTTTTAAACTAGTGCCGTATGAAAAATGCCGCTACTTGTGCGGGTACATATAAAAACAAAGCCATTATGCGGGCAGAACGTTTTTCTCTCTGATACCGTGGGACCCAAACCAAGTGCTGGCAGTGGCCGTTTGCCAAAAAGGGACAGGATGAGGCTCTATAAATTCGCAAGGGAAATAACACTGGGTATCATTGGGAATTGCCTTCGTTATACACGCCGCTCTATCGCTCAAATAGTAACATACGGGGAAAGGGATTTTGTGCTGCGGCTCATATCCGCAGCACAAGAAAAAATGTAGAGAAAAGTTGTGTTAGACATGCTGATGAACAGTGGCGGAAATGCTTCTGGATGCCTTGATGTTGGTGCACTAGTCTCTGAACTCATTGATGACTGCGAATTGCTTATTTGTTACTTTTGGAACATCAAACAACGAAAAGGTTTTTAAAAAAATCAGGTTTGTATTCTGTTGAAAAAGCCATTAAGCTTGTAACATTTCTTTTCAGGATCATAAAAACAAATACAAGATTCGTCACCAGTAACGGTATTCCAAATTAAATTTGAAGCGCTGCCTTGGAATGTTTTCAGATTCTTATGCACCAATAAATGAGTTGCTGCTTTTGATTAGGGAATAGATACGTTGAATCCATCGACTTAAAAGCTGTTTCATGTTTGTTGATATAAAAAGTTTTGGGTTTGACTCATGCCAATGCCCAAACTCGCCCGAATACATCCTTACGCATTACTCGAACAGCGGCAATATTTTCAGCAGTTCTTCACGAAATTCAACACCAAGAAAAAACAATTTCTTTTTCAGAATTTGACTTTCCAATTATAAATTGTTACCTAATATGAGACTTCTACGCCAAATGCATTTCTAAGCTGATTTTTATATGTTGGCAATTAAACTTTTAAAAAAAACTCATAAGTCCGGAAAGTTCTCCAGTCAAATTAATTTTTTAATAAGCACAAATCTTTAAATGACGGTAATTAACAGACTATTAGAATAAATTGAACAAACTACATGGCAACCATTACAAAGTAGCTTCAGTAGTATAAAAATTCGGATGCGTTCTATTCGCAACTTTCTCAACATCTCTGTAACAAATTATTGTTGAAAAACTTATACATTAGCAGCAATGGTCTAATTATTTGCTGTCTTGTAAGAAGAAGGTATATAAGGGAATACACTAGATAGTACATATTTTAGAAGCTGGTTGCTATGTAACCGAAATTCGTTTCTTTGCATGTCCAGGAGATGAATGCATTAAATATATTGGTATTTTAACTATAAAAAAACTGAAATTATTCACATATACAAATATAAGTTTATAAAATCATTTATATTTTAAAACTGAAAACAAACACCAAGAATGACTCGGAGATGGTTAACTCCTCGAAATAAATGTGCATGGCAAAAATTGTATTATAACGAGAACTGCATTTTTTTTGTACTAAGTTTTTATATATCTCTTACGGTTCACCAGCTATAAAAAGTCATTCAGAATAAAGAGTTCTTCAGAGACTATTCCCAGAAAATTCAAGATATACATATAAATATACTCCATTCACATGACTTTCTCTACCTCTCTGCAACAAATTATTGTTAAAAAGCTTGTGCTTCTATTTACTTCATGCTAATCGAGAAAAGAATTAGCACAAATAGTCTTATTACTTCTTTCCTTGTAAGCAGAAGGGAAATAAGGGAGTAGTATAGGCTAAACTAGTAATTAAAAGCTGGTTGCTATGTGACTGAAGTTTCTTTGTTTATATGTATAGGAGTTAACAAATTCCTGTATGAGAAAAGTTTAAGTTTTTCATAGCTGAAAACAAAAACCAGAGATATGTCAAAAACGATCAACTCCACGAAAAAAATGTATATAACATAAATTATGTGTTTTAATGTGCTCTACATTTTTGTGTGTTAAGTTTTTGCCCATCTCTTACGGTTTTGCAGTTATGCAAAATGCCGTGAAATTTATCTAGAATAAAGTAGTCTTCAGAGGTTATTCCCTGAAAATTCAAGATATACATTTTATTTGTCATGTAAATATGTTTAATATACGATATTTTAAACAAAATCATTAGAGCCGATTTTAAGAAAATAAAAATTTTCGAAAAAAGTTCCATGTAAAGGGTAGTTGAGGGTGGGGATTTTTCTTGAAAATCTTCGTGTCGCATCCTTGGAAGATACCAAACCTAAGTACCAAATTTGGTATTCAACGGTCTTCTCGTTTTTGGGCTATGCTGTCCACAGACATATACACACAGACACGGACCTTTTTCCAAAAATGCTTTTTTTGGATTCAGGGGGACCCAAAACGTGTATTTCCGGTGAAATTTTTGGGTGCAATACAATACCTTCTGTATACACATAGTACATAGTACGTGTAGAGAAAGTAAAACCGTTAAAGTCACCTTTGATAAAATCAACATTTTTGAAATGTTTTTCTTATAAATGGTAGTTTAATCTGAGGGGGGAATTTTCTACCAAATCTTCGTGTTGTTTCCTTGGAAGATACTAAACTTTAATACCAACTTTGATACTTGACCAACTTTTCATTTTTGAGCTATCGTATTCACAGACACACGGACATTCGCACACATACAAACGGACACGGGTGGAATGCAGTAGGTATCTTCTCTACCTTTGTACTAAGTAGAGAAAGTAAAAATTGGCTTTTAGAAACATGTGATTCTAAAAATGTTCAGAGTTGCCTCCTAACTTGCAGCCAGAGAAGCACTGGAACCTGAAGCCCTCTCTATTCGGCAATGTAGGAGTGGAAGTACACAGTCTCAAGCTATTTAATCTCAGTCCTAAGTCTGACTACACTTTCATTTGAATACCGCATATTATTTTGAAAATTACTTTCTTAACTGAGCTTTGCGTCCCATAACCGTATTTTAAAACTCATTTAAGTCATTTTATTTGCGAAATAATATCGCAACAGGTTTTCTATAACGCTTTAATGCTTTGAATCAGCGTGTTACTAATTACCCAGTAATCGGCTTCCTGCATTGTATACATATTTATATGATATTAATTCTATCTCAAACGCTCTTAATAGCGATAATATTTTAATTTTAATATGTGTAAAATGTTAAGTGACTGCTCATCAACAATGAGTGATATGTATGTAAGAGGATGAAAAGGAGTGTGAGAACATTGTGACGCAACCATTAAGGCTGAGCGCCAGTAAGATTGAGAATTGTGTTATAGTAATAGATAAAGCAGGAGGTTATTGTAAAAATAATGAATGTAAATACCTATATATTGTTAAATTCAGTGCACATTGTTACGTCACTTCAGATATTTCAAATATAATGTGAAAATAGCTTATAACTTATGTAAAAGGACACAGCTGTCCATGTTTTGAAACTATGAATGCTACGTAATTAGGAGATAGCTTGCATCAGTGCAGAAGTTCGATACCTAGTGTGTGTACGTATTAGTTAAGAGGTGCTGTTCTTGCATGTGCAAGAGAATAATATTACGAAAGCAGTATCGGGTTAAAACAGTTCTTTATATACACTGTCCACATAATGTAATAATATATCTAAATGAAAAAAATAAATAAGTGTTCAAAAGTTCATTTCTGTCGTGCAAATTAAAAATGTTAATTTATACAAAGTATAAATCAACTAAGATATCATCAGCCATTGTAGAGTAACGTAAGGATAGAGTCTTCAATGCATCTAAGAATAGAATTAACGGAACACCAGATTTATTAAAAAGAGTACTAAATTAAAACAATACAAACATTTAGTAGAAGTTAACACCCAACATAGAGATATATAGTTAGCACACTACAAATCATAATCCGAAAATCGTAGAAATGCGGGTGCTCTGTAAGCCCTATTTCCGTACTTACCTTCCTCTGTAGCCTGCTTTGATAAATGCCTCTAATTGTTTAATCGCATTCTTAATTTCTTAATGCACTTTCATTCCTTTAATACGTTTGTAAGACATTAAAATATCAGTTTCAACCTAAGTCCTGCCATATATGTGCCCCAGGCACTACCATCTGAGTCATTTTGTTGGGTAAAATGAATGTCGGAAGTGTTTAATTTAAGTACGAATTTCAGGCTTATTTTTAACGGCATACCTTGGTTAGATATTCTTGGTAGTTTTGTATCCTCCTCTAGCTGGAAACTATCAATTAAAAATAAAACAGTGGGTGCGATTCAAATTATGAGGGAATAAACCGTTCAACTTGGGATAAAAACTAATATACATCAAAGAAATCTTCACGCCCAATTTGTCATATCTTACATTCTCTAAAAGCATATTGGAGTAAACTTAAGCTAATATTTAATATAGTTAGTACACTTATCACAAACGCAAACGGAAATATGAGACATGTATTGTGAATAATAAAGCCGTATGCAGTCATATATGTGGACTATTTTGAGGACAGGCAGTGCATACTAGAGGACTAAAATAAAGCGAAGTTGGCCAAGAGACAAGGAAGCCCTCTGACGGATACTAGTCAATAATAGTGATATGCTGTATTAAAGCAAGTGAGACCTGTTGCAGCTTTGTAGCTCACTTTAGTAAATCTCAGTAAGTTTTAATCAGTTCGAGAATAGCACCAAACTCAGTGAACCAGTAACGAGACAAGTTGGGGAGAGATATCGTCAGTTTTGTTCAAGGTCTGGTCGTATAGACTGAGGGATACCACAACCTTTACCAGGCTAATTAACTTGCAATGACCCTCAGATTGCTCCTACCTATATACGAGTAACCCTGCATCAAAGTCTACACACGTCGGACTGCGCAGAGATTATAGGGAGACGCTGTGCTCCCAACAAGAACCTCTTATCACTTCATCACCTTCCATCATCTGTAGACCTGTGATTGCTTTAAATTCTAAATATTCACTTATCCCTGTATAAGATTCGCCCTCCTTTGTGGTATTCACTGCAGCTTCTCTTGCAAGAAAAACATATACCAGGTACGTCCAGAAACTAAGTTCCGTTTGGTAATAAAATTGAATTGTGTACAGATACAGATAATTATTTATTGCACAAAATTCTACAACTCTTAAACTACTTTTCCACATAACTGCCGGCATTTGTCATAGCGTGGCACAAGTTTTTGTATACCTTCTTCATAGAAGTTTGCCGCCTGTGTTTTAAAAAAGTTGGAAACATTTTCTTTCAGCTCTTCGTCATTGTTGAATGTTGACCGCCAAGGAAAGACTTGAGAGGTAAGAAGGTAAGAACAGATGAAAGTCGCTAGGAGTGAGGTCAGGGCTGTACGGAGGATGGTCAAACACGTCCCAGCCAAATCCCTGTAGGAGGTTTTTCGTCACATTTGCAGTGTGTGGTCGTGCGTTGTCGTGAAGAAAAACAACACCTTTTCACAGCAATCCTCGGCGCTTATTCTGTATTGCGCGGCGCAATTTCCTAAGTGTCTCGCAATAAACATCTGCTTTGATTGTTTGACCACGTGGTAAGAAATCAATGAGTAAGATGTCTTTCCAGCCCCAGAACACTGTGCACATCATTTTTCGAGATGTCAAGATTTGTTTCGGCTTAACCTTTGCTGGGGATGAAGTGTGCCTCCATTCCATTGATTGCCGCTTACTTTCAGGGGTGTCGTAAGAAACCCAAGTTTCATCTCCTGTGACTATCTGTGTCAGAAATTCTTCGCCGTCTTCATCATAACGGGTTAAAAACTGAAGTGCACTACCCATCCGTTTTGTTTTTGTGTTGCTCAGTAAAAATCTTTGGTACCCAACGTGAGCAAAGTTTAGTGATCGTGAGCTTTGGGGAAATTCCATAGCGAGAGCACTAATTGTAAACTTGCGGTTTTCCTGGATCTTGTCATAAATCACGTGAACCATTTCTTCTGTAACCTAAGATGGACGCTCACTTCGTTCTTCATCGTGCACTTCATTACGTCCTTCATTGAACTGTCAGACCCATCTTTTCACCATTGAATCACTCATCGCCCTTTGTCCGTAAACTTCGCAAATTTGCCGATAAATTTCAATTGGTTTCACTTTCCTAGCATACAGATCACAGATCTGATTTCACAAGCGGCGGGATTTTCAAGCAACACCGACATTGTAAACAAGCACGACAAAGCGTATGTGGCTGACAGCGATCTCAAAATGGCGCACGTTTCTTCCCCTTGATGCAGAGCGTCTACCGCGCATGTGCGGAACTGCGATCGCAGGGCTGCAGCGGAGATAAATTGAAACGGAACCTACTTTCTGGACGTACCTCGTAGATTAAGTTAGATAATTGTTAGTGGGCTCCAGCCTAAAAGGTTTAATGTGTAAATCTGTTCTTTGAATATTTTGTTTCATTGTCAGCATTCTTTCCTATGTCTTCACTGGTTACAGAAAGGTTAAGTCTATTACTTATCAGGGAAGGACAGTCAATGCCGGTCATATACTGTTTGACATTCCTCATCCTTATTGCGTATTAACAAATGAGTTTGGCATTGTAGTCTCCTTCTTCGTAAATGTTTCCATAACAGAATATGTTAGGCGAGCGGTAACTTTCTACAAATGTTTTTGTCCCTGTAGAGACCTACTTAAAGTAAATCTTTCCTACAGTGATGTTCAGAAATAAATGCAACTACTCTCCTTATTTCTCTTCTGTCACTCTCAGGTGTGATGAGGAATGAGCATTGCACGAACCTAAGACGAATTTCCTCGTTATTTTTGTTTGGGATAAGATTGCCAACTGAATTATTGTTTTTTTCCCTATCCATGCAGTGCGTACACTAATTCAAACCCTAGATTCAGAGCCAACAAAGGGTATCTAGTATCCTTTTTTACTTTTTCTAGCCCCGTTTATACAATGAACATAGGGATAGAAAAGGTATTGTAATGCACCCAAAAGTTCGATTCCGAGAGTTCACCGGAAATATATGTTTTGGAATCCCCTGAGTCCGAAAAAAGCATTTTTAAAAAAGGTCCGTATGTGTGTGTGTGTGTCTGTGGACAGCATAGCCCCAAAACAAAAAGACTGTTAAATACCAAACTTGGTATTTAGGTTTAGTATCTTCCAAGGATGCGACACGAAGATTTTCAAAAAAAAATCCCTCCCACCACAAACTATCCTTTACATGGAAAAAATTTCAAAAATGTTGATTTTCTGAAAAATGGCTCTAACAATTTGGATTAAAATCCCGTATATGAAAGCTATTTTTGTCCGAAATAAAATGGATATCTCGATTTTTTTGGGAATAGCCTCTGAAAACCTCTTTATTCTGGATGAATTTTGCTGAATTTTGTTTAACTGCTAAACCGTAAGAGATAGAAAAAACGTGCTACACAAAAATGTACCTCATGACAAAACACACAATTTTTGTCCTTTACACTTTTGTTTTGGAGATAACCGTTTTCGAGATATTCCTTGTTATTGGTTTCAATTATGAAGTACTTAAACTTTTCTCACACAGGAAGTGTCTGTTTTTCTTTTGTTCTACTCCTGGCCAAGCAAAGAAGTGATTTGCAATGACAATCGCATAAAGATAGCTTTTAAAATATTTGACAATCACTTTAGCATATGCATTCCTTATTCCCTTCTACTTATAAGGAACTAAGTAATAACATTCTGCAAACATTTGTCATAATTAGCAGTGTGTACTAAGAATAATCTTTTGTAGGAGTTTTGTAGAGCAGCTAGAGAAAGTCATGTGAGTGTAATACATCATATTTTTTCCAACTGCCAGCTTTTTCATTTCCACAAATGCCTTGATGCCCTGCCACCCACTGAATTTCGAATTAGGAGGCAGCACAGGATGCAAACAATGGATGAATATGCTAAAGTTACCCTAGCTTGGAACTTAATTGCGTTAATCTCAAAACGTGTATTTGGAAATGTACAATCTTTCTTTACAATTGAAATACAATTAGCAGTTTAATTTCTTCAGTTCAGTGGTATGGAGTAAAATGTCATTGTAGTAAAAATGCCTGCTCTCTGCCTAATTTGGTTTCTAAACTATCAACAGCGTTTTATTTATCATACTTTTTAGAAGTAAATATTTTCCAAGTAATCTATGAAAGATATAACTGTGAAATTATAACCGAGATATAAGCATATCTTTTTACAGTACAAGTTTATGTTTATTTGTCAATGTCAGCCGAGATATCTGACTTTGAGTTACGTGCACGTTCTTATAGGCACTGCTCTCACCATTCCTCTTAACGCAGTCACTCAAACCCCGTAAGTATTTGGAACCTCTGGTACATTAGTAGAACATCTTGCTAGGAGTGAGATGGGCAAAGAAAGAAAACTAAGGAATGAAGCCGTAGCTTAAAAATGGCATAAGCATATTAAAGTATAAGTCCCGGAAGACCAAAGCAGAAGGACGAGGACACTAGGCTGGCGCCCCTCGGGTCAATCACATCATTTTATGATCTCCCAGCATCTACTCTTAAGATCACTATAATTCCGACAGGGTATGTTACTCTTGATGTTTAAGTTAGTCCGGTGATCTTAGTTTATGGCTGAATACGGAACAAACTAAGCAAAACACTTATGACTACTTATGTGGCGTACTCTATACATGAGTTGACGAGTCGGTCTGGGTGGCTCAGTTGGTTAGATGTTGGTCTTCTAAACCTATGGTCGTGGTTCAAATTAGGCCCAGATCATGTGTTTTTAAGTATCCTTAAAAAGACAATCCCACGTTAATAGATTTACTGGCATGTAAAACAACTTCTGTAGGACCAAATTCCGGGACTGATATGATCCTAACACAGTCACGGTCCCATTTGACGTAAGCAATCTTTTCGGCCTTATAGTTACGATTGAGAGACACACCAGTGAATATTACATCCGATGAAGGTTCCGGAAACATTGTTGCAACTAAACGCAAGTAATTCACAAAATGGACTAATCAAGCAGCTAAAGTCTTACCTTAAATGAAATAAACAAATCTATTCTTAAAGTGAAACAAGGTTTGCTGATTTAAAATGTTACGGAAGTAAAGTTTACCCTTAAAAACAAACTGGCGAATGAGTTGTTTCCATTTATTTATCGAGCCCCTCTCCGATATTTATTTCTCAGAACCGAGCAAAATGAACAAGTGAACTGAATAAAGACATATTTACGCTGAAAATATGTTACATTGAATCGCTTCTGCGTTTTGTCTTAATATGGTGGTATCTGTGCACTTTTATATCACCCTATGTAAACACGACTAAATCGATAGCCTTATTCCGAAATCAGGTTATCTCGCAAGCATGTATAAACAGTTAAACATCTTGCACAAAGTAATAACCGTCTCTATTACGCTACCATATGTACACAGCTCCTGAAAGGTATGGCTGCCCTTTACACCAACAACATTATTTGCGTTTGTTATGAAGCCTGGATTTGGGCTCCAAGGGTTTGCTTTGGTGATGCTGTCCCATCATCACAGGCTGTGTGAGAACTTCCCTTCGTGACGATATGTTTACAGACTGTCAATCCTGTCTTGGTCAGCCGTTGCATCAAACCAAGCCGCTTCCCATACAAGGTTTGCTATCGAATTCGCTTATAACCACCCAGTGCGTTTGGTGGTAGTGATGTTGGTGGTCATTTATTATTCACAAATAAATTAAACACATTCCATCTCCATGGATCAGTAGACCGCAAAATTGTTTGATAAACACTTGGTTTAATATAGATTTATAAGAAACCAGCTGAAATGCACAGCGTTGCCCGATGATTTCACAGCTTTACACACACACACACACATAAACACAGGATGTCCCAGGGTTGCAGAGGGGTCTTAGATAAACAGTTTAGGTTAGGGAACCTATTGTCCCTTTTGCCGAATGTCAAAGTTACAGTATGCTTTCTGGATCACAACAATAGCCGTAAATTAAAAGAATGTGGACGTGTGTGACCTATTTTCATTCAGAATGGCTCATTTGTATGCCAGTGGAAGGCATGCAGTACTGTTGCATAATCGATATGATATTTAAAATTATTGGGCTCGCAACTTTTGCAAAATTGCACGCCAGAGTTTGGTTGATTTCAGATAATATGTAGTTAGTGAAAACCCTCCGCTCTAACATACTGGTGGGTGAATCAGTACAGCACTGGACATCGTATTCCACGACAATAAAGTTTGTTTTTTTAAATTTTGTTTCTGTTTCTCGAAGAGGTACACAATTTTACCAGAACTAATACGCTTAGCTCACATCTCTGAAGCCAAGATGATAACCCCCCCCAGTATAAATTACTTTCAAAAGCCTGTGAATTATATCTACGTTCAATATTAAATTCAGTAACTGACAAAGAACATGCGTAGATTAATGCAAACAATTAGATTTGTTGAAAAAAATGATGTAATGTGTACTTTGAAACATAGTAACTGAACTATGTTTCTGGGGTTGAGTAAAAGCAAACTGATCATTGCTTGGATTCGAGCAGCGGTACCTATATGTAGTTAGATATTATGCCGTTTTAACCACTTGAGCTGCTGTGGTCCTACGAGACTGTGTTTCTGAAAATCTTGTCTAAAGTCTACACTTAACTATTGAGAGAACTATACATTCCTAAACATTGTATTCATATTGTACAAATATGCGCATTATGGGTAAGGAAATAAATTGTTTCAACGAGGTACGAAACAAGATCACACAGACTAACACATCTTAAGAACTTTGCTTACCAGATACCCGTTGAATTAGATGAACAATTACTAACACGAACTTTAGCTGCTGTGAGGTTCACAAAATTACTGGAATTTTTTATAGGTGGCGAGATGTCATTTCTTCGTAGATGCAACCTCTGCAGGGAGGCTGCAAGTTGTCACATTAAAAGTTCCTCTACTGACCAGTTGTATTTTGTGCTTCGGTTATGGTAGCATTTTTTGAAGTCTCTTTCTTTGCCTTTCATGTAAGAGATGAAATGGGTATATGAATTTTCCTAACTAATACATAACGTTTAATTAGTTATGTAGGTACTTGTTTTACAACAGAGCTAGTTCATGTTTATTTCACATAAAGCTTATTTGATACAACGATAATATTGTTTCGTAAACTGTGAACTGTCCCTACCATTGTAATGTGTATGTACATAATACATCAATGAATGACACCCTGTATTTTAGAAACTTCTTCGAGGGGCATAAAGAAGTTTACCCGTTCAAATGTTACATACATTTGTTATTGAAACGTTCTCCATTGCGCCTACATGCTAATCATACACTACACTTATTTTAAATCATATTACGTAACGCAGCAAAATAGGAAGACTCATTATAAAATATAACGGAGACAGCATAAAAATAATGCAGGCTTGAACCTTATAGAGGCTTAAACCTTCAACATCTTGACCCGATGCCCTCATGCTTACCCTAGCGCTAAATAATGCCATAGAAATCTGGGTATCAATTTTTGGGGGGAATACAATACCTTCTCTACCTTGTGTGCATATTGTACATTTCAGCTAGAGAAAATAATAAGTTTTAACACATTTTAGCTTTGTCTAAATTTAATGAAATACATATTTTTGAGAAACCTAGTCTATGGATGATGCAACTAATAACCTTAACATTGGATTTTTAGTTGCCTTTTAACAAGTTCCTGTTTGGTTACTTTTATCTCTAAGCAGTGTACATGGGTATAATTTTGTTTACAAGGCAGTAAATTGTAATGCAGAAAATGACCTGCGCCCCCCCCCCACACTACACACACACACACGCACACTTGTACTATTATGTAAAAAAAACTACTGATTTGCTGCACAGGTCCATTCTTTCCATTAAATCTAACCATTGATATCCGAAAGCATAAGTAGTAATGAATTTAAGTTATACATGCAAAATTACAACTTTGGTATTTTATTTGAGTATCCTGAAGAAAGGGTTTTTACGCCCTTCATTATTGTTTCTTTGCAACCACGATAAGAACAAATCACTCTTCAATTCAGCGCTTCTGGTACAGTTGATATAACTTTCAGGAAATCTGTGGCAGTATACAATATTAATAGTTTGCACTGCTTTACAGTTTGTTTTCAAACACTATTGTAGCCGAAGAAGAGAAAAATAACAAACAAATATGTGCATTTTTCTCACTATTAAGAAGCTAACCAAGATTGCGATAATTCAACGTATAGCGCGTTTATAGGAGTTATCCGAAGCATATCCAGTATAATATAGTAAAGCCTCTCTATTGTGCTGATCTTGTTGGGACTGCCTCGTGGCTATTTATAGAGAAAATAGTTCAGTAATGTCACTGTAGCATTGTTTATTATCAGCAACCACTACACATTTAATTACTAAGAAAACACAAGAAACACAATTAATATAAACACAACAATTAACATATGATTATTATCATTATTGTTGAGAAAAAAATGTTGCCTCGAAAGCTTTTGTAGGCATTTATAAAATTAAATAATTGTGTGAAATATGAATTAAAATGTTAAGCCAAACAATAAGGATGTAGAGGTCTGCGAGAAATAGACTGTACACACACACATATTTATACTGACTTTTATGTATTAAGATGCTCGAAAAAATAATATTACGTTCAAAATACACACACACACACACACACACACACACACACACTGCCTGTGGCATGTATTTCCGATGTGCTGTATTCAAACTACTTTCTTTAAAATAAAACGTGTTTAAGATTTCTCATAGCTGATAAAATGTATTACGTAAATGTTCTGAGAAGAACCTATTCGATCCCTTTATTTGGAATGTATTTTGTGTAATTTTGTGTAATTGGTAAACGGAAATAGATAGAGAAAAGCGTATTGCTCAAAAACTGGATATCCATTTAAGATGCACAATTCATTTATAATAATGTAATGGGACATCAGAAATTTCTAGATGTTTGTTGTTGTATTTTCAAGTTTTCAATAATATCAATGCCAGATGGTCAATTGCATCTCTTTATGGAAACGATTCACTTTTTACAGATTTAGTTATAATTCCAACTTTTTGTATTCCCTTAACTACAACGAAATACGTGTCGAAGAATATCTAGCCCAGCTCTGTAGCATGTCTGCCTCATATTCAAGAGGTCGCAGGTTCGAATTTTTCTTAGGGTGAGTTGCCAGGACAAGATTTATTTCAGGGTTTTTTCTTATCATGAGAAAGAAAATGTCGAATACTTTTAAGCTCCATGTACCCCGAGATTATTTGAGCATGATTTATTGATTTCATTCATCTTCCAATATGACCAACTAGGTTAAAGGACGTTAAGCCACAATATAAAAAACAATTCTGCATATGTTTATTATTCTGGATTAAAATAAAGTGTGCAAAACAAGATTTTGTAATAATAATTTTCAAAAGAGATAAAAAAAAATGGCAATATTATCTATGAGGAGAAAGCAATACAATTTAACTCACAGAATTTCTATTCCGAGATCGTGAGTTCCATTTCCAACTAGTGTGTCTGATTTGTTCTGTAATAGTAACCACAAGCCCTTCGCAGAATATATAGGAATAAATAGGAGTGTTTCATGGGGGGGGGGGGGGAGTTGTAATCCAACATCACAATTACCAGTTTAAAGGATTACTAAAGGCCCTAGGTGCTTCTTAGACTACATATGATCACACATTATAATCATGGAAGTTGTATATATCAAAATGAAATAATAATGATGAAGAACATACGGAAATAAACCTATAAAATTGTTATATAAAATAATTAATGGATAAAATAGAAATAAAAATGAATGTAGATCCTTTATTAATTTTTTTCTTTCTTTATGAAGTTCATTAGTAATTAAGTTTCATAGAACTGTTCTTCGTGAAGAAATAATAATTATAATAACAAACAACTGTTATTATTATTACTATAATTATTATTATTATTATTATTATTTACACACTATATTATTAAGAAATTATTTAACATTTTGGATACATTTTTTAGTACAGAACTGTTGGTTTTAACTGATTAGAGCTGTCAGATTCTAAGTTTTCTACGCTAAAATCATACTGGAATTCAAAATTGTACTCATCTGTATTTGATGTGAAGAATGATAATACAAATAGCAGAAAACTGTATTTTTTTCGAAAAAAAAGAGCCAGAAAAGAAGAAAGTGATTCCTAGCGTCCCACCATCAGCTATAGGCTTTGATAGCGCGTTTTAATGGTCGCATTTTAAAAGCTTTTAGCGTCTAATACCAACCGTTATAGACCGATGAATGAAATGAACAAATGAAGGCTCAGGCTTAATGGCATCTGAAGTATCTGGCATTCGACGTTCCAGCCTGAGGCAAATCCTGGAAAACATCTTAAGAAGACATATATTCCTATGGTGGTTGACAAGCAGATTCTGAGAGTCTGAGATACGGCACCTATTCAACAACTGAGTAAACCCTTAATGATTTTCTTGGCTAAGGGGCAAAGGAGCTTCCCGTTACAACTCAATGTTGAGACGCCCCGAAGCGTTTCAACTCATAAATATGGAGTATCGCTTCCAAAAATATCTGAATGAGTTAGACGAAACAGATGCAAAAAGAAAGCACATGGAATAGTGATGTGACATTTAGTTACTTTCAAATAGTGGTTAAACTTTCGTAGTTACAGGGTATTAACGGTTATATGTAATGGATACCAGTATTGTTTTCAATATTGTTATCATGTTCAGAGTTAGATTTCGTTAGTGGTTATCAGTAACGCTTAGTTGTAATCTTTCAATATGTCAATGTTAATACACACTTATTTTGCTATTTGATGCAATCTAAAAAAAAAAGTTTTTTTAGGTATATCCAACACCTTGATAACTACAATGGTTTATAATCACAAAATGCATTCGCACTTTTTTCTACATTTCTACAAATAAACACCGATGTACAAATGAACTGAGGTATATGGGACCCTATATATGAACATTGCGCAATTAAGACACAGCAACAGTGCATACAAAAACATCACAAATGCCGAACACCAATATGGCTGAAATTAGGGATATGACGTCGCCCTCCGTGGTGTTGTGGTTACCATGCTAACTTCATATACCGAAGGTCGCGGCGGAGGACGATGGATTTTTTTTCGGGTGTAAAAATCCTTAGCATGGCTTCCTTCGGAAGGGAAGTAAAGCCGTTGATCCCGTGTCGCAGATTTACGGCACGTAAAAGAGCCTCAAGCCTGATAGAGAGGCCTCTGAGCAAAATTAAGCGGGATTTCACGCCCAATTTAGAATGGGACGCTGAAAACCACAGTAGTTAAAGAGCGCCCATAAATAACACGCCATTTATTAGGGATATGATATTTTAAATGTACTCATAGGACGTTGGATAAAGCATGGCAATGACATTTTGAAAGGCAATGCTGCTCTAGAACAGAAACGTAAACCATCACACATTAAAAATAAATCTTAGTGGTTTATATGTAGGTTGTTAGGGATAAGTACACGTTTAGATATTTGTAGTGCAACGGAAGACAGCAAAATGAACAGCATTACAACAACAACATTTACTTAATTTTCAGACTAATATTTTTAGTTATTACGAGTAGTATGTTTCAGAGGCTATTCCCGAAAGCGCTGGGCGTAAGTTTGGGAGGCGTAAGGCAGAGTGGGCAGGCCTCGCGATAACAATGGCAACATCACTTGCATAAAACTCCATTACTTCTCTAATATCAAATGTAGAAATAAGTCATTCATTATTTGTGTTATCTGAAACTTACATTTTCATCGAGAAAATGGAATTTTGAAAACGTTTATTTGAGAATTTAATGCGTAGGCCTGCATTTGAATGTATCACCGCTTACTTCGATTTGTAAATCAGTTCGAATCCTTTCTGAAAGGCTAATGACCCCTGCCTAGGCCAGCATGAGGTATTGAACTCAAAAACAGATAGTCTATACTGACAGGATCTGTTCATTTCGCGGCGCAGGTATGACTGTGAAGAAAATATTAGGTATAAATTATGTGATGTGTTTGTGGAAAAAACTGTTAGATGAAGAGAATACTAAAGAGGATACATATTAATGTACCAATAAAATTATCAAAATATCTATACCCATACCTATAATACTCCATATATGCAATAAAACGGATAATTAGTAGGTATTTTTCTCGCTAAATGGTATAGTATAGCGACAATAGCACTCATGATCTCTGGCGAGGAGTTTGATACTGTGTAACGCGTTCAGGTTAAAAATGCAATTCTCAATACTCGTACCCTTATATGCTGCACATTAGATTATGTGACCCTTATGGAGTATGTAATTTATATCAAAACAGAGCAAGTTTTTCTGCAATAGTCAAACTGAATAATTTTAGAATATGTATAAAACATTTCTGATTTATACTCATTCATCAACTGCAATTATAATATAGTAATCTGCTTTGTAACCAACCAAAAATTTGCCATCAAAGTGCTGTACATTTATAATTTTCATTGTAAAATTTTAAAACATATTTTTTTAAAAAAAATGCACAATACCAATGCCCAGCTCATACACTGAATGATATCACCCGGACTCGGTGACCATCTGCGTTACTTTCGTACCATTTATTAGATAGCCTAGTACATTTGTAACCGTTTCCAGATAAATTGTCACTGCCTGTGTCCTTACTTTGTAATCCTTACATTAAGGTAAGCGTTACCGTGTAACCGTTATTTATTTTCTACCAATCCCTAATGTGCGATTAACCTTAAGTTAGATACAGAGTTTATAGGACGCTAATACGAGTGCAATATATACGCATTACATCAGAAGTGAGGAACATTTCGAAAACACAAGACGAAGTCGAGTCTGTTACGAGATTCTTGCATACACCACTCATACATTTTGCACGCTATTTTTTTTTCAAAATCGCATATTATTATTTTGAATGAATAACTTCCAAATCATCACCACGGGTTTCCGATAGCGCAATACTGGAAATGCAAACGCTATAACTATAGCTTAGTAAGATACTATAATCTGCAGCCTGTTGCAGCTTGGGTACGTGCCAAAAAGCAGCAAGTTATATATGACTCATAAATGTCTACGGCAATATACAACATAGCTGGGATTTAAGGGCAGGCTGTTGTTACTGGTGAATCAACTGTTGGAATGAACTAGTAAGAAAAGCAAGCATTGTGCTATGTCATTCGCCCAGTGACGTATTGGCTATCACGCTCTCCCTGCAGCGAGCTCCGAGGTTTGGGGTTGAGTATGCGTGAATACTCCGATTCTGAGGGGTCGAGTAGGACAAGCTGATCTAAATGTTTTGATCAGCTGTTTGATAGTTGATATCGTGATACGAAGTGGTTTATTTGAAAATAATATGCACTAGTATCATAAGATGAATTTGAAGCCTGAGACGCGTGTTCTGAAGATCCATATACTCAAGTAATGGAATAATGAATGCTCATCATTGATTCCTAAAAATCTATAATGAGGAAATAAAATGTATTATACAAACTTCAGAAAATGGTTAAATTGGAAGAGGACTATACAACAGAAAAGATTAATGCATTATTTTGTAATATGTTATTACGTTATTAAAACGTCGTAAATTAAGACTTAAAGTGTATACTTACATTCCGCACTGTTATTTCTTATTTTAGTAGAGCGGGTATTCTCGGATATTAGTCGGAATTCTAAGTTCTCTTGCATCCCTTAAGGGCTAAGGCCCCCTACCATTTCGCTGGCATATAGTATGCACTAAAACCGAAGCAAACAGATTAGTACTTCGCACAATATGCTAACTTTAGCCAATCTTTCCCATCCGTTAAAAACAAACAACAAATACAGTTTTAGAATTATAAGGAAACAGGTATCATTGAGTACATAACTGTGTTTTCAAAAGCTTAGTGATCCATCCCAATTACAATGTTTAAGTTTGGAAAATTTATCTTCAGATAAAATAATTTATGGATGCGATTGAGGAATACCTCGTCACCGTGTGTTTAAAAACTAATTGTTTGTAATATGCATATGAATTTATGGATTTCATTTAGGAATTCCCTCTAAGCTCTTTAACTTTTTCTAACTTCGAAAACGTTTAATTTACCAGAAACGGAGAATGAATGTATTTTCTCGTGCTATAACTACTTCATTTTTAAAGCCTTTCATTATTTGTCACCTCAAGTTTTCCTAAGTAATGCTTCAGGAGCCATTTCTTTTCAGCACTTACTTCATGCATCTAATCACTGAATTCAAAGAGTGCAACATTGATCCAGAAAGCGAACACAATGTGCGCAAAGCGGCTTACTTTTAGGGGATCCAATGTAAGCGCAGGAAAAGGTTGCTATATACTTAACATTCATTTAACATACAATGGATTTTTTACGAAATCTACATTTTGTGTAGTTTTTTTTTTTTCCCCCTCTGAAACGTTGGTTTACTAGTTATGCAAGTCATCCAGAATGAACAGTACTTCAGAGAGTATTACCAGAAATTCAGGATATACATTTCATTTGTCACAAAATATACATATTTTAATCAAAATAGACATTTTTCAATAAATCATATTTTTCGAAAAATGTTTCATGTAAATAGTGGTTGAGGGTAGGAGATTTTCCTAAAATCTCCTTGAGGTATTCTTTGAAAATAAATGCAGAAATTAAATACCAAGTTTTTTATTTAACCAACGTTTCGTTTTTCAGCTCCGGGTTTTTTCTAAAAATGTGTTTTATTCAGGGGACCTCGAAACATGTTTTCGGTGAACACATGTTGCGGGAATAATATTATTATATTATATTTACACTTCTCTAATATTTACCTGTAAGAAACCAAGTTCAGAAAATCTGGCTCAATTATTAACCTGGTTAAAGTTTTAAAGACATACATTAGTGTTGCTAGGATTCCATTTCTTTCATGAAAGTATTACACTTGTTATATGGATTCAAAAGTTATAGCACCCGTGATAATGCCGTGCTTTTTTAACAACAATTCTAGGTTGTGTTATCTGTGTGAAAGCCAGTTCTCTTATTGTTTTATAGTCCTTACAATGCCTTGTAAATATCAATTACTGACTCGTGAAAATTGCTAATACTTTTTCTGCCAACATTCACTAAACGTATACTGTAGAAGACAATCGAGAAACACGAACAAGTCAATGGGTACTGCAAAATATTCCTCCCATTTCTGGGAAAATCGGTGGAATTCATTATAAATTCCATTAAGAAGGGAATTTTCGACCTTAGCCTTTAACGGAATACGTGCTGGAGGCAGAAATCAGTTTCCCTTAATGCAAAGTAGCGCAGCGGGAATCATTTTTAATTCTCGCCTTGCAGGTTCCGTCATACGTTACCGTCTGCCCATCGTGCCTGATTAACGTAAAACCAATCGCAGATTCCCCCACCTCTGTTTTATTGCACTTCCAATCACTTATCGGGTAAGTGGCTAAGAGGGCCCTCTTCGCCCTTCCCATCCAGTAAGTGCGCGTGAAATATTCAACCCAGCTCTTCTCTAAAGTGCTGCGTTATTTGCCCTGGTCATTTGTGTCTGCGATTATTCAAAGTGATTTCAAAAATCGATGTAATAAATCAGGGTTGGCCAAGCTGCCTACTATGCTTCAACATAGTGCAAGCAAATCAATAATTTGATTGTACCACCAAGTCCATTGACATTAACCTAACTTGGAGATTATACCCGCATCAGAATACTCTAGGCTAAACCTTTTCTATGAGACAAAGAAGCCTGGCCTTTAAAACCTATAATACATTTATTGAATCTCATAAAATATATGCTGAAACAAAAACTATCGTGTAATCGTTTAGCTGATTTGTGCCAATTACATTTCTTTCTCTACTCATTACTATTTATTTCCATAATTATTCTACAAACACATATTCGAACCAATACGGTTTTTATCTGCATCAACCGTTGCGTTTGTTAGCTCTAACGAAATTTGTGTGTAATCGATAGCTCACGTTAAATTTTACTTATATTATTTTGGTTTACTGCTTTTTATTAAAAAATCTAAATTCAATTATAATAAATATAAAACATAATTCACTCATTCAACCATTCATACCGGCCTTCAATTAAAATTAATTTAAGCACTTTTGTTGCTGATAATAAAGCGTTACATTGATCAATGAAGACAACTATATGAGTTTAAAACTTAAGGATTGGTGTGCTGTAAACCGTTTATATTTAAACCAATTCAAAATGGAAAGTTCAAACATTAGCTTGGGTACCACTTAAATCTAAATATTAAATGGAGATTTGTGTCACATAAATGCTATTTTTATACAAAATACGCTAAAGGGATATGTTCATATTTCATTCCTGCATAGTATATTGCATTATTGTCAGGGGAAACCACCCACATGTTAACGCTTTCCAGTTAAAACTATATATACACATGTTATCTTGTTTCTTAATATGGACGCTATGAATTATGAAAATTCTCGTAGGGAGGTAAAAACTTATTGTATACGTTTTATGGCATTATGAACTAATAAAGTTATTATGTACTATATAAACATATATATGACTTATTAACTTCTACAGAAATAGATCTTTATATCCTGTTCCACTCGATTTTGTCGTGCATTTCCATGTTGCGGTAAACTAATAAAGATACCAATAATTCCGGTAATCCTAATAAATGCTCCTAGAGAAGGTTTTATTTTTTTCCTCTACCTATGATAGGTAGAGAAAATATTGCATTCCACTGACAAATGATTTCAAAATTTCACCGCAATTAGAATATATTTTGAGCTCCTAAAATTTCATTTTAGGAAAAACTATGCATCTGACCAATATAAATTAAACACGAAAATCCGAATAAACACCACATTGCATATATAAACAATATGCCCCTTAAGTAAGGGAAGCAAACATATTAAAGACGATTTTCTTAGAACCACCTTACACATGCAACAATTTCCCTCATTTGCCTATTAAAACTCATCAAAGCAAGAAATGAAACGTACACTTTAAATCTTCTATGAACAGATTATGATGTCCTCGTTTATTTTAGTGTTATAGAATTTTTATACGTGGGAAACCAAGAGAATTTGAAGAAATTATGCAATGTATGAGATACATCCGATTGCTGATTTCAATTTCCAAATATTTCATCTTTTATTTAGCTTTTTAATCAACCCAGTGTAATTCTAAGACCAAAATTCAGTGTTCTACTTTTTAAGCATTTGACGTTTTAGTATCCGTTAGCCTCTATATGCGTCTAAACAATTAAATGTTTAGTGGAATAATTCATCATGATTAACTAAAAGAAACAAATAAAATCAGAGGGTGTATAATACAAAAAATTATAGCGGAGAGTAAAATCGCATTAGTATAACCCAGCAAATACTTTTTGTTGTGCTGTTGAACGCAGCTAGCACACCACACCACGGGCCCAACTGTCCCGTATTTGACGTGTGCAGATATCGCTTTATGCGTTCAAAGAGTTGCAGAACTCAACGGAGCTGTTTCAAGTTAAAACTCGCCAGTGGAGAACTAGGCGAGAATGACTTTGTTTCACCCTCGCAATGAAGGCGAGCTGCTCACAACCGCCGCTGATATGAAGTCGTGTAAAGCAAAGGACACTCTCACCAATGCTCCACTGGGAGCTTTTATCTTGCCTTGAGTTCTGCAACTCCTTTATCGCACCAAGGGATATCTGCACACATCAAATACGGAACAGTTGGCCTCCTGGTACAGCTCTCTTGTATATGTTACAATGATTTAAATGCTTTATACACGTGCTCATGAAAACAAAATAATTACCTGTTGAATAATTATCAAACGTTTAAAACGTGAAAATCAAACTAATAAAAAGCTATATTTCGGTTTATTGATGCAAATTTTGACAAAAAATCTTAAGGAAGTCTCTTATTCTTTCTGCAGCAAATTTCGAATCCCAAAGTTTCAAATTTAAAGTTCAAAGAGAAGCAAGAGGACTTCTAAGATTGTCTACAAAAACCGAATAAATACATTTTCATCGTTATGCTCTCTTAATACGATATCTTAATGAAAACTACACAGTATGGTAGTTCCCTTGAAGTGGCTGTTTGGAGAGAAAATACCTAAAAATCCTCAGTGTGCATTTATAAAGATATTTGATTTCATATAAATTTGGTAGTTTTTTGAAGTGCCGCTTTTTATTTATGCTGCATTCTACTCCCCCCCCCCTCTCTCTCTCTCTCTTGCTCTTTTTCGGGATCGGGATCGCGTGCGCGCAAACACATACTTTTTCGAGATGTCATAGATTTTCTAGCTGCCCTAAACAAAATGCAATTATTGTAAGTGTGTGTGTGTGTGTGTGTGTGTGTGTGTGTGTGTGTGTGTGTGTGTTATTTACTAGAATCGCATTTTGTTTAGGGCACCCAGAAAATTTATGAAATCTCGAAAAAGATATTTTGTTCTGAATATAAAACTTCCCCTGCCTTAATTATACATAATTAGATGGTTGTGAGATTAAGGTAAAAGAGATAAAATATTTACAAATTTAAATGTCTGAAATTTTCTCAGCAAGGCCCTTTCCCATTCAACACATTTTCTTCTTATTGCTATGACTATAAACAAAGGATGAACAAACATTTTAACTTAAAAATATTTTCACAGAGCTCTTAAATTGTATTTGGCAAAAGTTTTGATTGAAATAATATTACAAAACACAAGGCAAGTTCTATGGACACCCCTGTAATACATTCCGAACGAGAAATATCGCGCAGAATGCTCGTTGCTGTAGTCCCGGATTTGGGCAAATGTCGAGGCTTTATTCCTATTACGGCGGTGCAGTTAGCCTTTACGCTGTCGTAAAACTGCGCAGTTAAACTTCTCTACATTCAGCCAAACGGGGTTTTGAGCTTCTGGGGATCTGTCTAATTGACCGAGCTATGGTCACACCATTTGCTCTCGAAAATGGCTTGCAGTAGTTTGTGACTGGCGACCCAGGGGTTAGCCCTCCGCCTCTACCCAACGCAGCGAAATGTCCTATTTCAGATCTTAATGAAATGATACACTTGCCCTAACAAAGGTTTTGCATCAATCTGTGCACGGTGCGTTATGACGGTGGAGCTGATTTTCCGCTGCTGGATATGATAATGCCACGTGTAACATCTACTCCAAAGCAAATGTTTCAACTAAAAACAAGCATTTATCTGAGCTATGGTGTCTTAGTCTGACAATACTGTGTTAATTAATTAGTTTCGATTGTAAGTAGAGGTGCTGCGATTCGACGAATAAGCTCAAAACAATAGACAACATTTTAAAGGTTTCTATGTAAAACACTAACAGAATTTGATTATGCTTAATGAATGTATGTTAATTTCGTTGGTGAGCAAACCCATGTGTGCATAGAATGTAATTGCGCCCATTAGCCAAAAGATGTAGGCAAAAAAATTAATAACTGAAAATGATAAATTAAAAACTGTAGAATACTGTAGAATATTTTAAAATTTTTCGAAAACCGCAACTCCAAGCAATCTTCTGATATTTGGACTACACCACAAGTTTAAGTATTTGCGTTTCTGTTGTTTACATGATTTTGCAGTTCTTATGCAGCAGATAACTGCCAATTTGACTGAACTTTTCCCCTTAGTCATTACATATTGGTGGTGAATAAAGACGATTACTTAACTAAGGCCACCTGTCCAGCATCATAGTACATTCAAAGAACACTCAGCAGTTGCACGATCCCGATTTCTGATACCACAATATCTCAAAGCATTTTGAAGACAAGTAGTTGTCTAAGGACAACTATCAGCAAAGTCCTCCAGTAAATGATACAACAAAATGAAACGCAACTAAGGCCTACTAAACACTGACTAAAATAAACCTACAATCGCCGCGATTATAACTGCCGAGAAGTACAATCGATGTTAAGCAATCAAAGAAAGGAAGGGGAAAAAGTTTACACCTACTCTATCATAGCAAGTCTTAAGTTGCTTCTTTCAAACTACAAACATATTTTCTTAGTGTTATTTATTATTTACCTATACATATATTACATGTTTCTTATACACGAAAACGCTATAAAAAGAAAAAGACGGTCGATGAGATTATTATATTTTATTGTAGCTACATTCAATTACTGCTCCGATTTTAGAGTTTTCACTTTTATATCATAGCGAGTTATATACCCCCAACCCCATCTACCTTCCCGTCCCACACAAACACACACACACACACACACACACACACACACACACACACACACACGCCAATTTCGTTCAATATTCGAGAGTTACTATCTGCAGGTAGGGCAACAATGTTTCATAATTCCAGTATTTGTGCCGGCAAATGCCCTATTTTATATTAACGGTAGCTTAAACGCTATTGATGTTTTCTATGAATAAAATTAATGCACTGCAAACTGTAATCATGAATAGAATTCGCATAATAATAATAATAATAATAATAATAATAATAATAATAATAATAACAATTAAGTCGGCATGTAAGAAGCGTATCATTGAAATTCCTAAGACCATTTGCAAGAAGCTTCAGAAATAGATCGTTCCCATCTAGAGTAGAAATCTCGAATTTGGCTGTAACATAACGAAGTTCTTCTGACGTATATCTGCAATCATTACATGAACTCTAGCACTGAAGCCGTTTACATTAAATTCCGCAAACCTTCCTCAGCCTTTGATAGGTTTTGCTTCCTCACATGGTTAGCGTAGATCAAAATCCGCAAAAAAGAGTTTGAGAGTCTCATATTTTATAAATGAACGGTAGAAGAGGGGATTCAGTGATCTGTAGCAAAGCACTGAACATCTCAAAAGAAGCATCTTGTTCAATGAAAACAGGTGCATTTGGAACCAGTGAGTCAGTAAATGAAATCCAATGGAGATCAGTAAACGTTCTGAAAAGAGGTAAACAAATGGAGCGTTCTCGCAAGTTGATGCATAGAACTTCAAAAGTAATATAGTCTTTAAGGGCAGGACACATTAATAAGGAAAATCTCTTTCTGGAATTTAAAGTACAGCCATTTGCAAATAATTTTATCACCTTAGTTTTGTGATTAGACACACAGCCTCTAAAGAAACACACAAATAAAGCAGGAAAAAAGAAAAATAAAGAACACACCGAGAAGTGTTTCTTACTTTAACAGATAGTATCCATATATTCCATTAAACCACATTAGAGGACCCAAATTTTATATATTTTTTTCTGACTAAACTATGCGCATCGCAGGGCTCACGAAGCAAAGTAAAATACTAAGACACCTGTATTGTTCAGTGTGAACATGACATATTTTTAAATTTTCTAGCACGTATGTGCAATGCACATAGTAGATAGAGAAGGAATTGTATTCCACCCAACAATTTTACACGGAGATTTTCCGGAAATACAGTTTTAGGGTTCCTGTGTGTGCGTGTCTGTGGACAGCATATCTCAAAAACGAAAAGTAGATTTAATACTAAACTTGGTATTAAGTTCAACACCTTTCAAATATGCAACACGTAGATTTTCAGCTCGAACTACCCTTCAGATGGAACTGTTTTTGAAAAACTTTGGTTTTCTCAAAATGGCTCTAACGATTTTGATTAAATACCATATGTTAAGATATTTTTATGGCAAACGAAATGTATATCCTGAATTTTCTGGGAATAACCTCTAAAGACCACATCATTCTGGATGACTTTTGTATAACTTTTGTAAACTGCTAAACTGTAAACACAAAAAATGTAGATCTCGTTAAAGCAACACAATATACGTCATATAAATTTTGTTTCTTGAGTTAATCGCGTTAGAGATATTCCAAGTTATTGATTTCAATTTTAAGCTGCCCAAACGTTTCTCAAACGTCAAGTTATCTTTCTTTTGTCTCTCTTTTGTTTAACTCTTGGTTTGCAAAGAGATCTAAATTTCAATTGTTTTACATTGTGACTAGCTTTTAACGTTAACTAGCGCATTTGCTTATTTCTCTTCTACTTGCAAAGAAGTAAGTAGACCAATTCTGCGATTAGTGACGCAGATAAAAGAATACTGTTCTACAAGATTTTTTTTTTTTTTTTTTTTTTTTGGCGGAACAGCTAGAGAAAGGCAAATGGGTGAAAAATAGCGTTATTCTTCACCGAATAAAACGTTTTAAAAATATATATGGTAAATTTACTGCCTGCTCTATTTATTGTTCAACAAACTATTCTTACAAAGCTTATTCTTCTTCCATCTTCATAGCAATGCAGATAAGCATTTCTAAAAATGGTTGTATTAGGCACTTTCTTGTAATTATGGGGGAAATGGAATACAATAAGATAAACCAATAGTCAAATCCCTTATCCTAAAAAAACGAAATTTGGGTAAGTGTAAACTCTAGAGACCCCAGGGTCATTTTCATCCATTTCATTAATCGATCCTCCGATATAACCTACCAGCTTAAAGGAAGTTAAAAAAGATTATTTTTTTAAGAACAGATCGCTATGTTGCGTTTCAGAACGTCTTCCCATTGAACAAAGTATTGGAAAGTTTAAACCAATAACAAGGAATATATCGGAAACGGTTAACTAAAAAAATTGTTTTTACATAAATTGAGAGTTTTAACGAGATCTCCATATTTTCTGTAGCAGTATTTTCTTTATCTCTTATGGTTTACAGTTAGGCAAAAGTCATTCACAATAAGAAGGCTTCACCGTCTATGATATAAAATTCAAGATATACATTTATTTGCCCCCAAAATTTTAAACATACAATATTTTAATTAACATTCATAAAATCAAAAATGCAAAATGTCCTATTAAATGGTTAGTGTGGGGATAGAGGATTCTCTTGAAATCCACTGAATAATAAAAAAATAAATAAATAAGATAAAAATCGTTTAGTAAAAGGTGTGTGTGTCTATGAGCAGCGTAGCTCAAAAATGAAAATTCGGTTAAATTCCAAACTTGGTACTTAAATTTTGTATTTTTTTTTTTTTTTTTTTTTTTACTTTTGGTCGCAGAACTCTACGGTCTTAAAATGACCACATAAAATGTCTAATCACTTATGAACATACAGTATACAATGACATATTATTAATAGAAAAAATATTCTCCACAATACGCACACAATATACCTAAACCATATATTAACTGTTTACTAACGGTTGTTTAAGTAGAAACAAAATTACAATTAAAAATAAATTCAGTATACCATGTCAATAATTATAATTATGAGATATATGCAGTTATCTAGATTGATTGTTTTGTGTGTATTAATGGATGAACTAAACTTCGTGTGTCTATAAGTGTAAATCAATGTCATTTGAAATTGTTTCTGGTCCAACGATTTTGGACACTATAATGTGTATAGTATGTTTAACTGCATACAAATATGTTTAATAAGCAGAGGTATGTTAGAGGGCTTATACACAAATCACAACATGGTGGTGCTTCTCTTGACAATAAGTAAAAATGTGTTAGATTTCTATAACTATTCTTGGTCTTAATATTTTAAGTTGGGCTTTCATGTGGAATTTGTTGTGGAGAACACTCATGTTGTTTATTAACCACATTTCATGTAGTTTGCTGGAGTTATCTCATTTCGATGATGTATCTAAGGCGCTTTAAATGATGTTAGCACAGACGCAAAGTCTGTGAAAGGTAGAAACAAAGCTTAATTGTCAGCTTCCTCAACACCAGTTATACCCCTGAGGAGGATATCCTATGAAAATAATTTCCTGAATTTTCAAATGTTGGATCAATTTTTCCATGTATCATATATTACCTTTAGAGAACTCATGGAATCAGTAACGACGGTAACATGGTTGTCATTGAATGTTGTATCTGTAGCAAGATATGTTTAATTCCATACAGCTCACAGGAAAATACTGAAAAATCGTTTGGACGTTTAAAATCAGAAACTTTATCAATAGATATTATTGCAAAACCACACCCATCTGCAGTTTTAGAGCAATCAGTACAAAACCTAAAAACCTATGACATAAAGATTTAAATTGGATTGAGTTGCTGTCCCTTATAATGTGATTAGCCATTTCCAGTATTAGTGTGGTTTATACAGGGTTCACGGTGGAGACCTGTGAATTCCCTTAGTGTAGTCAATGCAATATTAAGATTTGTTTCAATATTTAATAATTCTCAGATGAAGTGGTATCTGATCTGTTCTGGATGCTTCCGTGAAAAGATATATTTCAATGCAGGGGAATAGCTGCTGTTACTACTTTGAAAGCATATTGCAATGTTAACTGTTTTCTTCTTATGAAGACAGACATTTCATTTGTTTCAATTTGTATGCTGGTAGTGGGACTAGTATGGAAAGCTTACTTGTTACTGCAGAATGTTGAACACCATGTGTCACTTTCAGAGCAGATGGAGATGCTGAGTTATATACCGCACAAGAATAGTCCAGTTTATTAAGGCTTTATATTTTCTGATAAGCACTGGTTAATCCCCAGTTACTCGAAGAAAGAGGTCTTATCATATTTATTTTTTGCATGCAGTTGCTTTTAAATATTTTATGTGAGCAATCCAGAATAGCGTGTTATTAAAAAAGAATCGTAATTGTTTTAACTGTCTGTAGCCTCTATTTTTCGAGATATAATTCCGGTTGCCTTTCTATATGTTTATATCCGTTGTAGGATATACATTTTCCTAGGATACGCATTCAAATTTTCAAGATATTCCGTTAACCTCAAAATAATCCTTTTATGGATTTTATCAATAAAGCGGATTAAAATACTGTTTAGCATATAAACAAACACGTAAATAAAACTTAACAAATACAATGTATATCTTAAATTTTATGGGAATAGCCTTTGAAGTCATCCATTTTGAATGCCTTGAAATGAAGCAGATAAAATAATAGCTTTATCTAAGAATAATTGGTTGAATAATAGATAGAGAAAGTAATGTGGATGGAATTAAGATTTTTCCAAGTGGTAAGTCGCTGTATGGTTTCTATATTGTGGGTAAGTAAAGAGAATGGAACTCTTAAGCCTCATAAAGTGAATTGCCTTTAAAGGAGTTTAATAACGGTTAAGTTTACTGTATTCCTTTTTACCTAAACCGGAATGTGTAATGAAACTATTTTTGCAAATAGCAAATAGAAGAATACGCTTTTGCAATAGTAGCTTCTAGACGAATCGACACAAACAGTAATGGGGATTGAACACAGGTTTTTAATCCAGTAAGAAATGTCTGATATAAAAAAGATGAACTATACACTACCCAGTTCCAGTGCAGTGAGCTCCTTTACGAATATAAAACAGCAACAATTGATATACACAGCGTGTGTATTGTCTCAATGTCTTTTATATGCAGGAAATTTCCTACGTCATTTTAATACTTTGTTTTCTATTGATAATGTCCATGTATGCAGTAACTCTTTGGGGGAAAAAAAAAGATAACAGCCGAAACAATGGTCATTAATTTTCTTTCAAGGACAGATACAGACTCAGAAATTCAATGTCACAGCCGGGATATGAACCACAGATCTGTCGGATCAATCGGACGGAAATCATAAAAGTTGCAGTCTCAATCCCAGTCATGGCATTGAATTTTCATTCTGATTTTTAGCTTTTCAGATTTTTTTTTTCAGAAAGATTTACAATTTTGGAGTTTCTAAGGTGTTGAGTTTACATACCCTTAGAATTCTTGGAAATTTACACCTATATAATAATACCTCATAATATCACCGATATATGATTTAACTCATTCTACACGTGCATAGAGAAGGTATTGTATTGCACCCAAATATTCGATACCGAGATTTCACCGGAAATACAAGTTTTGGGTCCCCCTGAATCCAAAAACATCTGTTGAGTTCTACTCACATGACTTTCTCTACATCTCTGCAAAAAGTATTGTTAAAAAGCTTATGCTTCTATTTACTTCATGCTAATCGAGAAAAAAAAAATAGCAGAAACAATCCTATTACTTGCTTCCTTGTAAGTAGAAGGGAAATAAGGGAGTATCATAGGTTAAAGTGGTAGTCAAACGCTGGCTGCTATGTGACAAGTTTGTATGGACAGGAGTTGACAAATTCCCGTATGAGATAATGCAAGTTTTTTTAAATCTGAAACTAATAACAAGGTATACCTAAAAAAATGGTCAAACTCACGAAAACGTTGTATATAACAAAATTGTGTGTTTTTTACGAGCTCTACATTTTTTGTGTGGTAAGTTTTGTCGGTTTATGGTTTCCCAGTTATACAAAACTCCGCAAATTTAATCCAGAATAAACAAGTCTTCAGAGGATATTCCCAAAAAATTGTAGATATACATTTTATTTGTCATGTAAATATCTTAAATATAAGAGATTTTAATCAAAATGTTTGAGAAAATAAAGAAATCGAAAATGTTTCCACGTGGGGAAAATCTGCATGTCTCATCCTTGGAGGATACCGAACCTAAATACCAAGTTTAGTATTTAACGGCCTTTTCATTTATGAGCTATGCTGTCCACAGACAGACACACACACACACACATACACCTTTTCTCCAGAAATCCTTTTTTTTTTTTGGATTCAGGGGGACCCAAAACATGTATTTCCAGTGAAATCTCGGTATCGAACTTTTGGATACAATAAATATTTTCTCTATACACTATGTAGATAGTACGTGTAGAGAAACTAAAAGCATTTTTAGAAAAACGTTCGTGTACAAGGATTTTACCAAAAATATACGTTTTAGGGTGATGTGTTCCATTCACATGAATTTCTCTACATCTTTGCAACAAATTATTGTTAAAAAGCTTATTCGAATCGAATTTTCTCTATACACTATGTACATAGTAGGTATATCGAAAGTAATACTTTTTTCATGTTTTAATTTGGCTACTAGAATGCTTTATAACAAAAACTAACATTTCTGTAGCAGTCGGTTTTATTATTACAAACTGGCTTTTAGTTGGTTTTTGAATTGATTTCAGCTACTGAATACTTGATGTAATAAACCTTCAATGAAAATTATTCATAGTTATTTGCATATAGTGTTGTATATGCACATAATTTAGGGTACTACAGTGGCCCTTCGTAGTTGTGCTGTGGTTATCCAATATGGTGGACCACTGACCACATTCATTTGTTTACACGAGTTTGCTAAATAAAGAATGGCAACCGCTTACTTACTGTTCAGAAGTAAATTTGCTTATAACTAAACCCATTTTACTTTCTCTTCATAGTACATGGAATAAGTATGGTATTCCACCAAAAAAGCCAATATCGAAATTTCACAAGAAAAACATATTTTGAGGCCCCCTGAATTCCGAAAAAGCATTTTTAGAAAAATTGTCCGTCTGTGCGTGTGAATGTGTGTGAGTATGTGCGTGTGAGCACAGCTCAAAAACGAAAAGGCTGTTAAATACCAAACTTGGTATTCAAGTTCATTAAATGACACGACGATTTTCCAGTAAATCCCTCACCCCAACTATCTGTTCCATAGAATAAATTTCAAATTGTTTTATTTCCTCAAAAATGGCTACACCGATTTTAATTAAAATTTTGTGTATTAAGGATATTTACATGAGAAATAAAATGTGTATGTTGAATTTTCTGGGAACAGCCCATTGAGTCTTCTGGGATTAGCCTCTTCATTCTCGATGACTTTTGCATAACTGGCAAACCGTAAGAGACAAAAAGTGTAGAGCTTGTTAAAACACATAATTTATTACTTATACATTTTTTTCGTGGTGTTGATATTCTTTATAATTGGTTTCAGTTTTAAAATGCCTAAACTTTTCTCATACGGGAACTTGTCCCTTCCTGACCATGTAAAGAAACGAATTTCAATCTTATGGCAACCACCTTTAAAAATATTTGACTATCGCTTTAATCTGGTGTATTAACTTATTTCCCTTCTACTTACAAGAAAGCAAACAATAATACCACTCCAGCTAATGTTTATCACCTTTGGCAAGAAGTATATAGAGGAATAAGTTTTATTTTTTATTTATTTTTTTTTTTTTTGTACAGGGGCACAGAGAAATTTATGTGAATAGCATACATTAGATTTTTATAACATTAACAACATTAATGAAAAATTAATGGAAAAGGCAAAATACTCCAACATAAACCAAGGCAAAAAAAGTTTACTGAATGGATTTAAACCTAGATTCTAATCTGAGGTTGACATTACCGCCGTGGAATGTTCGAACTTGGGATGCGTAAGCAAGACGAGTCAACGTCAGCCTTGTTGTACATTGTGACAACGTCCTACGTCGAGCGTGTGTAATTCATAACTGATTGTTGCCATCCATTGTTACACCTGTGCGTTAGTGAACACACGTGCCGGCGGCACATTCTTTAACATCGCAGTTGTGATTGTTACACCTGTGCGAGTGAACACTGTTGGAAGGTTCTTTGATATCGAAGCCCGAGTTGTTACATATGAATGAGTTTGTGACGCCTGCGGTGGTTTTGCATGTGCGACTATATCTTGGAATTTCCTATCACATGATCAACAGGTATGAAAGGAGGAACGAAGCCCTGCACAGAGTTGAGCTTTCACTGGGAATGATTTCGCATGCAACAGTTGAGTGAGTTTCGAGGGAAATTCTTAGCGGGCTGTAGTAATCGTCACCGCAATGAACATCGAAAGGAAATTAGTGTGTGTGTGTGTGTGTGTGTGTGTGTGTGTGTGTGTGCGCGCGCGCGCGCTTGTATCGATCCATTAAACAAGGGGAAGGTCGAAAAGGTAGTTTGCCTCACCTCTGAGAGGCAAACTTCAATAGCGTCTATACCAGAGAAACATGAACCGAACATAGTGCGTGTTTTTCTTGACACAAGAAGACATCAAGATCACCCTGTTACAAATGCAAATTAGAAACAGGGTAATTAAAGCTATTCTACCAACTCTCTTTTAAAATATATTTGACAAATAAATGGTAACCTTGCTATCCCTTTTCCATTCATTCATTTTGCCTTTTCCTGCCACTTCTCTATACCATGTAGATAAAGTAGTGCATGCTATCCAAAATAAAAACAAACAAAAAGCACAACAACAACAAAAAACAACGGAGAGAATTCATCGAAAATAACGTTTACATTTGTGTTTAACAGATTTCTACACCAGGACTCACAAACTTGCTTAATAATAGCTACGTACAGCTACATGAAATAGAATACCCATTATATTATAACTGTGTTTCTGGTTCTATTCATTATTACACCATTGTCTATAAGGCTATCTAACATATATAATTATAGCTATGGACAGTTAAAATTGGTGGAGTAGATTACACTTTAAATTTTCATCGTAAATATGTTTATTTCAATATCGAGATACTCCTCGAATGTGCCTTGTTAGACCTGTGCACCTCTGTGTGTTTATTTTGCTTATAGTCGAGAGGAGTACATTGGTCAAATCTCAATGAGCAGTTGGCACGCTAATCGGTGTTGTTGCAGGTGGCAGATTAGGTTCGCCTTATCACCATAATGATGTAGGGTTGGTTCCTCCCAAAACGCTATGACATGCCGCTTTGGGAGCGATGACATGTTTGTCCACCTGTCTGCCATTAGAACCCTTGTTTGTTGTTAGAGGACGCCGTCAGGTTCCTTATTTACATTATTACCGTCACAGAGCAACTTCTCCCGTGATTTGTCACCTGAAACTAAATACCTACCTACAAGTTTCCTTAAAAGATTGTTTAAGCGATTAGCGCCGACTTTTCTTCTTTGGCTTGCGTCTCATTTATTTCCGTGCTTTCTTAATTTTTTATGCTGACGTGTCCACGTTGTAGGAAGATTGATGATTCTCCAGTAATTTAACGTGTTAAAACAACACAGTTCCGGGTTAATCTATGTTCCTCTTGAAACTGCGCTTCTGGTCTCTCTTCCTTGATGACCTAACAGGAAGCAAACAGCCACAGTCTGCTTTTGCATTATCAAATACAGGGCAAGTTTTAAAATAATGAGACAAGGATCGACCATTATAACGAAAGAAATAGTCAATGTTCCCCTATAGAGATATGAGCAAGTATTACATTCCATCAAAATGTCACTTTTTTATTATTGTTTCATTGGTAAAGCCCCCTTTAACTTCTTTGGTCATATTGGAGACTGTGACTTGTGAAACAACTCCTTTGATCATAGTAGGTTATGGTTTATCATTTTACATATTTAAACACACACACACACACACACACACATTCACTCTCACATACATACTTCCAGATTCTGTGAGAGGTAGGGAATAATTCTGGTTAAAGAAAGATTCCCTGCCCCAGCCGGATATCGAACCAGGGATCTCCGGATGAGAAGTTAGCTCGTAGACCACTCGATCACGGAGGCAATGTTATTGTTTATATTACACTAGAAATGTATATTTTTGAGATCCCTGTAATTAAAAACAAAAAAATATTTTGAATAAATCAAACAGCAACTTCGATATATACCAAACTTTGGATTTACGCTTATGCATCCCACATACGCCAACTCAAACTATCCCTTATATAAATAATTTTTCGAAATTTTGGATTTTCTCAAAAATGATTAACGATATATATTAAAATACTATATGTTTACCATAAAAAATGCAAATACCAATTTCCTGGAAGTAACCTGTGAAACCCCTTTATTCTGAAGGATTTTAATAACTGATTAACCATAAAAAATAGACAAAAAGCAATACACAAAAAAAGTGTAGTTCTTAAAACTTAAAATGTATTTAAAATATTGTGAAGTAATTGTTGCAACCACGCGTCGTGTCAGTCGCGTCTAGGACAGTAGTTGGAAGGTAGATTCAGACCGAAAAATTCAATGCCATAGCCAGGATTTCAACTGTAGATCTTCTGTTTCAATTCTACTGCTCTAACAACCGAGTCGCTATGGCAATACGTCGGCTGACACTAAATCCTTACAGCGCCTCGCGTGTTTTCCGGTAAACCACAAGAAGATCTCAAATTATTTTGAGACGACATACCTCAATGGCGACTTACAAACTCCGTAATTATCTAAGTCCCGGGTTTTATATCTAACCAATATTAGATCAATCTCGGGATGCGACCATCTTTCTCCGTAAACTGAAAATTATGATAAGAGAAGATTGGTCCTGTAACTCAGTCGGTGGAGTTTCTGCCTGCTATACGAGGGGTCCCAGGATCGATATGTGAGGGGTGTGTTGGACCTGGGATCAGTAAATCAGAGGTTTATGTATAAAAGAACTAAATAATAAAACTTGTCAAAAGTTTTGGGCAAAAATTTAAGAGTATTTCAAAACATTGTTTGCTTAACAATACTTACAGTACTGAAATGTTTTAAGTTCGATTCCCGGCTGGATAAAGAATTGTTTATCAGCGCCGGCGGTGTGCCGGAGTTTCGGCCCGCAAGAGCTCAATAACATGCCACTAAATCTATTAACATGGGATTTCGGACGGCTTTGAACCCGCGACCTTGGAATCAGTAAGCCAGCATCTAACCAACTCTGTCACCCAGACCACCATTGTGTTTGTATGTGTAAATGTGTGTTATCAATGAAAATTAGAAACCCAATGGACAACACTACATAATACACTCGTTCCAAAGGTAAATGCCGCCGATAGGACCATGCAGTTAAAAGTGGGGTATAAATGGAACAATAAAAGAAAGAAGAAGTACGATTCGTTGCTTGAACTCCCATTTATACAACTTCAGATCTCAAAAGACTCCTCCAACGTTCAAGTTAATAATTCAATTGGGCGTCGAGTAGCCTCCAACTTAAGACACATAAAGGTTTATTGTTCGAGTTGACATTTCTCTTTATAAAACTCTTATATGTTCCATTCACATGACCTTTTCTAGCTGTTCCACAAAAGTAGTTTTCTTAAAAACGATTGTTTTATCTACATCGTACTGATAAGATAAGCATTACAGAATTGGTCCTACCACTTGCTTCCTTGTAAATAGAAGGGAAAAAGGGGGGAATGCATAGGCTAAATTTTTTGAAAGCCGGTTTCATCTTTAAAAAACTTATACTTTTCTCATACAGGAATTTGTCAACTCGTGTACACACAAACAAAGGAACTTCAGTCATATAACATCTACAATTTTTGTGTAGTAAGTGTTTCTCTCTCGCTCTCTTACGGTTTAACAGTTATACAAAATTCTGCAAAACTCATCCAGGATAAAGAGGTCCTCAGAGGTTATTCCAAGAAAATTCAAAATTTGCATTTTATTTGTAACGTAAATATCTTTAATAACGGTATTTTAATAAAAACCAAAAGAGACATTTTTGATAAAAACAATATGTTCAAAATTGTTTCCATATAATGCGTATTTAGCAGTGGAGGGATTTTCTTGAAAACTTTTGTGTCGCATCCTTGGAAGCTACTAAACTCATATACTGAGACCGTTAGTCGGCCTCGCTACTATGATTACTGTTTTTTTTTCCCCATCAATTGTTAATTAGCTAATGTATTTAAGAGTGTTAATAATCAATTATTTCATATGTTAAAAAGTGAAAAGATAGCTTCTAGTAAGCACAGCGCAGAGTTGTTTACCCAAACTTGGCTATTGGAAAGAGGAGACACTTTGTGAGAAATTTCTTTTGTTAGTCACGTACATGGTACATGTGCGTGCAATAGAGAAATATGTGATGGTGAAGACCCAAATTGTAGTGAAATGAGTATTTTTCCACTGTGTGATGTTGGTCACGTGGGTGTTATTATACCTTCTGGGTAGAAAATGAAGCATTATGGGCCACATCAACGCCAAGTTTCCGGTCTTTCTGACCAATCAGAAGGATGCTGCCAGGACAGAAAATCTACTATATAAGTAAGAGATAGTAAGATCTCAGGGCAGTCACACTCACTCAGTTATGGACCTTTAGGCATTCAGTTGCGCATAGCACGCACTTAGTTACGCACGTCAAGACACCCGCAATTATTCTCATCAAGGCATCAAATACACTCAGTCGCTATGTACGCGTAACCGTTAAATTCAAGGCGCATACTCGTTATATGATTGTTAATACGGTTTGAGAGTAATAAGTGAACAAGTAATAAGTTTAATAAGTGAAGTTAATGTACGTCGTCAAAGAAGGAAAGCTCCTAGAAATAATTGCAGTTAGATTGTAAAGCTAATTGCTTGTCGACTTGTCTTCTAGTCAGGAATAAACGAATAGGTAAAATAAAAGTATGTGTTAACTATTTCGTAAGACCACCCCCAAGCTACCCTCATTGCTACCACCCGAGTGAGTCAAATATACATACAGACTGAGCTGAGCCAGAGGCAAACCACCGGTAGTGGATCTTCTGAACAAGGTACATGCAGATCTACTCTTTTGGTAGTGGCGTGAGTCTAGAGGCACCCGTCAACGCAAAAGCACCACCAACTTCATGCTTGGTTCTTCAACGGGGTGTTAAATAACGCTGTATACTTTGCCATATACAACGTGGTGTGTTAATAAAGCTTCATACTTGGCTACCATCACGTAGGACAATAAGCCTCGCCGCAATACAAAGTTTGGTATGCAACGTCTTTTCGTGTGAACTATCCTGTCCCAGATACACACGTGCGGGTGCGGACCTTTTTAAAAATTTTCTTTTTTGGACTCAAACCATATATTTTCGATGAAATCTTATAACTTCTCTAAGTACTATGTACATTGTATGTACATCCGTGCTAGAGAAAGAAATACTACTATGAGATACAGTTTAATAATTGAGTAATTTTTCCTCCATCTCGTTAATGCACCTTTCAGTATTTTGTCGGTGCAACTTGACCAGTCTTGAAATGAAGTGAGGAATATACTTCCTAAATTCGACCTCTTCAGTTGCCTTGGTCGTGCGCTGCAGAACCCTCTCACTCGCCATATATCTAGAGAACGTTGAGCCGAATATCTGAATCCCTCCCGTTAGGGAGCTGTTCGGATTAGGTTGAACTCGGCGGGGTAGTGGCTCCCAAAATCCATAAGATTGAGCACGTTTGGGCAGTAATGCTGGGCGAGGTTCCGAGACGCCTTAATGGCCTACGGCAACTTACCTGGAGAGCTTAGTAGACAGGAACTAGTAATTATCATCACCGAGGGTTCGGTAGCCATCCCCCTATGGCGTATCCACATCTGTCCTTGTATTAGTAAAGGGGTTGATTTACAACATAGGCACGGTTCTAATAAAACCCCACGTTCCCTGAGTGACATGACATAAGTAAATCTGAGTATTCAGGTAACTAGTGTTTTGTTATAGATGTGTAATTGTGCAAATAAGTGGCATTTATTTTTATATTATTGAAGCAGAGCAATTGCTTCATCTGTTTATCCATGATTTTCGTTTGTCTACACTACAATAGCTCACACGTGAGAATATAACTCAATGCAGCCTACACTAAGGTGTACCACAAACAGCAGTGGGTCGATGATGCCCTCCTCTCCTTTATAAATATTTCCGCTGGTATTCCACAGCGACAAACATATGTTTAAATACAGAACAAATGAATTACTACATCATTCGGTCATCATCTGTTGCCCAAATAAACACTGCTCGTTACACAACATTAGCGCTCATTTGTGCACAATGCATTAATCTCTAATATTCATTTCATGCATGTACGCATCAGATTGTTTCAAGTCATTTGTTTGGACGAACCACATTCAAACACTAATTTATTATAATATTTATTTAAACACATCTGCCGGAATGTATACAATGGTGACCCAGGTTGGCAATATTCCAGACATGTTGTGAGATATTTCAGTACCTCTACATCTCACCACAGATGTGGTCATTCAAGCCATTAACTTTGCCATTGATGTACTCGTCTTTTTTCCGGGATTACACAAAGTCCTATTCCCTTTCGTTAGTCATTCTAAAATCTTATTTTGTTGCGACTCTTCTCTGTTACATCTTCAAATGTTTTGCAGCCTGTACCAATTTAATTTGAGTGGTTGAATGCCAGTATTAGCCAAAACACAACTTTGAAGATTATGGAATTCTAAATAATAAGTATTAAACACGCTTTTTATGTATGCTAGAGTGTATTTTAAATCGTTTCACTTGTATAGCTCGCTTTAACAATCAGGCATTTGGCATGGTGATGTTAAACTCGTTGCACTGTATTTTTTTATTATTATTAATATAGGTTTTGTAGTACACACATAGATTAACTTCAACATTTATCCTATCAGACTCTGAGGAGAATAGGAAAATATTTTGTTAAACAAAATAACTTCCACCAGAGCTTTGAATTGAATCACACCTCTGGATGTGATTCAATTCATGGCAGTTTCAAGCGACTTTAACCCACTCTAGAACCTAAAAAAATGCTCACGTTGAAGAAAATTATAACTAATTCATACCTATCCAACTCCTGTCCTACACATGGCTTGTGTGAAAAAACAATTAAACCAATACCTATTGACCATAATAGTTGGCTATACTATGAATCATGGAACTTAAAGTACTTACAACATTGTAAGTCGCCATTGGGGTTGCCATCTCAAAATAATTTGAGATCACCTTGTGGTTTACCGAGAAACATGCGCGTCAGTTGAGAAATTCAATGCTCTGCCGGCATGTTGCCATGGTAGTAGTGGACGAGCAACCGGCTAGACACCGGAAGATCCGTGGTTCAAATCCCGGCTATGGCATTGAATTTTTCAGTCTGACTCTACGTATCCAACTCCTGTCATACACACATCTTGTGTGGAAAAAAAAACAATTAAACCAATATTATTATTGTTGTTGTTGCTATTATTATTGCCTTCTAATGTAATGGTTCTCGTATTCACCTTGGTTTACTAGTCATCGTAGTTGGGATACATAAACAAAACGGAAGATTGGGCGACGTAATAGTATCCTTCGGAAAATGTGACTCTACTCACGACATCATAATTCTTCTCGAAATTCGAGATGTTTCTCCAAGAATCGGCTTCCAGTATTTTCGCAAGTTTTCAGAAAATTTTCACGTCATTTTCTAGCTATAAAAGAAGGAAGAATTGCAGTGCAGTGCTTTGTTGTAAAGTGTACTGAGCCGTGAGTGCTAGCATGCAACGGTGTGCAAGTGATAGTTGGCTTACAGCCATAAACTGTCTCCGCGTCGAGTGAATTATTTGCAGCAGTGAATTTAAGATCTAATTTGTAAGTAATTGTTGAGTCAATAAAAACATATGTTACATTATTATTATTATTGTTATTATTATTATTAGTAGTATTACTTATCTTTTACCTACAACGAAATAAGTAATAATACTTTTTCTGTAAATTTCTGTTCAGTTGCATGGAGTAGTGTAAAAATAATTTGTTGCAGAATAAGTAGACAATGTCATGTGAATGGAACATATACATTTTTTTTTAAATGTCGTACACGTATGAACTCAGCATCTAATTTTCATAAAGTGTTGTTTAAGCAATTCTAGCACCGAACCATTCATTTGTAAATTTGAACTTGGCAACATACCTTTGAGCTCTCATCTCTGCATTATTTTCATCGCATTTATATAATGAATATTATTTAATTTTATGAAATGTTATGAAATTATGTAATTTTATGACATGTTAACTGGATGTTTTCATTCTATCGCGTATTATATTAGATTCTTTAATGGTAAGATGTATTGTACAAAACGCATTTCCCTCTGATTGTACAAAATCATATGTATATGGGGCGCTTACACCGGTAGTTACAAAATTTGTTGCACACACTTTAGTTCATTCAAAAGGTCACGCTAGATATGTATTTTGAGACTTTGTGGTGAACAGAAGAAGTAATGAAAATATGTCGATGCAGACAATGTGTGCACCATGTGTGCAATTTCTTGTAGCTGGTGTGAAGTTTGGGAGACACAGTGAAGTCCTGGATATGCATGCAGGCTGTTCCAGTTAATTATTTGTTTTAAATTACCTGAATTTAGGTGCTCAGGAAAGGTGAGATTCACAGGTACTTTGATAGCGTATGGGTGGAATGAGAAACGTGTAAACAAAGCTCTTGTAGTGCAAGCGTAGAGAACATTGTGCAGAAAGTTACGATTTCTGTAGAAAGAAACTGATTTCTGTTGCTAAACTCGTGGCATAGACGCATATTATAGGACGGTCAATATTTCAGGTAACTGCAAGTTCGAGGAACAAAACTGTCATAGTCATTTAAATGCAACATATACTACAAGCGTTTACAGCAGGTTACGAGTGACTTTCTAAAAAGCAAACTTCAACAAACAAACAAAAAAAGTTATATTAAACAAACTAACCACTAAGTTCTGAATGTTCAGGGTCTTAAAGTTATTTCTATCTTAGCTTTGACAACTCGGTTTCCACAAGAATTATATAACGAAGCCTCTGTGTAGGTAGACAGAATATTCAGAGTAAATTTCCTCTCATGTTTGGAAGACACAGGTGACACTGACAGGGACCAAGGGTTTTAGTTCATGCACCAAGAAATTTATAACCCAGAACTTCTATTCGCTTTCGCTGAACAAAAAGCTACGACCACGTCAAAATCACTCCGCCTTAGAAACTGCAAATGTAGCCACACCAAATTTCACTGAGACGCAGTGTAAAAGTAATGCACTCCTACAGACGTTTAATTTATGTCCATAAACTTTCAGTTCAGTTAGTCGCAACCATAAATGTGAATGGTACGGAAAGGAAAATTATAAAGAATACCTATTAATTTATTCTGTCATTTATTTGGAATATTCCGAAACAAGCTGTAAAAATATGTAGATGGTAAGTGATAGGTTGAATAATAAGTATTTTATCTATAGTTTTTGCTGATTTAGCTTTTTTTCATTTATTCACTCATGCTTTATTTGAGGCATTATTATTTATGTATGCCGGAATAGCAATTCAAATGTAAATTTTTCATGATCATGTTTCAAAACTACCTGAAATGTTTCCCTACTCTATTGATACTACATCATTCGAGTTAAATACTGCAATCAATGTGAAGACTAGAAATTGAGATATAGGTATAGAATTATCCATCCATGGCCGAAAACATCACAGAAAATGTAAAAAGACCATTCACATTACTTTCTGTACCTATTCGGCAACAAGTTATTCTCACAAAAGATTCCTCTTCTTCTATCTGCTTCATACTAATTGAGGCAAACATTACCAGAAACAATTTTAATACATATTTCTTTGTAAGTAGAAAAGAAATAAGGGAGTACACTAGGCTAAGGCGACAGTTAAAATCTTTTTAAAAGCTGTCACCATGCGATTGTCATTAAAATTCGGTTCTCTTTCCATAGGCAGGACTAAAAAAAAAAAAAAAAAGATGAAAAGAATCATGACTTTCCGTTTGAGGAAAGTATAAGTGCTTTAAAACTGAAACCAATAACCATATATATATATATATATATATATATATATATATATATATATATATCGGAATGGTTACCTCCACAAAAACTAAAACATATAAATAATAAAATAATCTGGTGTGTTTCATTCACAAACGATTATTATTTTATCCACACCGTGCATTACCAGAAATTGTCTTATTACTTAGTTTCTTGTAAATAGAAGGGAAATAAGCAAATACGATAGGCTAAAGTGAATTGAAATCGCTACACTAACTAAGGCTATACCAAATTTTGAAAGAAAGCTGATCGCTGTGAGAAACAATTGCAATTCGTTTCTCTTTGCACGGCCAGGAATAAAACAAAATATGATTTTTCGTTTGAGAAACGTTTAAATAGTTTAAAAATTGAAACTAATAACAAGGAATATCTAGAAACGAATTCATTCTACAAAATTGTGTATAGATATGACATAAGTTGTGAGCTTTAATAAGATCTATAATATTTGTGTGGCAAGTTTTGTGTATCTTTTACAGTTTACTAGTAATACAGAAATCATCCAAAATGAACGCGTCTTCAGAAACTATTCACAGAATACTCAAGATATATATGTTATTTGTATGTAAATATATTTAATGTACGGAAATTAAGAAAAATCGTTAGATTCATTCTTGAGAAAAAATTTTCTTCCAAGTAAAGGGTAGTTTGGGGTGGGAGAATTTCCTTGCAAATCAACCTGTATCATTCTTGGAAGGTACTAAACTTAAATACCAAGTTTAGCTTTTTTAGCTATGCTGCCCATCCCCCATATACATACGCATTTTTGTCTAAAAATGTTTATATTCATGGGTCTTCAAAACATGTATTTCCGGTGAAATCTCAATATCGAATTTCTGAGTGGAACAGAATAGCTTCTCAACCTACTATGTATATATGCATACGTGCTAGAGAAAGTAAGCATTGGTACAAATATCTTACATGCTATATTACAGGCCAACAAAAATTCCGATTTGCTACCAATTAAGTACGTATAAGGATAAAGATCCCTTTATTGGTTACAGAACCGCGTTAACATCTTGAAGTTGATCAGTTGAGTTATGAAATAGGAGGGCCAAGTGAAATATATTGATGATACAGGCGGCCATATCCTATATTGCAAAAGGATGTAAACATTTGATGTAGCCTCATGTTGTTTTCTGGGTTTTAGAAGTAGAAAGCTGTTTACTTTCTCTAGTAATTACGTGCAATGTTTTGCGAGTGTACCCAGGGCCAAAAGACTCCCGCCCTCATACCAGGGAGAAATTAATCTCCGTGTGTTTTTCCATTAGGCAATACCTAGATTACTATAAATTCCCCGGAATGGGAGCATACCGGGACAGAAATGGATACTCCACTTAGCGTATCCACCCAAAAATTCGATACCGAGATTTCACCCGAAATACATAATTTGAGATCCCCGAGTAAAAAAAAAATTTTTTAGAAAAAGATCCGTGTGTGTATATGCGCGCGCGTGCGTAAGTAAGTCTGTGTGAGTCTGTTGAGAGCCTAATTCAAATTCGACAAGACTTTAAAAGAACAATTAAGCATTGAACAATTCGTCGTTAATAACAGTTATTTCATAAAATGATGATGTCACAACAATTATTTGATATAAATTGGGTTTTTAATAGATATACATTTTTGTGCTGTATCCTTTTGTCTATCACTTAAAGTATACAAATTATACAAGATTGTAAAAAGTTCGTTTGCAAAAAAGAAGATATCACAGGATATTCCTACAAAATTGAAGATATAAAATTTATATATCACGAAAACATCCATATATGTAATTTAAATAAAAATCGCTAACACGCATTTTCATAAAATCAAAAACATACAAAAGTATAAACAGATCATTTATTTCATGCTAAATTTCGACATCGATTTTTGGTGGCGGCAATACAATACTTTCCCTACTCACACTACTTGGTAGTGAAAGTAGGCTTGTGTTTATTGTTTTAAAGTGAGATTGAAGATAGACATTTTACTCGCCATGTTAACATTTTACATGAATTTTACTTAAATAAAAATTGTTAAAACCCATTTTCAGGAAATCAAAAACTTCAATAAGTATAAAGAAATCGTATATTTCAGGCGAAAGCTCGACATCGATTTTTAAGGGGGCGATGCAATACTTCCCCTGCTCACAGTACGTGGTAGTGAAAGTAAGAATGTGTTTATTGTGTTTAATTTTGAGCTTAACCATTTAGTCATTATCGCTGTCATTATCGGTTGTTAATATTCCGCCATATATACTTACCTGAATCCTAGAGTGATTTGATTCCAGAGAACACAAGAAATGAATTATTACATACATGTACAGTTCGTTTCTAAAATTCCTCATATTTTCTGCTATAGATAGTGGAATTGTTTATAAAGACATATCTTAAAATACATTTTTAGAGAAAAACAACATTATTGTGCAAGTTCATCGGAAAAAAATTTAAATGCCACTTTATATTTGCTGTACTCAAGCTCAAAGAGCTTATGATTGTGTTTGATGTTACAAGCTATGATATAGAAAAGTTGTTAATGTAACCAAATACATATTTAAAACAATATTTCAATATATAAATTAAACGGACAAAAATTTATCTGACAATTTCCAAAAGAAAGTGCATCAAAAACACTGGGAAATTTAATTTAAAATACTTACTTCTAAAGAAAAATATAGTATAAATGGAAGTTTGAGATCGTTTTGCACTATTTTATTTCACGTATACGTTAATATGCCACTTAACTAAAGCATACAGCAACTAAGCGTAAAGCCCTTGAAGAACGCAAGAACAAGACTAGGTGGCAGAAAATCCTACTCTTGGCCGCAAAGAGATTCAATTCTGCGTCCTCCTAAAGGTCTTTGTGTAGTGGGTTATGGTGGCGATATTTTAGGAAGGTTATTGCTACAAAGCTCGCCACTGACAAGTCAAAACATCTTAAATTTGAGCTGGTGGTTTTTAGTTCACTGAATTTATGCGATGGGCAACGCTCTGTGATGAAACTACTGTGAAATAATCTCCTCGGGTGGTCCCCAGCATGTGGCATAATTAAGGTCGGATTCTTAATGTTGTTCTGTTCGCGCTCGTTTGTTTACGCCCCAACGCGTTGCTGGCGCACCCTAGAGGTTACATAGACTATAGCTTGCGGTGCGTATCCCGAGAATCCACTATTATTTGCAAATTAGTCAGCTAAAACAACAATTATACTGCACAATAACCGCTGGTTTAGCTCGCTGTTCAGCATCAATGGCAAGGTCGGCACTTGGACGGGTGACCGCTTTTGAATCGCTCAGCCAAACAGTAACGGGCACCTAATTTGCTGCCTATAGTAGTGAAACTGCTGTTGAAATACGCCACGCTGGCACAATATTAAAATATATATTTATGATGTTACATTCGCATGATTTTCTCTATCAATTTTTCACAAACTACTTTTACTAAAGCTTATTCTTCCACCTACTTCATGTTAATCGATATTTTGCTGAAATGGCTTTATTAATTTTTCTTTGTAGGCACAGTGGGAATGCAATAGACTTAAGCGAGTCTAATGTTTAAAGATGCCGTTATTATGTGTTGGCTTTTAAATTCCCTCCCATTTGCATGACAAGGATAAAACAAATCGGATGTGTTGCATTCTCATGCCATTCTCTACTCACCTTTTTTACGCAATATTCTTGAACACTTATTCTTCTAACTTCTTCATGTTAATCCAAATAAACATTTGCAGAAGCTGTTTTAATGTACATTTCTTGTAGGTACAAAGGGATTAGGAGAATACAGTAGCCTAAGGCATAGTAAAAAAAATTTAAGGTCGGGTACCACTAAATTCCGTCTTCTTTGCATTGGCCAGGAAAAAAAAATAAAAACGAAAATAATGATTTCCAATTTGAGAGGCGTATAAGAGCTTAAAAACTAAAACCAATAACAAAGAATATCTCCAAAATGTTTCATTCAACTGCAATGGTTCTTCGTGTACCATTCTATATTGGGCGTGAAAGAGCACTTAAATTTTACGCAGAGGCATATTTATCAGGCTTAAGTTTATTTTACGTGCGTCTATGACGCGGGACCACCGGTTTCTTTCCCTCCGTAGGAAGCCATGCTAAGGAGTTTTATGCATCGCCCTTCACCGAGATGGAATCTGTGACTTTGGGATCCAGAGGATTGTATGCAGAATGACTTGACATGCACTAGCACGCTTTGCCAATTATACAGAAGTCATTCACAGAAAATTCAAGAATTTGTTATAAAAATACTTACATTAAACAAATATTCCAATCAAAATGTTATATACATTTACTAGAAAATGTTATTAATATACGTTTTCTATATAAAGAGTACTTTGGGGTGGGCGAATTATCTTGAAAATTGTATGGCAACCTTAGAAGATGCTGTGTTTAAATATAAATGTTGTTGTTTAACCATCCTTTTACTTTTGACTTTATGCTGTTCATAGACACGCAGACTATTGTACGAGTATAAGGATGGCTCTTTTATTCAAAATATGCATCATTTCCGGTGAGATTTTGATATTGATACTTCCTCTACTTACACTAGTTAAGCAGTAAAGATAGTAGACATACTGCCATTTCAGTTATTCAGCATTACTCTATGGGGTAGTTCTAAATCAGTGCCACAAATCGCACGCGAATGGCTCAGATGACATACTAGAAGATTTTTTGTATTGAAAGGAAGTAAGGGGTCAAAATAAGATCAGAAGTGAGTGGACAACAATTTTTCCTAGAAAATCTAAAGCGAAAGTGACCAAATTCTGATTCAAAGGTGCAAGATTGTACTTAGCGGTTAAAATAGTGGGGGTAGTTTTTAGAAGTTGTAGGAAATTCTATATGTTTGCCCAGTTATTGCACAGGTATGTCATAACTGGCTAAGTACTAAAATTTGTCAATTAGGAGCGGAAAGTAAATGGTAAGAGTATTTTTAAAAATGTTGAGGTACTATATGATTAATAATAACGGTTAGATATACCCTGTAAATTGGAAGGTTAACAATTGGGCTTGGTATTTGGTTTTTCTTTTTATGTTTACCTTTATGTAATGTGTGATTTGTTTCTTGTCTTGCTAATATATACCGAAAATAAATATTAACAATGATATAAATGTTAACAAAAAAAATCGATTTTTGCTAGGTTCTATTGCACACCAGTCAGATCATTTGGGTTAACCACTACTCGTATAAGTGGGTGAAAATATGGTAAGCGACGTTTTCGAGTATGATAAGTTGGCGTTTAATTTTCTTGACCCTGTGGCATGCGAGGATGGTTTGATAAGTCTGGTAAATTTCCAAAAAACAATGGAAACTTTTGTGGCGCCTTCTTCGTTGGTGAGCTTGATTACTCAAAGGATCCTATAAAAATTTCAAGAATGTACAGCGTACAGTACATTGACTACATACAGACAGCCATTTGATTTGGTCAAAATTGCGATCAAAAATGGAGAAACCCAAAGTCCGTGCTAACATTAAAAAAGCAAAGCAGAATTGAAATTCACGCGGACTCAACACCACCATTTAATATCATTTACTTTTGAGTTAATGCATTTAAATCTGATCGGACAAGCACCGGAAGACGAAGCGCGCTCCGGCCGTCCAATTGAGGTCACTACACAGGTAACCATTGACAGTGCAAGAGCGCCGAATAAAAATTCGTGAGATTGTTGAGACTGCATCTCAACTGAGGGACTGCATAAATCCTGCATATAATAACGGAGAATTGGCAATGCAGAAACTTTGTACGAGGTGGGTGCCGCGATTGCTCACAGTCGACCTAAAGGGCATCCGGAACATTTCAGTACAATATCTTAACAATACTTTAATGGCACTCCGCAAAACTTTTAGCGCCGACTTGTGACTGTTGATGAAATCTAGATCAAACATTACACACCAGAGTCTAAACAGCAGTCAAAACAATGGACAAATGACGGTGGAAGTGCACCGAAGAAGCTTTGACAGTTGGTGAGATGATGGTCACCGTTTTTTTGATACTCCCAAGGAGATTACTTGGAAAACTGGATCATTTTATGCCTCATTGTTGGATCATAAGAAACTTGCGTTCGCTGAAAAAAGAAAAACGTTTGGCACGCAAAATGTGCTCTTTCACCAGGATAATACACCGTCCCATACATCAGTTTTAACAATGGAGAAACTGCAAGAATTGGGCTTTGAATTGATTCCTCACCGCCTATTCATCACCCTTAGCAAAGTGACTTCTGCCATATCCTAACTTAAACTTTATCTTGGTAGGAAATAATTTCCACCAAATGAGGAAGCGATGGTCCCAGTTGTAGAGTGTCACAGAACCTATTTTTCCGACGGAATGAAAAAGTTGGAGGTTGTGGACCAAGAGTAAGTTTTCAAAGGAGGCTATGTCGAGAAGTAATGTGAGTTGTTTATTAAACAAATACTTTGCTTGTTTTTATGAGACTTATCAGACTACTCTTCTAAATCTAAACATTTTTGTCTAAAGCAGGCCAAAGTGTAATTATTTTATATCTATATGTTTGAAACTGGGATTCAAAATAAGGACGCCATAAGTTTTTGAAAGCTGTAGGATAACTTACAATTTTTTCCGAATTATAAAGTCCAAATTTAAAGTATTGTCAACGTTATACAAAAAGCACACTCTTAAAAAAACTCAGCGAATCCTTAAAACAACTCAATTTAAGTCTCCTGATCCATATCCTTTGTGCTGGAAGTGATTAAAATTCTCCATGTAAGGCCAAAAATATCACCGTTTTGAAGCCTCTTAAAGACCCTCAATTATAGCATCGTTAAAATGTCTGTACAATGTCTTTGTGGAAGAATATGATTTTTCTAGTGGTGAAAGAATTGTAACGTCGATTGACAATTCTCTCTCTCCCTCTCACTCCTTATGTACCTACTAATATTTAGAGGACAATGAATGTATATAGGGTAATCTCAAATACAATTCAACCGATTTTGACAATTCTTTCATCACCGAGAAGCCCAATTCATTCTGACGAACCTGGAAGTATAAAGCACCTTCTGATTTAATTTCATACATTACTAAAATTAAAACGAATTTATAAACCCTTATACTTGAATATGAAATCATTGTAGCTTTAAAAACTAGCATGCGAAGAAGCCTATGACGTTTAGCTGAGAATGCTATGGAGTAGAAAATAGCATAGAGTATAAAAATGCTTTACAGATCTTGCAAGATCAACAATATATAAATTAAAAATAAATTAATTTTCTTCAAATCATATTCAAAATATTGTTAAAACAGAAATGATGGCTATGATGTAAGAACACTTCAGCAAATAGAAGACATATATGAATAAACCTTTTCTAACTTTATAGATGAAATTCATTAATGACAATATCTTTTCATAATCCTCATGTAGGGAAGAGTTTCCTTATTTCCTTCGTGGTTGTGTTATAATCAACTTCGCTGTCACCACACGCTAAATAAGTGCGTAAGGCGTGAATACTAGTAATATTAGAAATCAGTGAACCGATATTTTTCTCAACTATACCCTGGGGATTAGGAATCATCGTTGTTTGTATTAAAAGTTTCAGCATATGAAAACGATGTAGCTGTTATTAAATAACGCAAGACCAAAAAAGTGAACATGTTTAAAAATTAACCTACTATAATTCCCTAAAAATTACTGGACCATTACGACCGAGAATTCTTCCACACCGAAGGGTTACGCCATATAGCATTTCCAAAACTTGAAAGACTGGAGGGAGGAAAAGGTTTCGTTGATGTTTCACAGCCTTTTGGTCAAATGTCAGGAGATTTTTCATACATTATTTGAAACAGACGGAACTGTACGTAATTATAAGTATAGGGATTAAAGTAAAGTATTCACTAAAAAAAAAAAAAAAAAAAAATCCTAGATCATCATAAAATAATTTCATAAAAAATCTGATGTGTACCATTCACATGACTTTCTCCATATCCCTGCAACAAATAATTCTTAAAAAGCTTATACTTCTATTTACTTTATGCTAATCAGAAAAAAATAGCAGAAATAGTCTAATTACTCGCTTCCTTGTAAGTAGAAGCGAATTAAAGTACAACCGTAGGTTAAAGTGATAGTCAAAAGCTGGTTGCTATGTCAATGAAGTTCCTTTGTCTATATGGATAGGAGTTGACAAGTTCCTGTATGAGAAAAGTATGTTTTTCATAGCAGAAACCAAAAATAAGGAATGTCTAAAGACGACGAACTCCACGAAAAAAATGTATATAACATAAATTGTGTGTTTTAATACTCTACATTTTTTGTGTAGTAAGTTTTTGTCCACCTCTTACGGTTTAGCAGTTATTCAAAAGTTAGTAAAATTCATCCTGAATAAACTACTCTTCAGAGGCTATTCCCAGAAAATTCAAGATATACATTTTATTTGTCAGGTAAATATGTTTAATATACGAAATTTTAATCAAAATCGTTAGAGCCATTTTTGAGAAAATGAAAATTTTCAAAAAAAGTTCCATGTAAAGGGTAGTTGGAGGTGGGGAATTTTTCTCAAAATCTTCGTGTCGCATCCCTGGAAGATACTAAACTTAAGTACCAAGTTTGGTATTTTACCGACTTTTCGTTTTTGAGTTATCGTGTTCACAGACACACGGACACGGACACACACACACACACACACACACACACACACACACGGACCTTTTTGTGAAAATGCTTTTTTTGGATATTGGGGACCCTAAAACATATATTTCCGGTGAAATCTCGGTATCGAATTTTTGGGTGGAGTGCAATACTTTCTCTATACACTATGTACATAGTGCGTATGGAGAAAGTAAAAAGTAGGAGATATAAAGATAATTCTTAACTGAACTGTATGTAATTATAGGGATTAAAGTAAAGGATTCAGTAAAAAAATCCCTAGATCATAAAATAATGTCATAAAAAAGGGAGATACATAAAGTTAATTTTCACTGAAAGTTAAAGTCAACTATGCAATATCAGCTAAGCCAGCTAATAGCATTAGTAGGTAATAGATACTTCGCTTTTTCTGTGTAAGGACCATACTATAGCAAGACTCGGGATGAATTAAAACAAAAAATGTCGTACATCATTCATATAATTATACATAAATTGCAGCTTTAAATCCGCCCTCCTTCGAATAATAGTATGGAATCTTCCCGTAGCATAGCAAACTGTAGATGGATATAGTTCCTTATATTATATAAGATAATGGCTTGTAAAATAAATAGTACAAGAACTTTTAAATGTCTATAAATAGTGCGTGAATTTCTCTTCATTCTTACTGATTTTTTTTCTTTATATTGATTCATTTGTATTGCCCTCTTATACTAAAGAAGTATCGGGTCATTTAACTTGCTAAGGATTTTTACTACCGAATGGGTATATGAAGTTAGCATGTCGACTCCGTGGTGTAATGGTTACCATGCTATCTTCATATACCCAAGGTCGCGGATTCAAACCCGGCGGAGGATGATGGATTTTTTCGGGCGTAAAAATCCTTAACATGGCTTCCTTCGGAAGGGAAGTAAAACCGTGGGTCCCGTGTCACAGATTTACGGTACGTAAAACAACCTCTAGCCTGATAAGAGAGGCCTCTGAGCAGAATTAAGCGATCTTTCACGCCCAATATAGAATGGGACGCTGAGAACCAAAGCAGCTAAAGAGCGTTCATAAATAACACGCCATTATATATATATACCATCTGTAGGTTATTGACATTATTTTAATCATTTTATATCATTAAACACACACATTCACTCTCACATTCATACTTCCGCACTCTGTGAGGGATAGCAAATAATTCTGGCTAAAGAAAAATTCCCCGTCCTAGAAGAGAATCGAACCCGGGGCCGCTGACTGACATTCGACCATGGAGACAGTCCAATAAATATTCTAAAAGAAGGAGATTGCAAAAGTTAGGACATAACTTTGTGTAACTATAATAACCATAAGTACAAAAATTATCTGTAGCATTAGCCACTTATGAAATTCTTGATCTCCCATATTTTTTTCCACGTTGAAGTTTTCTTCCTCTCCGTGGTGTAGTGGTTACCATGCTTGCCTCTAAAACCCAAGATCGCAGGGTCAACCTGATGGAGGGTGATGAATTTTTTCCGACGCTAAAATACTTAGCATAATTTCCTTCGGAAGGGAAGTAAAGCCGGTGGTCCCTTGTAATGTTTATTTGCACGTAAAAGAACCCCATACCTTAAAAGAAGAAGATTTTTGGGCGCGTCTGCAAGTTGAGATTTCGTCCTACAGTGCCATATGTGGGCGACGAGCACAATTGAGCATGGCGGCGAACCCACGGTTCAAAACCGGTTAAGGAAACATCGTAATAATGCTCTATGCTCCACTTAGAGTAACAGGAAATTAACTAATAAACTAACTAACGATACTTCTTATTTTGCATGAGATTATTGATTCTTGTGTGTCCTGCTCATGTTGCGTAATTTCAAACCTTTTATATTTAGATATTTATTGCACTTATAGTAGTATAGTGTATGCAATAGCAGAATATATAAGGTATTTGGTTATGGGCGAACAAAGTTGTGATTCTGACATATTATTGATTTATTGATATACCGTGAAAATGAGAAGGTAAACAAATCTCGAGTGTACTTTAATTTTCGTATTATATTTTCAGAGATATAATGTAATGTATCTCCTATTAGGTATATGCGTATAATTACTGTTACGTTTACGGGTCTGTAATTTAGTCTCTACTGATGTCCCGTTATCTGTCATATAAAGCAAGCAAATTTACTAACTAATTAGGTTTCCCTTCAGGGTGCCCTAGCAAGCTGTGTTCCTACCAGCACGTAGGTGGGCCTTAGAATCTAAGAAGACAGCTATTCCGACGTGTCCTGCAGCGTAATGGGACAGATAACTTGCACGCAAAATTCTTAGTCTGAAACGGCCTACTGCCTGTCCGAAAAACTTCTTACTCAGCTAGAACAGTTGCTCGACTTTATGTAAGGTGAGTGAGTATTCTTCGGACAGTCTTTTCGCACAGTGGAAGGGGGAGACAATCTTTCACCGGCAGCTTTCACAAAACACCGTCATATGAAACCGACTTGGTCACGAGCAATCTGTTTTCTGTCTTTCACATGTACTATCTCAAAAGACTTTGGCCCAAAAAATATGTGTAGGGTGTGAGAGCGTGTGTGTGCGCCTGTGTTCAGTTAGGTAAAATGCTTGTCAAAAGTGTATGGCCTAGGAATACGGTTAACACGATTTACACTTTTTTTTTATTTCGCATTAATTTGAATTGGCGGCGAAGAACAATTGCAAGAGGAGCTGGAATAGAATGAACAGTTTATCTATCTCTTTCAGCAAGAATTGCTCACGCAGGAATTCGTTCTGCGACAAGGAGCCAAACTTGTAATTAGCTATAAATGTAAGTTCCTTTAAATACCATATAACTTTAATCCCAGTATAAAACAATGATCAGAAATTATAGAATTTTTTTTTTTTCTGGTCGCTTATATTCACATGATATTCTCTACGCTTTATCGTTTATTGGCGGCCATACAAGTTATTTTCATGAAAGTTTATTTTTAGATTCCACTTTCAATGGTATAAACCTTTGCAGATATAGCTACATTACCCATTTTATTATGGATACAAATCGAATATCTAGTCGAACGTTTAAGAACTGCACGCCTTGTTCTGATTGTAAAAAGTTACACCGTTTTCGTGTTAGAAATAACTGAGTATTCAAACAATTTTAAAAGATATACCCAACTATTAAAGAATCCGAATAATTAATAACGGATATATGTATCAGAGATAACTTACTGTCGAAACAAAGTTAATTGGAGTATATGTTGTGTTTTAAAGACATTTTGGTTTAGCGGTTAACGTTTATCAGTTATATACAAGATAATACAGAACTCCTTCTGGTGCGTTTAATTTCACAGGATCGTCTTAGTAATTTTAAGATATACATTTTATTTTACATATAAATATATTTAATATATGTCAATTAATTAAAATAGAGCCAGTTTTTAGAAAACCTAAAATACTGTAAAATCTTCCATTGAAATAAGTTCTGTTTGGGGGATTTTCTGGAAAATATTTGAAATAAATTGAGTTTTATTTATGGACGCTCTTTAACATCTGTGGTTCTCAACGTCCCATTCTATATTGGGCGTGAAAGACCGCTTAATTTTGCTCAGAGGCATCTTTATCAGGCTTGAGGTTATTTTAGGTGCTGTAAATCTACGACACGGGACTAACGGCTTTACTTCCCATCCGAAGAAAGCCATTCTAGGGTTTTTACGTCTGAAAAAAATAATTGTTTCCGCCGGGTTTGAACCCGTAAACTTAGGTACCCAGGCTATCATGTTACCCCTAGCCCACGGAGGACAACAGGTATATGTTTGTGTCGCGTCGTAAAACATACTTAACTTATTGGTATTTAACCGACTTTTCTTGTTGAGTTATGCTGTTCACAGACATACACACGGCACTCACGCTAATTTTCTAAAAATGTGATGTTACATTCACATGACTTTCTCTACCCTCTATTGTTTGTAAGTAGGTATAAAACTGTTTCTTATTAAAGCTCGTTTTTACTTTCTCTATACGTACTGTGTACATAGTGTATAGAAAAGGTATTGCATTCCATCTAGGATCCGTTTTAGGATCCCCTGTATCCAAATACTTTTTTTAGATAAAGGTCCGTGTATGTGTGTGTCCGTGCTGCTCTGCCCGTGTGTCTGTGAACACGAGAACTCAAAAACGAAAGGTTAGTAAAATACCAGACTTGATATATTAGTTGAGTATCTTCCAAGGATGAGACACGAATATTTTGAGGAAAATTCCCCCACCTCAAAGTACTTGGAAAAATTTCGAACATTTTGATTTTCTCAAAAATGGCTCTAACAATTTTGATTAAAATGCCGTATATTAAAGATATTTACACGACAAATAAACTGCATATCTTGAATACTTTCGGAATAGCCTATGAAGACCTCTTTATACTGGATGAATTTTGCTGCATTTTGCATACCTACTAAACCGCAAGAGATTGACAAAAACTTACTACTCGAAATATGTAGATCTCGTTGAAACACACAATTTACGTCATATCCATTTTTTTCGTGGAGTTGACTATTTTTGATTCCGTATTATTGGTTTCAGTTTTAAAATACTTCATCTTTTCACATACGGAATTTGTTAACTCCTGGCAATGCAAAGAAACGGATTTCATATATGGCAACCAGCTTTTAAAAGATGTGACTATCGTTTTAGCCTGTGTAGTTCTTCTTACTAGAAATAATTTCTGCTAATGCTTATCTCGATTAGCATGAAGTAGATAGAAGAATAAGCTTTTTAACAATAATTTGTTACAGATATGTAGAGAAACTCATGTGAATGGAACACATCAGATTGTTGTCTATCTACTTTAATATAATTGAGATACGCCTTTTCAAGAATACTATGTTACATATTTAGTTACAGATATAAACGAAAGACAGGTCAACTGTTTTAGAACTGCACGCCGTAACGTTCCAAATTGTTTGCAATCCAAGAAAAGTAGAAACATCTGATTTGTTACACTCACATGACTTTCTCTAGCTACTCTACAAACAATCGTCTTTCAAAATATAATTCTACTTTCAACACCACGCTAATCAAAGAATTTTGTTACTTAGTTCCTTATACGTAGACTAGAACTAAGGGAATGCACTAGGCTAAAGTGATAGTCACATGTTTTAAAAGTCGTCGTTATGCGATTGTCATTGCAAATCGTCTCTTTGCTTGGCCAGGTGTAGAACAAAAGAAAAACGAATACTCCCGTCTGTGGAAAGAAATAAGTACTTCATAACTGAAACTAATAACAAGTAACACCTGGAAAACGGTAAGTTCCACGAAAAGAATGTAAATGACATAACTTGTGTACTTCAACGAGATCTACATTTTTTGTATAGTAAGTTTCTTTCTATCTTTTACGGTTTATTAATTATTCTAAATTAAGCAAAATTCATCCAGAATAAACAGATCTTTAGAAGCTATTCCCAGAAAATTCAAGATATATATTTCATAGAAACGGTTTTAATATGTGATATTTTAATCAAAATCGTTAGAGACATTTTTAAGAAAAACAAAATTTTCGACAATTTTCCATGTAAAGGGTAGTTAGGGGTGGGGGGATTTTCTTGAAAATCTTCGTGTCGCATCCATGGAAGATACCAAACTTAAATACCAGGTTTGGTATTTAACCGTCTTTTCGTTTTTGAGCTATGCTGTCCTCAGGCTCACACACAGACAGACAGACAGACACACACTCACACACACATAACTACACGGACCTGTATCTGAAAATGCTTTTTTTGGACTCAGGGGCTTCTAGAACATGTATTTCAGATGAAATCTCGACATCAAAGTTTTGGGTAGAATACAATACTTCTCTATCCCTAAGTACAAATTAGCAGAAATAATCTTATTACTTGCTTCCTTGTAAGAAGAAGCGCAATAAGGGAGTACCCTAGGTTAAAGTGATAGTAAAACTCCGGTTGATATGTCCCTGACGTTCCTTTGTTTGTATGGACAGCAGTTGACAAACTCCTATATGAGAAAGGTATGTTTTTCATAGCAGAAACCAAAAACAAGGAATGAACTCCACGAAAAAAATGTATATAACATAAATTGTCTGTTTTAACGTGCTCTACATTTTTTGTGTAGTAAGTTTTTGTCCATATCTTACGGTTTAGCAGTAATTCAAAATTCCATAAAATTCATCCAGAATAAACTACTCTTCAGAGGCTATTCCCAGAAAATTAAAGATATACATTTTCTTTGCTAGGTAAATGTCTTTACTATATGATATTTTAATCAAAATCGGTTGAGCCATTTTTGAGAAAATCGAAATTTTCGAAAAAAGTTCCATGTAAAGGGTAGTTTGGGGTGGGGGGATTTTTCTCAAAATCTTCGTGTCGCATCCCTGGAAGATACAAAAGTTAAATACCAAGATGGGTATTTTACCGACTTTTCGTTTTTGAGCTATCGTGTTCACAGGCACACGGACACACTCACACACACCAACACACACACACACACACACACACATGGATCTTTTCGTGAAAATGTTTTTTTTTTATATATAAGGGACCCTAAAACATACATTTCTGGTGAAATCTTGGTATCGAATTTTTTGGTGGAGTGCAATACTTTCTCTATATACAATGTACAAAGTAAGTGTAGAGAAAGTAAAAACGACAGAACTTTAAAAGGTATTAATAGATACATTTCAGCCATTAAGATGTCTGGGAAATGGCTTATTTCACCTAATGGTTATTTAGAATAAACTGCATGTTTTAAATATATCTAAATTATTTGTGTGGTACGTTTTCGTCTGTCGTTTAACTTTTACTAGTTTTTACTTTCTCCATACGCACTATGTACATAGTGTATAGAGAAAGTATTGCACTCCACCCAAAAACTCGATACCGAGATTTCACCGGAAATATATGTTTTAGGGTCCCCAATATCCAAAAAAAAAGCATTTTCACAAAAAGGTCCATGTGTGTGTGTGTGTGTGTGTGTGTGTGTGTGTGTCCGTGTGTCCGTGAACACGATAACTCAAAAACGAAAAGTCGGTAAAATACCAAACTTGGTACTTAAGTTTAGTATCTTCCAGGGATGCGACACGAAGATTTTGAGAAAAATCCCCCCACCCCCAACTACTCTTTACATGGAACTTTTTTCGAAAATTTTGATTTTCTCAAAAATGGCTCTAACGATTTTGATTAAAATTTCGCATATTAAACATATTTTCCTGACAAATAGAATGTATATCTTGAATTTTCTGGGAATAGCCTCTGAAGAGTAGTTTATTCTGGATGAATTTTACTAAATTTTGAATAACTGCTAAACCGTAAGAGATGGACAAAAACTTACTACACAAAAAATGTAGAGCAGATTAAAACACATAATTTATGTTATATACATTTTTTTCGTGGAGTTCGTCGTTTTTGTGACATTCCTTATTTTTGGTTTCTGCTAAGAAAAACGTATACTTTTCTCATACAGGAACTTGTCAACTCCTATCCATATAAACAAAGAAACTTCACTGACATAGCAACCAGCTTTTGACTATCACTTTTACCTACGGTTGTCCCTTATTTCGCTTCTACTTACAAGGAAGCGAGTAATAAGACTATTTCTGCTAATTTCTTCTGATTAGCGTAAAGTAAATAGAAGTATAAGCTTTTTAAGAATTATTTGTTGCACGGATATGGAGAAAGTCATGTGAATGGTACACATCAGATTTTTGTATATAAGATTAGAGAAAATATCCTCTATTCTAGAGATCACTAGTTCGATTTTTGCAGAGGGTGAATTGCCAAATAAGGTTTTTTCGAGGTTTTCCCTTATCTCGAAAAGACGAATATCGAGTAGTTTTAAGCTCTATACCCCGAGATCATCTGAGAATGATTTCACCAACCTCAGGTATCGTGCGGCATGACCAGTCAGGTTAAAGGACATTAGGATAAAAACAAACAAAATAATAAGAAAGCAAAAAAAAAAAAAAAAAAAAAAAAAAAAAAAAAAAAAAAAATTAGAATGATCTCTTCAAGCGATCGATCACCCCATTGTACACACACACACACACACACACACACACATACACACACCCTCTCTCTCTCTCTCTCTCTCTCTCTCTCCCTCTCTTTTTGGCTGTCATGAAAGTATCTTTAATATGTGGCCACTTTTCAGAAGATAAAAAAACTGAAAAATATTCCTTGTATACGGTGCTTAGGGGACTTTCTTGAAAATCTTCCTGTCGCATCTATGGAAGGTACTGAACTTAAATACCAAATTAGGTGTTTAACGGACTTTTCGTTTTTGAGTTATGCTCTCCACAGACAGACACACGCACACGCACACGTACCACACGGACCTTTTTTATTAAGTGCTTGTTTTTTATTCAAAACATCTATTTCTGGCGAAATCTGGTATTGAATACAACACTCTCTGTGTGTATAATTGTACATTATACATACTCCTAGAAAAGTAAAGTCGAATGGTTTTCACCTAATACAGCGAAATAGACGTAAAGCTGGTGAATATGAAGATCCTAAACTTTCAGGCCAGCAAGTTTACTTCTGTGAGACGATCTAAAAAAGTAAGTGTCACAGTTATTAGGTGACTATAAAATATTGGATTACTGATTTCTTATATTAACTGGAAATGATGTTTTTCTTTTTCAATAATTTGTAACTTGCTAATGTACCTGATTACAACATATAAAGGAAATAAAATATAGTATGATGTACAATATGAAAGCATTAAGAGCAATCGAACAAACGAAGAAACAAAACAAACTTTATAATATTCTTGTGTGACATACATCTAATAACAGGATGAGATTGTTAATAATAAAATATTTGACACTGCGCCAAACAAAGTTCATTCCTAACATTTCTTCCAAAATCGAACACAAAATAATGTAACTTTAAGTGCTCTCGGGATTCTAGTCAGGTAAGTAGATGGATTCACTCCAACGTTTCGAAGATGTGCATCATGGCTAGAATCCCGAGAACGCTTACGAGTTAATACATCGTCAGGAATGTTTCAACTCTTACTTTACAAAATAATGTATTAAAATGCAGAAGTACCGATTATTAAACTATGAGAACTACGTCAGTGATATGAAGAAGTTCTAATAAACTGGTTACAATAAAACTGCATTTCCCCAGCAACACAATATTAATTTAAACAAAAATCATTTTTCGCAGCTAACCTTTGACGTACTTCTACCATGCACTTATCAGCAAAATCCCATTATGCAACAGTGAATGAGCCATATCTATCTAAATGCTCAGTATTAGTTATGTATATATCGATCATCTGATGATTTTTCTCCAACAGACGAAAAAAAGATGGAATGAGGTGGAGGGCAAGACGGCAAGTCGAGGTTAAAGAAGAAAGAGCTGAAAAGATGGACCTAACATTTTCGCCTTGGAAAAGGTCTTGCGGAAGACAAGACAAGGATAAATAAGAAGCAAAGAGATGGCAATAATATGAAAATATGAACATTTCTACAACTCAGCAACCTTATCTGGATAATCAAATAAGTGAAATTCTTTATGACGAGTAGCCCAGTTTGTGCAGCATCTGGGTGAACCTGAGGTAATATATACATTTAACGGACTAAGCACGTGCACCCGTTCCTCTTTTAAATTAGTCTTGAAATACTCCGTCTGCTCTTAACGAAGAGATAGTGTCTAGTAGGACCGCCGCCAGCTGGTGCCACCACCTCCTCTCCAGAGGCGGTAGCAGCCCAAATCGTAAATTCCACTTTCCTTTCTCCGTGCGGTGACGTCATGATAACTGGGCAGGCGTCTTCTGTCCCACTGGAAATGCTTTAACCCTTCCTCAAGATTAAAATATTTCAACGTCACACTCACAGGTACATAAAAATTCTCGCGAAAATAAAAACACTTCTGTCACCGAAAATTGAATTAAGTTACTCAGAAGGCTTGACATTTGATCTCGTATAAGCCGATTAGCGAATCCCTAAACCATTGGTTAGCATTAGTTCATTCCTTTGCAAGTCTTCCAAGAAATATTATACGAACAAAATACTGAAAAACTAAGCGATTTATATCCCAGCTTTTGCGACTTCAAGCGGTGCCAATTATTGTGTTGCATGCTCAACCTTAAGACCAACAGCCAATTTTGTAAATTATTTTATTTTGATTTATAAGTCGGTTTCTTTGCGTTACATTCCATTTAAAAAATCGACGTCCGAATTTCATCGTAAAATTTTGAGATTCCCCGATTAAAGAAAAAATAATTTTTATAAAAGAGTGTGTGTGTGTGAGTGTACTCGTGTCCGTCCCCTTTTGCAACTGTGAACACCCTAAATATAATACCAGTTAAAATTACTAGCATCTTCCAACGATATCACCGTTAAGATTTTCTAGAAAATACCCTCATCTAGCCACTCTTAACTGACCCTATTGTTTTGTGACTGATATTCCGATTTTCTGAGAAACGGCCATAACAATTTTAATTTAAAAGACATTCGTTCAATACATATCATGACTTGAAAAATAAAATGTATACACTATCTTGAAATTTCTATGAGTAGAAAGTTTCGTAACCGTAACGTTAAACTTTATCTTGCCCTAACAATTGCATAATTAAGGTTTACGTGATAAAGCCAAAAAAATTTCGCCTTAGGTAAACCACTCCATTTCCTTTGGAAATATTCTGAGTTATTAGTTTGTTAATAGTTTTTTATTCATTTTCATTTTTACCGTCTGCTGTCATATGTTCGGTATATTTGAAGCTATTATTAATCTACATAAATTATGGATGGTTTATTACACAGTGTGTTTTAGCGGTTTGCCGGGCTTTTAAACGGCAATTTGGACGTCCTGCACCTCCCCGTCGTCAATTCCAAGGTGGCACAAACATTTTGGTGAAAGAGTATGTATCTGTTATAAAGAGAAAGGACATAAGAGCGCGAGAAGGACAAATGTAAACGAAAAAAGGATTGACAGAGACCGTGAAAGCTTTTGAAGACAGCCCTAAAAATTACCACGGAGAGCCAGTCAATACATGCAGATGCCAATATAAACAGTTGGAAGATGACCCGGAAGCAAATGAAGTTATTTCCATACAAACTGAAACTGGTACAAAAACTGAAGCCTGATGAACAAGCAAAGAGGCTAACGTTTTGTGACAATTTTATGGCCATGATCGAATGGGATGAGGGTTTGCCGGAACGAGTCATAATGAGCGATGGAGCGATATTTCATCTATCTGGAAAAGTCAAAAGACACAATTTCCGGATATGGGGATCTGAGAACCCCAATGGTTTAATTATGATAGCACGTGACAGTACAAAAGTAAAAGTGTTTTGCGCTATTTCTAAAAGACGAGTTTCTAAAACACATGTTTCCACTGAGAATGCTATCAACGGAAACGTGTACCTGGACATGTTGCAAAATTGGTTAATTCCACAGCTCACGAATGAAGAGGAACAGGGATTCATTTTCCAACAAGACAGGGCCCCTCCACATTAGCTTACAAATGTCCCTAGGGTACTTCAATTGACACCTGCCAGATAGATGACTGTCTTGCTTTTTCAAAAATTGCAACAGATAGTAAAGATGGTCCTTTGCTGTGTGAGGAGGAAACTGTGTGTGTTTCCTCCCAAACTGTATAAAGATATCGATCTGCTTACTGCCATCTTCGTAGAATTACTTGCTGGCACCTCTCGAGGAAAATATATGTCATCACCAACTGTAAATCGTAGTTTATAAAATTGTAACTGTTAACACACTTGCATTATTGGCCACATAATTATCACACATATAACCAACCACAGCTGGTCGTTCGGTTAAGAGCGTCGTTATACAAGTGGTTAAATGCACTTGCCTTTTCAGTGGACATGAAATTAATGACGTCAAAATAACGTTCAACGCAGATTTCTGGTCATGGTGCGAAGCCTTGAAGTCCCCTATATTTGAATAAACATTGTATAATTTTGCCTTGTAAGGTATATCACACACATACATACGGATATATATCCTTAAAAGCTTTCTGCATTGTTCTTGTTTTAATGTAGAGATGGAGAAATTATTAAATATATTAATGAGAGCTGTAGATATACAATATATTAGATGCTATAAAGTTAATATAATCTGATATGCCGATGACACTGCTTACTGTAAACAGCAAGCATAACTTACAATGACTATAGTAATAAAAAGCAATGAAACATCAAAAACAAATATCTTAATTATCGAGCGGATGACCCAGGTCGTTACATTTGTATGACACCAATGTGTGCAATCTTATATTTGCAATATATTATACTGTTTGTTTCCCAGTATTAATGTATGGATTTGCAAGTGAAGAATGCTTTCAGAGCTAAAGTATTATATTGTATTCAATTTAAGACAATTTAAGACCTTACCTAGAAGTTACCAGTGGGGTACATAATTGTAGAGTTGTGTTGTTCACATCTAACACTGGGCGACTACTGCTAAGTTGATTGGGCAAAAGTACTCCATTCTCCTACTTTTCGAGCTCCCAAGCCTAATTTAGAGAAGTCAATCCCTTACTAAAAGTAACTTCCTTTCTATTTTTGAAATACGTGATTTTCTGCCGACAAATACTGGATAATTACCAATAATTGCAAATACTATCGTTATAAGATAATGTTATTCATATAATATATACGATATACGGTATAGCTATAGTATAATTAGATGAGTAATTATTGTAATAATCGTTATTTTTTTAACTGAGTATCGTTATACAACTAGTGCTTAAGCAATGAAGTTTTACTTCAAGATTCCATCAGGAGGACGTTTCTCAAAATCTTTCAGAAACAATATTTTAGTTTTTGTATTTATATTACACATATTTATCTCATTTTGTAAACTAATACAAGTTTTACAAAGATAATGGACTTTTATTCCTTCTTGCATTACTAATTCCAATTCTCAATGTGAATATATTGCTTATGAAATATAATCAGCGGTAGGTCTTAATATATAACGTCCGTACAATATTTTTAACTGGTTTATTGTAAGGATTATTGCTCCCGAAAATAAATAAATGTGTGTGAATGTGTGTATGTGTGCATACGTGGATGAATTTGCTGTACTCTGTTAAAATTAAAATCCAAAATCAATTATAACAATGCTGTTCCGAATTAATTAAAACAAATGTTTTAATATTAAAATATAAAAATCAATTGTTATATGATTTATCAAGCAAGCAGTACTTTATACTGCACGCGTTTCTGTGGAGCAGATATTAAAATAGCTAAATACTGTGATAATTAATCACTATAAAATGCTACATTATTTAAATGTGCTAGCTTTTACGGAAATTAAAAGCAGGTTAAGTGCCCTATTAAATTCCTAGCACGGAAAATTCTAGGCAGGTACTCCAGACTGCGTAATAATTCCCACAAACATTATGCAAGCAATAAAATCATCTCACAACAAATCACAACAGCAATTAAGTGGTAAAGGAAAAACGGTAATAAAGATAACTTAGAAGACCAACTCTTTTTATTATTTACAGCAGCAGGAGCATTAAGTCTCGTAGGATTACCTTTAGCGCTAATCCACTGTAGACGTGTAAGCCCCTTTTTGTAGGCGGATTAAGTAACGAGTTGCAGTAAGAACATCGCAGAGAGAAAAAGCAAAACTCTGCTTTGCTTTGAAATGCCGAGTCATTAACTTGCCAATGCTCTTTAGTTCTCTGAATTAAGTGGATCTGTCTTTTGTCTTAGCAGAGAGGTTACACCCACTAGAAACAATTAATGAAAAAACATTATGTGTAATAGTTACACGATATTCTCTGCCCAGTGCCAATTCATGTTGATTCTACAAAACAAACCATTGCTAACTCATTCCCTTAAAATGTGTTATGTTAAGGAATCTGTGAAATTTTGGAAATCCTCAATTTCATTTCAACTTGAAATTTTAACACAGCAATCTAGTTTTAGAGTGTAAAATTCACAACAAAATATAATACACATACACAATTTGTTGTTATTATTATGTTGCCTTCACGAACACACTAGCTACAGAAAGTATTGCATTCCACTTATAAATTCGATGCATGATTTCACTGATAATACACTTTGAATCTGAGCGAGTTAAATACCAGAATTCTTATATGTGTTAAGCGACCTCAAAAGATGGGAGACGAAGATTTTCAAGAAATCTCCCTACCGCAAAATACCTTTCACATGTAAAAAGTGTCCTATTGTTTATTTTCCCCAAAATACCTGTAATGATTTTGATTTAAATAGCAACATTTATGCAATTTACAAAACAAATCCATAGCTTGATTTCTAAAGATAGCCTGTGAAGTCATCTTCATTCTGAATGAATTTGTTATAACTGTAAAGAGATACAGAAAATCTTACTACACAAAAAATTAACCCAAAGAAAAATCCAATGACAATAATATGCGAGTTAATACCATTGCCGATAAGCAATATGTCCCGAAAGGTAAAAGGCCGTAGATATGCAGTTAAAGGGAGTATAAATGGAACAATTTACACACAAAAAACAAACAACAACAACTACGGCTCTTGTTTAAACATATAATTAATGTATTTATTTATTTTGTGACGCAATGCATTTCCAAGATGCTCCTTGCTATTCCTTTCAATTAAAAGGCACTTTTATTCTAAATTGGGAAGTCGTTATTCATGTTTTCTTTCCCTGGTGATGCAAAGAAAACGTGCAAGCAATTACATAGCGATTTAATAGCCTCTGAAAAACTGTTGCTCTGTAAAGAGAAACCACTCATTTCTGCGCAAACAGATGAAACTTCAATATTTCTAGCACTGTTAATTAAATTATTTCTACGAGCGCTTTTATAATGACGTTGTTTCTTAGTTCGCTATAAACAGCAGTTGATTTGCCTGTAACAAAATACACTTCGTGTCGTAAACACATGACCCACATGAAACTAAAATATCAGCTTGAAGTTATGTTTGCTGATTATGCAAACACAATCAGCTCTAACAATAATTAGTCTTATTGTAGTTACCTTTTGGAGTGTTTTGTGATATACCAGTATTACCGGCAGGTTTTAACCTGTTGAGTGTCCGTAGTTTGTGCGGTCGTATGCTTGCTTAAATAAACATTTAAAAGCGTCTAATAATAAAATGTAAGAACAACACTTCTATAAAAACAATGTCAAACTTTTTTTTTTTCAGTGATTCATAGTCAGCAAGGGCAATGTGATTATGAAGACGAATAAGAAGAAGGTGACTCAAAATATCCTGTGGTGTCGTCAATTATGAAATTCTTACTGTTTCTTTGTGTTAAAAACCTGCCGAAAGGAATGTTAAAATAAGGTAAAAATGAAGTTCCTGTTCTGTTTATTCGCTATTTTAGTATTATCCCTTGATATGACTCAAATGAATTTGCAAAAAATTGTTATCAACTTATCAATTACTTCATTAATAGCTGTGGTTCCTGACAGTAACATTTGCGCTTAGATTTGTTCTTTTTGCTTCACGTGCTGCCGATAGAGCGTGCAACATTGCGCTGCTATTGGGTTGGCAGTTCATGAATACGTCGTATGAGAAGAACAAATAATATCTACGACATTTAATGGAAGGGAACATCCGGATTTTCAATATATAAAGGTTTTTTTTCGGTAACTATTATATACCTAATTTCATATGTATTCTAGTGTCTAGTGATAAGGTCCAGGCCTCTCAATGAAAACGGCATTTAAAAAATGTTTTTGTTTCTTTATTTCTCAACATAATCTCCAAAAAGGTTAATACATTTTCATACCGGTGTTCTAATTTAATTAAACTACCTCTTTAGTGCGATTTAACAAGGTCCTCAAAATAGCTGTTTACCGCATCAATGACCTCCTCGTTGCTGTGAAATCTTCGTTCTCCAAGACATTTTTTGAGATTTTGGAACGGGTGGTAGTCACTGGGTGCTAGATCTGGCGAATATGGTGGATGTTCAAGCAATTCGAACTTTAATTCCCACATTTTCCCATTGCAATGACTGAGTGGTGGGCTGGAGCATTGTCGTGATGAAACAAATTTTTTTTTTTTTTTTTTTTTTTTTTTTTTTGTTTGCCAAATGAGGTCTTTTTCTTTGCACCTCCTCACTAAAACATTGCAGTAAGCTTGCCTAGTAGTCACCAGTGATACTTTTATCTTTTTCCCAGTAATCAAAAATAATTCCCTGTGCATCCCAGAAAGCACTCGCCATAACCTTATTAGCTGACAAAATTAACTTTGCCTTTTTTGGAGTTGGTTCACCTGGCGCAATCCAGTGTTATGACTGTGATTTACTTTCTAGAGTGTAGTGATGCATCTAAGTTTCATCCATGGCAATAAGCGCCTCAAAAATTCACTGGTATTTTTACCTTCATAACAGAAGCAGTTTTTCTTTGCAACTTTTGCTCAGGTGTCAACAAACGCGGCGCCCATCTTGCACAGGCCTTGTGAAAGCCCAAAACATTACTTAAAATATGACCTGCACGTTCTTTTGATATGTTTATAGCCTCTGCTACCTCAAACAACTTTAATCTGCGGTCTTCCAGTACTAAACGATGAATTTTTTCAATGATCTCTGGAGTAGTCACTTCTACAGGGCGCCCAGAGCGAGGCCCGTCACTAGTTAATGGTTAACGTTGTCTTGTTTTAAATGCTGGTATTCGAAAACTAAACCAGCTATAGACCTGTAACTATGGATATAAGCCAGTCTAGAGTGGAACTATACGATACTATTAGCCTAGTGGCGCCATATCTGTGTGAGGCCTGGGACTTAGCCTACGCTCGTACAAGCTGCGTTATTAAGTTATTCTGCTATCTCGCTCTCTCACACACACACACACACACACACACACACACACACACACACACACACACACATCTTCAATATATATTTTAGGTTAAAATGCTTTGGGTACGCCGAGTCAAATCAGAAATTATGAAACTAATAGTTATGGCAATGCGCCAGTAAAAATTGGGTGAAAAACTTAAAAATTCGATCATTTTGTTTCTAACTCTTCCTTAAGTTTACAATTTACTTTCACTTCCTGCTTTTTATGCTTTTAATTTTAGAAATACTTAAGGCTGCGTGCGGTTATATGGCTATAGATCAACCTCGTATCTTCTGTAGAATATGGTATAGAGTTCTTCCCAAAATACTGAATGGTGTTTATCCATAAAGTGAATATCCTTGGGTGTTAGACCGAACACTATTAAATCTATCAGATAGAGATGTTTCTATTTGATTTATAGATAGTTTATAAATTACTCATGGTATTACATATGGACATTCTGAATTTGTTTCATTTGACAAATACTTCGTTCAACACTATGCTTTACAAAGTAGGGCTTAACGCGACTGTCGATTATATAACAGATTCCTCTATATTACTATTATAGTATTTCTGGATTTTAAGTCCACTGCATTATTCTGTCATATCAGAATATCAGTGAACATAACTGAAATGTAGTTCAAAATACAACCTAGAAGTTTTTCTATATGGGACCTCGAACAATACAGTAAATAGAAGACACAGAAACCTATGTAATAAAAGAAATAGAACTCAGTAGAAAACAAAATAGTCAGTGAACACACAAACCAGCGAGTGTCTAGGATCATTGAAGCGCTGGTTGCTGACCTCTGGAAAAAAATTGTTTTGGAAAACTGGTATTTAGCGGAAAGTCTCAGCTCACGACGAGATAGTTCTTCCTTTGGTGATAATACGAATTGCTATATTTTATGCAATCTGAAGACTGTGAATGTGCGTTTTAAAAGCGAAGGAGAACTAAGAATTGTGGATACAAGATTGGATGTGCATAAAACTAAATTGCTATGATCCAAAATCAAAGAAATTTTCAAAATGAAAATTTTACTAGGCAGTTTTTCATAGAATTTATTGTTTATTGAAAGGGGGTTAAATAAAACCACCACCTTGTCACAAATAGACATTACTTCTCAAGTTATATTAAGAAGAGTTCATTACAGTTTCAATGTATTTTATGTAGCCCCCTCTACAATTGAGAATGTGTCATCCAGATTTTCATTATACCAATCTTGGTATACTAATGAAATATTATCTTGGCTTCTTAGCGTAACATCAAAGGGAAGAGTACCGAAAACCTCGGTAGGAACGGCAAAGTTACTATCCAATCTAGTAGAGTGGGGCATTAGCGCGTCTCACAATCGCGCCCAGGCAATAGCCTAGACGCACCCGACCGATAAACAACAATGGATATCGGAACAAATTGCACCGTCGAGACCAACCCAATCAAACCGTCTTAGGTGAGCAGTCTCAGGTATTCGGTCAGACGTGTTTTTAATAAAGTCAAAAATATCCAGGGTTTCTAGCACCAAGGCAGTTAAACAGGTAGGAAGCCTTTTACGGGGTATATACTGCATTCAGACAATGCTTCCTTTTCATTCTCAAAGAATTGCGATGTTAACACAATAACTAATATTTCTCTGTTGAAGTATTGCCATATTGAGATTTAAGTTTATAAATTAAGCATACAGGTGTCAAGTTTTATTTTGTGAGGAATATGCATTACAATTATTGGTGTCAAGTTAAATTATTTCCCTTGAATGAAAGTTATATTAGTCAAAATGAGCTTATCGAGTATTTCTGTTTCAACTGACTCCTTATCAATCCAAGCATTGTTATGTGCTCCCTCCTTTAAAACTGCAACCCCAGGTTGCCTACTGAATGCTATTCGATGTGAATATGTGCCAAAGTTAACATTACCTGTATTGAAAGGCATACTTCCATGCGAATCGTTCATGGAATGCCTGAGAATTTGTAAGGATTCTTCTCTCATAAACGCTTACCCGTGATAAAGTAGTGCGCGAGCAATTCTAATAAAACATCGATCCAGACAACTGTTGCAACAAAACTCTCATCTACTGGGATTCTATAACTTTGGAATTTGATAATAACCAGTTTGGAACCAATATGTGCAGCTTCAGTTGTGTTGAACACACACACACACACACACACACACACACACACACACCTGCTGCTGTGTGGTGATATTAATTAAAATAGGAACGAAGCTACTACGCCGCTCGACTTTGAACAAGCGAAATTAGATGGGCGATGAAAATTAATTAACACGAGAGGCACTGCAAGAGATTTGGAAAATAAGCGATGCTATGTGATCCAGCGTGCCTTTACCGCTAGTGCTAATGGACCCAGACATCTGCCGCGCTTGCCATCACTTCGGCAAAAAAGGAGCTAATTTCATTCATTCGAGAGGGCTTGGAAAAGCGTCGAGTGCAAATCGTCTGCAATAACTTTAAGTACATGAAAAACGCAAGCGAAAAATTCCATAATAGCGTTACTTGTGCAAGTGTTACTGGAATGTAGGAGTGTGAGGTACTTAGCACTATTTCCTTATTCTCTTTGTCGTTTTCCTCTGCAGTCATATTGAAAGCAGGATGAAGTTGGAAATTTTACATCCTCATAGAGAACCTGTGATTCGATCCAGTTCCAACACATGATGAGAAATGTGTAAAACGGGTATTTACAAGGTTTAAATTTAAAATTAATTAAAACGTTTATTATTTAGGATGAATTCTCTAAATCGAATTGTTGTATAAGAATTTCAATACTTCCTTTTCGTATTATACTTGTTAGAGAAAGTAACAGAAATCACAACTAAAGAGTACATAAAAAACGGAGTTAAGTCCAATTCTGTTGTAAAGTGAGTTGAAGACAAGGCATATAGTTTATTAAACACGCCCGCCCAGTTTTATTCTTTCTTTTTCGCTCTTTGTCGCCCTAGTATGGAGGACTTTCATCCCTGAGTCTTGCTAGCTAGTGTCTGAGATTAGATATGTTTTGAGGAGCAAGCGATCTCTCGATCCGAGAGAGTAGGTTGGACAGATAATAAGCCCGATGTATGATACGAAAGCCAGGAGCATGATATAAAATTATGGTAAGACAGGTAAAAAAAAATCTGATGTGTTACATTCACATGGCTTTCTCTACATCTCTGCAACAAATTATTGTTAAAAAGCTTATGCTTCTATTTCATTCACGCAAATCGAGAAAAAATTAGCTGAAATAGTCTTATTACTTGCTTCCTTGTAAGTAGAAGTGAAATAAGGGAGTACCATAGGTTAAAGTGATAGTCAAAAGCTGGTTGCTATGTGCTGAAATGTCCTTTGTTGGTATGGAAAGGAGTTGACAAATTCCAGTATGGGAAAAGTATGTTTTTTAAAGCTGAAACCAATAACAAGGAATATCTGAAAAATCTGATGTAATTCATTTACATGACTTTCTCTCTATCTCTGCAACAAATTTTTGTTAAAAAGTGTATGCTTCTATTTCCTGCTAAGTGAGAAAAAATTAGCAGAAATGGTCTTATTGCTTGCTTCCCTGTAAGTAGAAGCGAAATAAGGGAGTAACATAGGTTAAAATGACAGCAAAAGATGATTGCTATGTAACTGAAGTTCCTTTGTTTGTATGGATAGCAATTGTTAAATTCCTGTTTTAAAGCTGAAACCAAAAACAAGGAGTATCTCAAAAACGACAAACTCCATGAAAAAAATGTATATAACATAAATTGTGTGTTTTAAGGTGTTCTACATTTTTTGTGTGGTAACTTTTTGTTATCTCCTACGGTTTACCAGTTACACAAAATTCCGTAAAATTCACCCAGAATAAAGTGGTCTTCAGGGGCTGTTCCCAGAAAATTCAAGAATTACATTTTATTTGTGAGGTAAATATCTTTAATATACGATATTTTAGTCAAAATCGCTAGAGCCATTTTTAAGAAAATCAAAATTTTCGAAAAAGTTTCCATGTGAACGGTAGTTGGGGGGTGGGGGACTTTCTTGAAAATCTTCGTGTCACATCCTATGAAGATATGCATCTTAAACACCAAGTTTGGTATTTAACGGTCCTTTCGTTTTTGAGCTATGCTGTCCACAGACATACAGACACACACACACACACACGGACATTTTTCTAAAAATGCTTTTTTTTGGATTCAGGTGGTCTCAAAACATGTATTTCCGGTGAAATTTCAGTTTTGAATTTTTGGGTACAATGCAATACCTTCTCTATACACTATGTACATATAGAGAAAGTAAAAACGATCAACTCCACGAAAAAAATGTATAGGACATAAATTGTGTCCTATAACGTGCTATGCATTTTTGTGTGGTAAATTTTTGTTCATCTCTTGCGGTTTTGCAGTAAAGCAAAATTCCGTAAAATTCATCCAGAATAAAGAGATCTTCAGAGGAAATTCAAGATATACATTTTATTTTTCAGGTAAATATCTTTAATATACGATATTTTAATCAAAATCGTTAGAGCGATGTTTTAGTAAATCAATATTTTCGAAAAAATGTTCATGTAAAGGGTAGTTGGGGTTGGGGGATTTGCTGAAAATCTTCGTGTCGCATCCTTGGAAGATACCAAACTTAAATACGAAGTTTGGTATTAACGGACTTTTCGTTGTTGAGCTATGCTGCCCACAGACACACACAGACACACACGGACAATTTTCTAAAACTGTTTTTTTTTTATTCAGGATGTCTCAAAACATATAATTTCCGGTGAAAGCTCGGTATCGAATTTTTGGGTGAATTACAATACCTTCTCTATACACTATGTACATAGTATGTATAGAGAAAGTAAAAAAAAAAAGGTGATTATGGAGGATGTGGTAGAATGAATGGCGCGGAAACCGGAAAACCCAAACAAAATACGCCCAGATTCCACTTTCTTTATCACAAATCCTCCATTGGTTCGAAACCAGGCCACCTAAGTGAGAGATGAGCGGTCTAACCACCTGGCCACGGTGTCGCCAGTCCAGTTTTATACATTCAACAATTTCGGTTTAAATAGAAGTTAGTCACAGAGGATTATTACGATAGCAAAGTATTGTTTACAACGAGAGAATCACCTCAGTCCTGAAGGTGTATTGTTGACTTTACGTTCAACTCTTACAGCTCATGTTAGAGACAATGTAGGACTGCTACCCATCTCCAAGAAAAAGCGTCTTGCTCAGCAGGAACTGAAGGTGACTTGAAGCCCAATAATATTATAACAACTTTCCTTTTCTCCTGTAAACATGTAGTGATATTTATAAAAGTTCATATTGATAACGATAATGATAACATTAATAATAATAATAATAATAATAATAATAATAATAATAATAAATGCATTGGCTGAAGAAACTTTGTTGATAGGTTAAATTAAAAAAAAAACATATAAAGTTTAAATATAAATAATGGTTAAATAAATAATTTAATATACTGATCATAAAATAGTAAGTTATGTTTGCTTGTTTCTGTAATGCTATATATAAACTGGAATTCCAGATTAGAATGTAAATGAGAGATGGCCAGAGACACTTGATGATAGATGTAAGACCATAATTGATCACTCGTCACTATGAGCACTGAGATTGTCAAACGCTTTGCTCAAAAATATAAAAACTTGGACATAACTGTTTCTCTTCTATTATTATCGCGAGCGACTCCGGATAAAATAGCGTGACGTCGGGAAAATCCCTGGCGGGTTTTCTTTTATCAATCATTCTAGGAGATGCTACGAAAATACTATTGATTTTCAAAAGACTTGCCTACTGTCCTTAGACAAACAGTATATATGTTACATAACGAAACTGAATTGAATGCTAAACATTATTTGCAACTATTTATCGTTTCACTTTCTTACGATTCTTTTGTGCACAAATCGTGCTGAAAAGCTCAGCAGAACCTAATCTACCGTTACAAGGCACAAGTTCGCAGCTTTGTTGCAGATGGATGTCGGCTGACACCGTAGGGAAATCAGAAGCACATCCAGACCGCAAGCCCCCCCCCCCCCCATTTGATAAACGGTAGTGGTTGATGCTGCGATCCTTTAGAAAGAAAGCTTGCTGCATCTCATGACAAATAGCTAATTACTCCAGAATAATTGTACGCAGCTCTAGGGCAATGTTCCGTGTGGCTGATTCCATGTTACAAGATGTTTCCTTTATTTTAAAATTCCTCTAGCGCTGCCAGTCTGAGTACCTAATTAGATGTTTTGTTGTGCCATCCTTCTTCTCCTGGGGGCGTAATTGAACAGTTAAGAGTCTCTGCGCCCAAAGCCCTCTAGGCGCCGCTATATCGCATTGGATATTAACTACCTGTATTGCTATTGTCCGTGGTACGCGTGGGTAAGTTGATTACCTATATATAACCAGAGGACAGAAACGCATGCACACAATTCTGCTTAATTCGGCTCGGATATGCATAATCAAACAGCAAAATATGAATGCAAATACGCAAGAAAAGCAAAAACATACCTACACCATAATATACAAAAACAAATGAATAAAAATCAAATAGTTATTTGTTTTGTGGAAAATCTCTTACCAGTAAGAGATCTTGTACCCTGCCACCATTAGGGCATGGCCGACAGACCATAGTGAGCCGAAATAGAATCGCAAGATCCTCAGGTTTAGGATTCCACCTAGATTTGTCTAGGGTGTGTGTGTGTGCGCACGCGAGAGAGAGAGAGAGAGAGAGAGAGAGAGAGTGTGTGTGTGTGTGTGCGCGCGCGCGCGCGCATGTGAGAATTGGATTGAAACTGCTTTCGAGGAAATCTGTTCAGAACTCTACACATCATCTCACCCTGAAGGTGGCAAGCGCAGTACTTGGCGAAACACCAGTATCTCTAATACCTTCTAGATTACGGTCTACAAGCTCGTCAAACAGAAATAGAATTTATTCATCCAAAGTCAAATTGTTTGAGAAAATATGACTCACAAAGCATATCATGACTGCATATCTTTAAATATGACAAAAAATAACATTCATTTGGCATATACACTTTCGTGCTCTACTGATTAGATATTACGCACAAAACTACTAACAAGTCGATTGGCAACTACACTACTTTTTGCATCATTTTTAGTTTGCCATACTTATTACAGAAATTATTCTTACAGAGTCAACTTTACTGGTTTCCGTGATATAAATAAGATTACTGTGAATAGCTCAAAACGTTCCAAGGCCGACGAGGACATTCCAACAGCGGAAGAGGGGGAGGAATCTTTCATAATGGCGGGCAGCAGCACTATCAATATCTACGCACTACAGAAAAGACTAGCTGTTATACTGGAATATCATTTACTGTTATGGTCAGATTGACTTAAATGGCAGTAAAACTACAGGCAAATAGAAGCCATAAGAGACTAATTTTCAAGAATCAGTGATGAAAACCACATTCTAACTTCTCCTGTTAAATTATCGGGGTTCAAAAAGTTCCGCATCGATTTTCCAGGTGGGAAAATAAGAGGAGAAATTATATATAAGATATTTAATTATATAGTGGATTAACTTGGATTCTATATGGATTAACATAGTGAATACTAAACTCAGAAATAACAACAGTGGAACATTTAAAACTTGGTTTTAAAGGAAAATGCTGAAAATAAGTTGGTCTGACAAAATTAACAATGGAGAAGGTTATGATAAAGTAAAACCAAAAAAGACAATTTGAACTCCAAAAAGTAAAATAAGAATAAAGTTCATACGACATAAATGACAGCCAAAGTATATTTTAAAATTACAATCGAAGATTGAAGGCAAGAGTAGCACAGCAAAAGCAAAATATATAGAACAAATAACGAACGACATGAGCTGCAGAATGCATGAAGAATTACAAAACAGGGCCGAGAAAAGAGCAGAATTGAGAATCGCTGCAGAACAGCACAAGGAGTGATGACCAAAAATGAGAAAAAACATTTTCCAGAAATGGCATACATGCACAACCTCTTATAGGTATATAGAAGCAACATTACGCATTTGAAGCAAAAGACACCATTTTAAGTTTTAAAGCGTGAAGCTTTATACTGAAACATATAAAGGAGAAACAACAATAGTTTTGAAAATTGGTAATACTACATTACTTATAGCATCCTATTGGCCGGACCTATCCAGTTGTCTCCATTTTGTTAGATAATTTTTAGATACAATCTCTATTTTAAGTTCTCTGTTAGCGTTTGGGATTCCCTCAATATGTTTAAGAGACTCATAGCTCCTAGAGACATCATCTCAGCCACTTTCAGTCTTTTGCAATCTCCTTTACTGATTGCCTATGTTTCGCTTCCAAAAATGAAGTTCATAGGGCCATAATCATATACAGTTTTAGCCGAATCTCTTTTCCTCTTACACGTTTCATATTGCTTATACTGTCACATATAATTAACAAATTATATAACTAAAGAAAGAAAATATATACATATGTGTTGTTTTGGTTATTAAGAATATGAGCACTGGAGAAAAAACACCAATCCTATTAATTGTAACAATGGATATGATATGAATGACGTAATATTTCCTTGAAGTTATTTAAACCTGAATGAGTGAGCGGAATACTAAAATAATATGATGTGTTACACTCACATGAGTTTCTCTAGCTGCTCTACAAAACTCCTACAAAAGATTATTCTTTTTTGTACACAATGCTAAACAAGATTAATGTTAGCAGAATGTTATTACTTACTTCCTTATAAGTAGAAGGGAATAAGGGAATGCACTATGCTAAAGTGATTGTCAAATGTTTTAAAAGCTATCGTTATGCGATTGTCATTGCAAATCACTTCTTTGCTTGGCCAGGAGTAGAACAAAAGAAAAACAGACACTTCCTGTGTGCAAAAAGTTAAAAGTACCTCACAATTGAAACCAATAACAAGGAATATCTCGAAAACGATTACCTCCACAACAAAAACGTAAAGGACAAAAATTGTGTGTTTTGTTATGAGGTACATTTTTTTTGTGTAGAACGTTTTTTTCTATCTCTTACGCTTTAGCAGTTAAGCAAAATTCAGCAAAATTCATCCAGAATAAAGAGGTCTTCAGAGGCTATTCCCAAAAAATTCGATAAAATACATTTTATTTCGACATAAATAGCTTTAATATACGGGATTTTAATCAAAATCGTTAGAGCTATTTTTAAGAAAATCAAAATCGAAACTTTTGCATGTAAAGGGTAGTTTGTGGTGGGGGAATTTTTTTGAAAATCTTCGTGTCGCACATCTGGTAGATACTAAACCTAAATACCAAGTTTGGTATTTAACGGTATTTTTGTTTTGGGGCTATGCTGTCCACAGACACACACACACACACACACACACACACACAGACACACACGGAACTTTTTTTAAAAATGCTTTTTTCGGACTCGGGGGACCCCAAAACATATATTTCCGGTGAAATCTCGGTATCGAATTTTTGGGTGTATTACAGTACCTTCAATGTACATATGTACATTGTACATATGGGGCTAGAGAAAGTTAAAATAGAGAAAATAATACCTGTAATAACCTCAGAAATCATTGGCGATACGATTTACATTCACTAATCTTGATACTGCTTCGTTGAATATCGATGTCAAGCGGTTTGTCTATGGCCTTAACCTGGAAATTCTGGGATATATAGGTTACAGAATAACTACGCAATTACAGGAAGAATGTTAAATTTGGCTAAAAATTATTTCTAAAGTATGCAATGAAATTTATCACTAAGGGGATTATATTTACATCGCACTTAAAACAGGTCATTCACCGATTTTATTGTCATTTTCTTAATCATAAACACGGAGTTTTTTTTAGTAAACTGCCAATTGGAACTTCAACATCCTTTATAATATTACAGTTCTAAGGCGCAGAAACAAACACAAAATTCCTCATGGATCACGGCATGTTACAGTTTGCAAAGAATTGACTTGTTTAAAAGAAATTAAGAAAAAATCATTCGAAATTTTAAAATTCAGTTTGTACTACACGTGGTATATTAAACTATTTTAAAACACAATCATGAACTATTTATAGGGCCACTTCCTTCATAACAGGATGGAAAAGGACGACATATTTTACCCACTGGTTTACAAATTATGGCTTTAAGTGGAAGCAGATAGCAGTTAAATCGCCAAGCTGCAGATATAATAGCAACATTTAAGTTACCGAAGCAAAGTCCAAGCTACCGATAAATATAAAGAATGTAAAATTACGAACAATTATTTTATTCCAGTTTTTTTCGTCTTTAATTACACTGCATGAACACATGGTAAGACATTCACTTTGTCACCTGATTAAGAATTGATTTTTCTGGTAATAAGGAACTTCTGAATTGTTTCACCAGACTTGCGAAGTTAGAAACTGGAACAAAGGTTGCGCAACGTTAGCACCACACTCGCATTGAATACAGTACCTTTGCCGACCCAAATAGTGAACACTGAATGCATTGTTCAAAAGCACGAGTTGTATGGTAGAGAATTTTCGAGTATTTGTCTTAAAGGAATGCACCACAGGAATTTAGCGAAAATCTGTGGAAAACGGACTTTAGGACTGCGCATCCAAGGTATTCATTCAAAAGTTGGGGTAAACTTGGCCTTTATGGGCTCTAAGGTAACACTGGCACATTTAAGGAACTTGTCATTTTTACTTTCTCTACACGAATTATGTATATAGTGTCTAGAGAAGGTATTGCACTCCATCCAAAAATTCGATACCAAGATTTCATTTGAAATAGACATTTTAGGGTTCCCAGTATCAAAAAAAGAAAAAAAATTATAAAAAAGGTACGGACTCACTTGTGTGTGTGAGTGTGTGTTTGTTTCAGTGTGTCTGTGAACACGATAACTCAAAAACGAAAAGTTGGTAAAATACCAAACTTGGTATATAAGTTTAGTATCTTCCAAGGATGCGACACGACCCCACCCCATACTACCCTTTATATGGAAATTTTTTCGAAAATTGTTACTATCTCAAATATAGCTGCAACAATTTTGATAAAATACTGTATATTAAATATATTTACACGACAAATATAATGTGCATTTTGAATTTTCTGGGAATAACCTGTTAAGACCTCTTTATTCTGGATGACGTTTGCATAACTAGTAAACCGTCAGAGATAGAACAAAAACTTACAACACAAAATATTTTGATCTCGTTGAAACACACAATTTATATTATAGACATTTTTTTCTGGATTTGACATATTTCTTGTTATTTGTTTTAGTTTTAAAATATTTAAACTTTTCACGTGCAGCTCCTGGCAATGCAAAGAAACGGATTTCATCCACTTGGCGACCATCTTTTAAAAGATTTGACTATAGTTTTAGCCTAGTGTATTCCATTATTTCTCTTCTACTTAAAAGAAAGCATTTCTGCTAATGTTTATCTCGATTAGCATGGAGTAGACAGAAGAATAAGCTTTTTAACAATAATTTGTTACAGAAATGTAGAGAAAGCCATGTGAACGGAGCACATCAGATTTGTAAAGCTATGTTATCGATTTGGAACATTCGTTTTACAAGTTGACCATGCGAAATGTTATGGTGACTATATGCCAGTTACGATTTAATGTCTGACAACATAAGTCCTCACTAATAAGTTTGAGGGGAAATCCGATTGCCTCTTACTAGTTTTCAGTTTACTTTCTTATGACACCACATACTCAATCCGATTTTTTTCAAGAAATATTTTAATGACTTCGCTCTTAGGTTAATGTAGAAGCACTTCCCGCGCGAGAGGGTATTGTTGAGCACTGCTTCTTTTCCACTAGTACCAATTTCTGAAAAAGGACACTAAGGCGTATATGGGTACTATGAGCATAACAAATATTAGCGAATATCTTCTTTACATGATCCCTGCAGAGTTTTATCATTGATTTTAAGTCTTAAATTAAGTAGTTTATAACTGAATTATAAATTCAAGAATGCATCCATTATGATTGTGCTGAAGTATTTTTGCTCAAGTGGCAAATCCGCTTCCTGTTGAGAGTTCAATTTCACATCCGTGTACTGGGCCAACCTCTCGCCGTATATTAGGTCCATCTCCAGAATTGAGTCCCACACTATCCGTACGTTCTGCACTTGGTCCATCTTCATTTTCCAATTCGGGTCATCTTCGCATTCTAGATTAACTTCCGGCCTTCCTGAATCATCTTCCAGCACACCTAACTTCTGCTTTAACAAATTTACAACGCATTACAGCCGCACATGACTCGTCTTCTACTTTTGTATCTCGAGGGCAACATCACCTTTAGAGGAATGAAGCCCAGTTCCCAAAGTGAAAACTACCATCGTTAATTGCAGGAGAAGGAACATTGCAAGAGAATTAAGAAACATAGATGTTTTGGATTCGACAAAGAAAAGTGTTGAACTTGTGAGCCAATAGGAGAGCTTTAGGAGCAAAACAAAAGACCTCAAGAAGCGTAGGTAATTCTAAACTTTCTTACACTTCTTCCGTTTATAACGGCAATTATTATGATGAAAATCAGGATAAGAAGTAGGTGCAGTGTTCTGGCTCATGTTCCCTGCGGTTCCATGAGGAATATATTCAACGGCAATTTCATCTACTGTAATGTGTGTAGCAAATGAAACTTTTGCATGTTCTACTTTTCAAAATATGTTGTTGTTGTCTGTTTTATATGAATAAATCAGCAGTTTATCTGATTTGCATTGTTCCATTGGACAAAAGTTGTTTCCATATAGCGACTTAAAAGTGGAATTCTAGGTTTTCTTTGATAAGACTTGGTTTAATTTAAGTGTTTAATAAACCGTTAATGCAACAAGAGAGATGTTAACAGTTTTTCAATATTCCCTTAACATTTTGTCAAATATGGGCAATTGCTGCGTTTGTTATGAAGATAAACTGTATTCAGATGGTTAGGAATTGGTTGGTGTTTCGTACGCTGTTTGAAAGATTTTAGTTTCAAGGTTTAAATGCATATGTTTCACGAATGTGGAGAGTGATTTTCAGTCCTTTATTTCCATATAAACAATTTGCTGCCCATGCCCAATTGTTTAATTGATTCCCACGTTTGATTTTCTGGTTTTTTTTCTTACTATTTGAATTTTTCAATTTTTTTTTTCGTTCAAAAATTTCGTATATTCTCCAGACCATGTTCATGCACATTTTTGAAACTTAGCACAAACTAAAACCGCCGCATACAGGTTTTATGTTATATATTTTTGATTCACCGATGTTTAAAGAGAGCACGAATTGTAAAAGAATCTTGCAATCACATATTTTTACTTTCTCTACACGTACCATGTACATAATGTATAGAGAAGCTATTCTATTGCACCCAAATTCGATACCGAGGTTTCATCGGAAATATATGTTTTGAAACCCCCTGAATGCAAAAAAAAGCATTTTTAGAAAAACGTCTGTGTGTATATCTGTGTGTGTGTGTGTGTGTGTGTGTGTGTGTGTGTGTGTGTGTGTTTCTGCAGACAGCATAGCTCGAAAAACGAAAAGTCTGTTAAATATCAACCTAGTATTTAAGTTTTGTATCTTCCAAGGATGCGACACGAAGATTTTCAAGAAAAAACTCTATCCTTTACATTGATAAATGTTTAAAAAAAATGTATTTACTCAAAAAATGGGTCTAACGATTTTGATTAAAATATTGCATATTAAAGATATTTACATGACAATTAAAATGAATATCTTGAATTTTCTGGAAAAAGCCTCTGAAGACTACTTTATTCTTGATGAATTTTAAGGATTTTTGCCTAACTGGCAAACCGTAAGAGATAAACAAATACTTACTTAACAGAAAATGTAGAGCTCGTGAAAACACACAATTTATGTTAAATACATTACGTCGGTTTTATCATTTTTAATATTAAACACCACATTCAACCTTTCAAACTCCATGGGGGATAGGGAATAATTCTGGTTAGAGAAAAATTCCTCGCCCCACCCGGGACCTTTGGGTTAGAAGGCTGATCACTCGACCGCAGAGGCAGTACGGGATTTTCTTGAAAATCTTCACGCCTTGGAAGGCTTTGAGCTTGAATACAAAATTTGATTTTTACCGAATTTTGGCTTCTGAGCTATGCTCTCTATTGCATATGTATACACATATACAACTGACCTTTTCTATAATATCGTTTTTGAATTTAAGGAGCTTCAAAGCATGCATTTCTAGAAATATGTCGAAATCGAATTTTTGGGTGAATGAAATACGTGTCCTTCTTACTATGTAAGTAGCACAGAGAGTAAAATTCTAATGGAAATGCTTACTTTTATCCTTTTTGACTTATTTGAATGGTTTACAGCACGGTCCTTTCTTCCTTTCTGTATGTTGTGAATACCGAATGCCAGTGCAGCATAATAATTCACCAGCTCAATAGAAATAGATTCGTGCTCTCTTTTCAAATCCTCAAGTACCTTTTGCTGTTTCTTCTATATAATTGAGTGTGTGCTATGGAAGAAGATCCAAACTATTTAAAAGCCGCAGTAGTCAGCTTTTTGTGCTATACGACCACCATCATCTATCCCCCTCCCACACTTTTAGAATATATATTTTGTTGTCACCCTTACTAGAGCTGCATGCACACACTCCCGCTTCCATATTCGCCTGTGTACCGAACGCCACTCTTCAGCTATATGATTATTGACAGTTTATTTTTAATGAAATGAAGTTAATTACAACTCTATCTAGCGTATTGGTTCATTTATTAATTCTGTCATATATGAATGCGTGTGACGCATTGCCCTTTTTAGTAATTTATCCATTTAATTGCTACTGATAAATAAAATATTTACATATTAATCCATAATATAACATCAACCAGTCTCCACTGATTTTGATTCTAGTTTACATTATTAAGTAGCAAAAATACTATTAAATGATCTTGATAAATTACATTCGTAACGTTCCAAAAATATTGTCGTGTAGAAAAACTCGGGCGTTGTGCTTTCACATCACTTTCTCTAGTCGTTCTTTTACAAACTGTTCTTACAGAACCTTGTTCTTCTATCTACTTCTTGTAGAGATACTGTGGAACACTAGGAGGCGAGTAATTTTTCAGTCCAATTTTTTGTCACCACTGTGCATACAAAAGCAGACAAACACCGATGACTACGGGCTCTATTGCTTCTCGCATAGCAGCCAACATGCGCTTAATTTGTCACAATCGTGGCCAACCTCTGCAAATAATCCCCAGGCATCTACACAGCAAATAGTATGAAGCGATTAAAAGCCCGTCAGTTTTCAAAAGTCCTGACCATGTTTTCTGTCCGGATTTATTGCTTTACAAACATGCAGATGAAATCGAACAGAATTTATTGTACTGTGAGAAGCGAAAGCTGTATGTCCCTGGTGTATACTTACAGATTACACCAGTTTTAGAAATAGCTCGTCCTATTAATAAGACAGATTAAGCTCAAATTAAAATACAGAGACCTGCATTCAACAATCATTTGATGAGGGTGTGCTGAGAAGAAGAATTTCTGAATTTAATTCCGTCCTGCATCTCTTTAAGAGAGAGAGAGAGTTTTTCTGCAGGTATCATAATGTTAAAATAGAGCCCTAATCTTATGGTTTTTGGTATAAATAATTACCTAGTGATTAACCATATTTACTACTTTTTTTAGAACTGAATACGAAAATGTCGCCTACCTGTGTGCAAAAGTTCGAGCAGTCAAAGCTATTGCCCGGATATATTCTTTGGCTCATCCACTGCTTCGCTTACAAAGTAGCGGAGTGTTTGGCTGGTACAGTTACTGCCATGAAGAAAATAATAAGGATGGCGATGGTGATGATGATGATGATAATAATAATAATAATAATAATAATAATAATAATAATAATAATAATAATAATAATAATAATAATAATAATAAAAACAGCAACACAATGTTGGCAGCGCATATACAGGGTGGCATTCGATGGGAATATTGAGATGCTCACATCTGTGAGTTTTTGTGGCATAGTGACATAAAAATTCGTTCAGTAGAACCTTTCCTGGAACTTATGGAAGATATAGCGATTAGGAATATTAACGTAATGTACGCTAGTCATCGAATTTAGAGAGTGCACATAGTTATACAGTTAGTGTAATGTATTGAGTAAAAAGACTATTAGTGGCATTGCGTTAAGTGATACAAGAAGGATAATTTTGCTGGTCTACATTCTCCAGTATGACTTCGTGAGCAGAAAGTAAATAAATAAAGGACTATAACCATCAAGATATGTTATACAAGCGCTCTCCGGAATAAAATCACAGGTAAAAGTGACTTTAAATTCATATTAAATAGAAAATCTAAAGCGTATTTCAAAAAATATTCCACTCACGTTGGACTTAGAAATCATCGTGCCTCACATGTTTGAAAGAAGCAGCAGGTAAAGCGATACTCTGGGTATTTTTATGATCACACAATAAACTCCGATTAGCGACTTTTACTTAACAAGGTATAAGTGTTTCAACTTTTAAAGCAATATAAAAATCAGCTTGGAAATCGTCAATTTGCAAAAAGCTTTATTTGACATAGTCGTCTGCCTAAACTAGACCTGTATTTTACATTCTTTACTTTGTAGTAGTACATAGAGAAGTTATTGCATTCTACCAAAAACTTCGATACTATATTCCACTGGAAATATCTATAAAAAGCTCCCTGAATAGATGATGATAAAAAAAATTAGTACTAGGTCCGAGTCGGGGTGTTTGTGTATGTTGTGTAACTCAAAAACGAAAAGTTGATTCAATACCAAATTTGATATTTAAGTTCAGCATCGACCAAGGATGAGAGATGAGTTTAACGAAAATGCCCAACCCCATATGGAAATGTTTTATTTTCTAAAAAATGTATCTAATGGTTTGGATTAAAATAGCGTTTGTTAAAGGTATTTGCTTGACAATAAAGTATATATCCTGAAATGCTTGGGAATATCCTTTAAAGACCTATCATTCTGAATGATTTTTGCATAGCTGGTAAACCGTAAAGATAGACAAAAGGTTACTACACAAATAAAATCTATTCACAGGAATCTCTTTATAAATTATGTCACAAAAATGTGTTCTTTTATCTTCAGCATATTAGTATATGTGTAAACATAAGTAGACATGGCTGTATCTTGTTTCCAACAATAAGTAGAAGGAATATAAGGTGATGCATTAGCCTAAAGCCACAGTCAAATCTTTTAAAAAGCCGGTCGGTAAGTAAACAATTGAAATTCAGTTCAGAAAGCGTATATGGTTTCAGTCATTCGGCCTCTGATAGTACATAAAAAAAAAACATTAAAAATGAATTTCAAATAGAATGAAAATGAATATAAAGCAGAACCGGTCGCGTTAAATGAAGTAAACATACAGAAAATAGACCGAGAGGAAATAAAGAAATAGGAAAATAATAATTTTGTAAGAAAACTCAAACCAGCAATTTTATAGTGCGCAAGGTGTGCCTGGTGGTACCTGTAACTTATAACTAAGCGGCAGTGGGTTCAAATTTGTGTACCCCCTATGTCTGCTCTTAATGATGAGAGGTGTAATATAATAAACATATTTAAAATATTTTACTTTTATAATTATCGTATATTTTGTGCACCAAAGAAAGCCGCAACTTTTCGTAAAATGAACTTCATATTATGTTCGCTTGATATTTTATTTAAATTATTACTATATTTTAGTAGATTGCTTCGTAGCTGATTAAGATTAGTTGATCGTTGCGAATTAACTCCACTAACATGCTTTTATTAAGATTATACGCTATTTCTAAGTACCATTTATAAAAAAAGTTAAAATTTCCTGCAGAATTCTAAGATATGAAGAAAAAACAAGTGAACAAAAATTATTTTTATTAAATTTTCGGCCAACAGAATTGATATGATTGGTGGGTCGTAAGGAGCGGTCTATGAATTGAATGTTCAAACACGCTTGGGAGTTATAGTAGTAATTGCTGAGAAATTTGATATATATTTTTAGATTCTGAGAACATTTTTTTTAGATAGCTAAATGAGATTCGAATTCGTACCTGCAGCTTGAGAATAAGAAACCTAAACATTTATTCAGATGCTGCATAATCCTATGTTAATACTTATGCTGCATAAATCAGGGTGAGCATTTTCAAGCAACTTAATATACGAAAAGATTGTGAAACCTACTGCCACTTCATGTTAATATTGATTATAAATTTTATTTTCTCAACTACATACTAAAAGCGGAGTAAGTAGCAAAAATATCCAATTTGCCCAAAATTAGATGCTGATATTCACCATAAATACCTATTTTGAGGCTCATTAAACATTATTAGAAAACTGTCCTCTCTCGGAGTGGCTGCTTGTGTGTACATATATGTGTATGTGTGGTGAGAGAGAGAGAGAGAGAGAGAGAGAGAGAGAGAGAGAGAGAGAGAGTGTGTGTGAGTGAGTGAGTGAGAAAGAGAGAAGCATAACTCAAAAACGAAAGTCCCGTAAAATACAAAACTCGGTTATTATTGGAGCCAGTTGAAAAATTCAATGCCACAGCAGGTTCACCTGCTTTCCGTGCGCTTGCTCTACCACTGAGCTATTGTGACAGCTTGCCGGTATGCCATTCAATATTCCAATAATTATGTGTTTTACCCGGTTCAACCAACCAGTATGTCTCACTTCAGAGAACAACTTTAATGGCGAATTACCATCGTTAAGTACTTAGTATCCGGGTAATATTAACTGTTATCGCCAACAAACAGACGAGTTGTATTATAATGGGAATGCTCTTCTCTGGTGTATATATTGAAAGGTACACAGGGTAATCATTAGTTATTATTGGAATGATTGAATGGCATAGCGGCAAGATATCACAGTAGCTCAGTGGTTAGAGCAACCGCACACTATCAAACAAAGAGAAACAAAGAGAACGATCAAAGAATTGCACCATTCCTTATCACCAAAAGCTTTTAGGACCTCATTGAGAAATACCGGCTTGTGGCGATGCGACGTAAGACATCATCCGTCAACAGTACATTTAGGACCGCAGAGCGGGAGAACCGTGTTCAAATCCCGGCTGTGGCATTGAATTTTTCAACTGGTTCCAATAATATATAATCATTATCCTGTGTGCCCTTCAATATATACACAAGAGAGGAGCATTACTTGGTGTTTTAGTTATCTGAGGATCTTCCAAGAATGCGACACGAAGCTTCAGAACAAGGTCTCTCTCTACTGCAAGCTACCCCTTACATAGGAGTTCTCGTTACTGCTTATATATAAATCTTCCGAGAATAGCCTATGAAGTCATTTTCTAAACCTGGTAAGCCACAAGAGACAGATAAAATTTTACTACACAAAAAATGTATATGATCTTAAGAGAGTATGCAATTTATGTTAAATTTCTTTGCGGCTTTAACCATTTCCGAGATGTTCTTGTTATTGGTCTGGTATTTCAAATACTTTCTACTTTTCTCGACTACAAATCGTTAATTTTCTTCTCCCCCCCATTTTTCATACTCGTGAACAAAGACGAGGATATATCGTGGCCGAGTGATTACACCACGCGCCTCTCACCAAGGCGGTCCGGGTGCAATACCAGGGTTCCGCGTGCTTTTCCTGGATTCTCTGGTTTCCCCCGCAATTTATTCCACCACTTGCTCTCATCACCTTTGCTATCATTCATCCCGTGCATTTCGCAAAACTTTCTTCATTTTCATACCCGACTACGGGCCGACCCCTCTTTCCCGGTTGTTCTTTGCTTCAATGTTTGTCTGCTCCTAAACAGGATTCTGACCCTTGGCATTCGTGTGCAAGTGCTGCACATGAGGAGGGTAATCTAAGTAATATGAGAAAAAGAACATAATTTCAAAGCAACCGCTTTAAAAAGATTTAACTCTCGCTTAAACTTACTGTATTCTTCTTATGTCTGCAACGAAATGTGTAAGCGAATAACGAAGGTTTATTTTATTAAGAGGAAGCACATATAGGAATAAGTTTATAAATGTTTCAATTTTTAACTTATTTTTAAGAAAAATTAATTTTAATGTCGCATTTAAGCCTTTATTGTTATTTACTTGTGTTATCTAATTGTCAGATTCAGAATGCTAATAGTTTTCCTTGTTTTTCAATCTGAATACAGTTTCTCGTAATTTTTGAACGTGTCACAAGAACAAAACGAAAAGGAACTAGATGCTAGCAGCATATAGTACGATCTTGTAATTTTATTTAGGTCTGCACGGTTTACTCATACCACCATTTCTACGCTGCCATGGTCCCGTTTTTTGCAACCACAGGCACAGAATTTAATTTAGCGCAGTTTCTCTTTTGCACCATCCTTCTTTCTACTATTTCTTCATAACGCAAGTGGCAATATACAGACTTGTACCACTGATAAACGGCTATGTCTCACGCGAACTTTTTCTACGAATTTTCCGTCTTCTCTCTGCACACGGAAGTAAACGAAATCAATCTTCTGTTGATACGGAATGAAAATATCTTATTTGCATAAAGTGCAATGTAGAATACAGCAGCTCTAAATATGCGCCAACGTGCTTACGAGAATTAAAATAACAAAACGGAATAATGTGTTTATTTATTTTTAAATCAGATGGATAATTAGATGTTTACTTTGAATTCTTTTTAAATATTTTTTGCAGTTGAATTGTTACTTTAATGCACACGTTATTCCTTTCTAGCTTGTTCAGTTTATAATAACCCGGAGGTTACCTATAGAATAGTTTAATTTGCCTTTAAAATTAAAAGAGACTTCATGAGTTGCTTACATGCCATCTTAATTTATCTCTTGGCAAATTTATGGTTTATAAATTTGACAAACAAAAGAAAAAGTTAGCATTCACCTCTCACCCAAACGACCCAGGTTCGATCCCAAGCGACCGCATGTGAAATTTCCACCGGGGCTCCATCTTCATTCCATGCATCATCAGTGTCATCGCCTGCGGTTCCATATCAGTAAACGTGAGCGTTAATAAATACACACACATATAAATATATAATCATAAGTAGCGGTTACTCAAAAAGCAGCATAGAAAGAAAAAGAGAGAAAATCAGGTTAGCGGTGTACAGTCAATAGAGGTATCAATTATCTGAGTTCAATTGGTACAGCACCTGTTAGCTGTACGAGAGATCCCAGCTTCGATTCCAGGCTAGGGCTGGGAATTTTTTTCTAGCCAGGATCTGAAAATATTAATTTGTGGGTAAATATGTGTGTGAGACAGACACAGCTAGAGCGAGAGAGAGATATGATGTATAAAATCCATAAAAAAAAACCAGAAATCTTAAGAAAACTAACTCTATATATGATAACATAATTGGCAATATGTTCTATAGGTAAAAGAAACTTATAATCATTGCAGTTCAAGGTCATGATTTAAATGAAACAATTAAAAAAAAAAGTTTTCTGAAAATACTAAACAATAATAAAGCATGTTTCGGAACTGGCTAACCAAAAACAAATGTTATCATACATAAATGGTGTGCTTAGACGAGACTAAGATTTTGCTTCGTTTTTGTTTTGTCTTTTTCTCCCTAGAGGTTTATGAATTATATAAAAAGTTTAAAATATATTCCCAAAAATCCTAAATATAAATGTTGTCATAAGTAGAGCCTAAACGTGTGGTATGTGAATTAAAATCGTTGGAGCCATTTTTGAGAAAATCAAACCAATGAAAATAGTCCATGTAAAGTGTACCTGGGGTGGCAAGGATTTTAATCAGTATCTTCATGGCGCATGCTTGCAAGGCCCTGAATTTAACCCCAGTTTCGTATTAACAAAGTTTTCGATTTAAGATTTTGTATGGTCACACACACACACACATTTCCACTCATACATGAACTTTTAACTAAAAAAATCGATTTTGTGGGGGGGAGGGCCTTCAACGCTCCCAAAAATCATGTATTTCGGACAAGACTTCGAAATATAATACTTTAAGTATATAGCAAAGCAAACAAAATTAGAGAGCGAAAGAAAAAAAAAATATGTGCTGCAGTTTGCTGTGAATTAATAGTTCAAGTGCAATAAACCACTCTTGCAGTATAATCTACAATAGCTGCCTTTTCATAGACGAATTTTCAGGCGTCACAACATTTTCATAATTAGGAATAAAAACTTTAAGGTATCGTTTAATCCAGTGACATACACAATATATTTCCGGTTCTCACATCTTCTTGTCATACAACTTGAAATATGTCCAGTATTTTTGTAATTCTGCATTACATTTGAAGCTCAGCGTCCAAGAAGTTTTGATGTATAATTATTAAACTGCGTAATATTTTTTTTTTTTGATACCATTTAGTTCTTACTTCTGAAAAGTCTATTTATTTTCAACAAACAGTATTTTTCCTTTCCCCTTCATAACATTCATTTTGTTGCCATATATCTGCTAAAAAAATTGAAAATTATAAAGCAAATAGTGCAGATGCATGAGAGCTGAATGGTTTTCTTTTCGGGACTCGTGGTTGTTATTATAATTTCACAAGTGAGCACTTAGAACTGCTTGGTGGCCCATCAAAAAACTTGAGAACATTTTCATACAAAGTTTAAAGAATTCAGCAACAATATTAAATAATCATCTGTAGTCAACATTTTAAATGTCATGCATATATAGTCATTCTTTGCGAATTGCAGTTTTTCTTTCATTATTATCATTATTGATGTGTCATTTATATATAATACCATTTCTTTTTAGATGTAACTGTTTAGTTAAACTTCTTTGTTTCTGTGATTGATTCTGTTGTATTCATTTTATCTACTTTGTATCTTTATGGTGACCACTTATATCAGAAATTGTAAATAAGAAAATATATCTAAACAGAAAATCCTCAAAATTAATGCCCTACTGGATCAGAAAGAGTCTAGGTAATATCCATAAAATGTTTGCAATGAATCCTTAAGTATAAGAAAAAAAACTGAAACAAAACTACTTATAGGTAGCCGCATTAAAAATGCTACTTTTATAATTCCGATAACTTACCTTAGCTTGTAGATTCAAACAACTTACCTACTATTCTTAGTTTTAATACTTAACGCTACTCAAATAGAAACTACATTCGGCAATATTACGAAAGTTGCGCTGATGTTGCAATGATTTTGAACACACATCTTCAGTACGGCACTCGACGCTGGTTTTTAAAGGTATTACCCATTGTAAACATTGTTTCTAGTGCCACAAATGCGATCCAAGTTTTATGCCCCATTTGCATGTGTAAAGTTCGCAGAGTGAAGTACTGTGTAAGCTGTACCATTAACATTCATGTTGTCCGTATAGGTGCACCGACAGGGAGTACACCGCATGCCGGAAGTTGCGGGCTATACCTCCCACATGAAAAATTCTGGTCCCACATAACTCTGTCCAAATCTTTTAATTACTACATTCATTATGTAATGTACAACCCTAGCATGAGAACCTACGTTGTCGAATTTCCGCTTAAGAGAACAAAGCAACTGTTGCAGAAATAGGTTGGCGTTTCAAATGAGTTCAAGCATATCATTCGTTCTATCCTCACTTAATATAACTGTACAAAAAGAATTACTTGTACAGTAATTTTGCACTGCGTCAGAAACAAATAATTTGCGTTCAATAAAAGAGATAATAATATGCTTTAACGTAATCCACAGCTTTTACTAAAAATACAATTCCTCATAGTTTTGAAGACTACGCAGTCAGTCATTCATGGGGCGGGATATTTTTCTTTCTTTCGTTATCCATAATCAATTCCAACCCTCTTAAGCATCTGGAAATGGGAATGTTGAAGTGGAAGTGTTCGTGTTCAATAGGAAAATAAAATAAAAAGGCTGATGTGTTCCATTCATATGACTTTCCCTATATTATTGTTAAAAAGCTTATGTTTCTATTTACTTAATACTAATCGAGAAAAAATCAGCAGAAATGGTCCTTTTACTTGCTTCCTTATAAGTAGAAGCGAAATAAGGGAGTACTATCGGTTAAAGAGATAGTCAAAAGTTGGTTTCCATGTGACTGAAGGTCCTTTGTTCGTATGGAGTGGAATTGTTAAATTCCTGTATGAGAAAAGAATGGTTTTTAAAGCTGAAACCAAAAACAAAGGAGTTTCTGAAAAACGATCAACTCCACGAAAAAAATGTATATAAGATAAATTGTGTGTTTTAAGGTGTTCTAAATTTTTTGTGTTGTAAGTTTTTGTCCATCTCTTACGGTTTAGCAGTTATGCAAAATTACGTAAAATTCATCCAGAATAAAGTAGTCTTCAGAGGTTATTCCCCGAAGATTCAAGATATACATTTTATTGGTCGTGTAAATATCTTTAATATACGAAATTTTAATCAAAATCGTTAGAGCCATTTTTGAGAAAATAAAACTTTTGAAAAAAGTTCCATGTAAAGGGTAGTTTGGGGTGGGGGGATATTTCTCAAAATCTTCGTGTTGCACCCTGGAAGATACCAAACTTAAATACCAACTTTGGTATTTTACCGACTTTTCGTTTTTGAGCAATCGTGTTCACAAACACACGGACACATACACACACGGACCTTTTTCTGAAAATGCTTTTTTTTATACAGGGGACCCTAAAACATATATTTCCGGTGAAATCTCGGTATCGAATTTTTGAGTGGAGTGCAATACCTTCTCTATACACTATGTACATAGTACGTATAGAGAAAGTAAAAAACTAATGTTAACGAAGTTGGAGCAAAAGCCGTGCAATTTGGCCATAGAAGAAGCCATATAAATAACTAAAAAGGGGAAATAAAAATAAAATTAGTTAGGATGCGCAAACAGCACAGAAGCAAGACCTAACTTCTTAATCTGCAGTTACTTCCAATCAAAATCATAATTTAACTTGCAGAACTATGTGAAGTTATAATGGGTTGACAAAGTCGAGTGAGTATGACACTTCAGATTAGTTGTTTTAACAGGTCAAATAAGAACCCTATAGTTCGAGGAGAGCTGACTTAGTCCCCAAACTGCTCCAGAATGAATCGCTCAAGTATTTGGATACCTGAATCCTGGGTACGGCAGACTTTATCTACAACTGGCTAAAATTTGGCAGTTTTCTCTCAGATCTTAGGTCACTGTTTGGAGAACTTCTATGACGTCGAACTCCATATGTTCCTCTACTGAGTATTCATTACGTCTCCCCATTGCGCATGACGCTGAGGAACAGTTGGGCTTGATTTTCTCTGCCAGGGTAGGTTATTTAAATAAATTCTTCACTAGACGCTGATGTGAGAATGCTGAAGCATCTCTTCGACATCTGTTCCAGTTCCTTTAATATAAAAAAGACGAGGTTACATTCATACATTTTCTTTTCCTAGTCGATGGCTGCAGTTTTATGTTCCAATCACGTCCGCATACGCGACGGAGCCCAAAAAGCGAGGCTCAGTGATGCAGAACTTTACTATGGCAGCATTACATTCACTGCAGTGTTAATTTCAAATAACTGAATCTCCCAGCGCCATTATACGTGGTGCTATTTATAATGGTTATAACCTCTCTACACGATTTCTCTCATCCTTTGAACTATGTACAATCTTGCTTCTTTGTCATAAAAATATGCTATTTCTGATGCCGTTGTCAACACATCCTGGTTATATCCTGCCTTTGTTTAGGGAAAGAAGAAATGAAGCGCTGATGCTCCGATAAAACCATGAACACTTAGATGTAAATCCTTAGTAAAAAGAGTCTATAGTAATAGTATTATCTATAACATGTGAATAAAGTGGATTATTATAGCAGGAACAATTTTCCCGAGAGTTATATTAAGATTACTAACGAGTTTGATACATTTTGTGCAATATCAGCATTATAAATTGTACGAAATGAATCATTAATAATTCTGGTGACTACAACCCAGAAATTCACATTTTATTTTGGTTAAAATAAGAAGGCAAAAAGACGCTTAAATATCGAAAATAGGCAATAATAGATTTTGATTGAAAACTTACAGGAAACACAATCTGACTGAGTTTCCCATTTTCAAAGGCAAAACTGATGAATTACGTTTAATGAATTTCTCTATGTACTATTGTTTATTGCTATAACTTTTCTGCGCCTATTGTTACTTCTTTTTTTCTCTATACATAGACCCTCCCTTATATGGAGGACTTACGCCCTCCTTCCAGAACTTACAAGCCAGCCAATGGGGTCAGTTACCTGTTAAGGAATATACGGAGTCTTAGAGTAACCAGGAGAATGGGTGATCATCCTTGAGACCTGGTTGAGGGTGAGAAAGAAGATTATGTCAAATGAATGAAAGGAAAGGAAATGTAGGTGGTAGGATGAATAGCGGGGTAAATCGGAGACCGCGGAAAAAATGACGCTACTTTGTCCACTATAAATTCCAGATGCGGTCACCTGGTATTGAACCTGGCTCGATTTGGTGAAAGGCCAGCTTCTAACTACTCAGCCAAGGTGCCGCCCCCTATTGTTACAAAAAGTTTTAATAGAAAAGTATATTTTGCTCTTTATTTTACGTTTGCAGAAATAGTTTTATTATTTACAGATATAAAGAGGTTACAGCGAACGAGTAAGTAAAATGTTTTAAAATGGTGGTCTTTAAATTCCATGTTCTTTACATAACGTGCAAAACAACTCGCAAGCGACATCAGTTTAAAAATTACAGCGTATGTGGCATATAGTTGAGCTGATACCACAAATACTTATTTGAAATAACATGTACTTCAAAGACATTAAAATACATGAGAATTTTATGCAGTAAGTTTGTCTATAATACGAGGGTGGATCGAAAAGTAAAGCACAATAATTTTTTCTGCCTTGGTATTGCAGCTGGAATGTTGCAATTTCACACAAATATAATTTGAAGCTTTTACTACACAGGGTATTTTTTGTTTCATGTGCAGAGACACGCAGCAAAGGTGGCGCGCATGCTACAGTCGTCCACGTGTGAAGAGTCAAAAGGTGTGTTCGATAATTGTGGGCCAAACGGCATAAACCGAGTGAAATTCACAGGGACATGGTGACATGTATGGGGATGATTGTATGGACCGTAGCAATGCTTCCACGTGGTGTGCATTCTTCCAAGATGTCCGTGTGAACCTTAGTGATTCGCCACGCTGCGGGAGACCGGTAAAAGCTGCAACCCCGCAGAATGTCAGAGGCAATGAGTCGGCAATTTTTGAACGACCGGCCTGTGCAACTGCGAACCTTATCGCAAAAGTACAACATTATGTGCAGTGTACGATATTATTCATGATACGTTGAAATTTCGTAAAGCTAATTGCTCGCTGGGTGCCTGAGAACCTGATAATCATAAGGGCCAGCGAATGATAACAAGCTTGGATTACCTAACGCAATACAACGCAGAAGGGCGAGGAATCGTCACTGTTGATGTGTCGTGGGCATACCACTATACGCCAGAAACAAAGCAGTAAAGTACGAAGTGGAAAAACATGATGGTTCCCAGTGAAGAAAGAAATCAAAGTGACTTAATCAACCAAGAAAATGTCAATGACAGTGTTCTGGGATGTGCATGGTGTTTTATTGGTGGACTTAGCCTACTGTGAATGCTGCAACCTACATGGAAATTTTGGTGAAGTTGCGTCGTGCCCTTTGTGAAAAACGCCACAACATTAATGCTGACGATGCAAAACTTCTTCATGACAATGTTCGCCCCCATGTTGCTGCTTCTGTTTGTCAGAAAATCACCAAATTTGGTTGTGAGATGCTCCAGCATCCATCATACAGTCCGGAACTTGCATCATCGGACTTTCATCTGTTTGGTCCCATGAAGAAATTCCTGGCCGGCCAACGCTTTACGACAGATGCGGAAGTGAAATCAGCAGTCCGCAAGTGCCTATACGCAAGAGAAACGGACTTCTACGAACTGATATCACAAGGACAAAAGTATTAAACTTTTTGTAAAAAAAAATATTCTGTTTTACTTTTCGATCCGCCCTCGTATTTACTTAAAATGAGGTAGGTTACTAGAGAGGGAATTAAAAGAAATTAAAATATTTTAATTTTCATTCCAATTTCTTTGTTTAAATGCATAGTCCATTGTTGGGAGTAACCACAAATCCACAGATTAGTCTTCTGGTTCATGTAAGGGCTACTTGACAGCAGCAATGTAGATAACATAATGTTTTCCTTGCTGCAGATGAAGAAATCTCGGAATGAAACAGCCTTTGTTCGCCCAATTATTAGGTGCTTGCTCCTGAAAATGTGCCCTGGAATAATTAATTATCGAGTTGTATGTCCCTCGCTGAACAAATGATATGGCACGTAATTAAGCTACTGTGATTCAAGTGAAGTCGAGTCCTCGCTAATTGAGCCCTGATAGTATATTTTATTTTACTAATGAGAATCTTCCCGTAAATAGCGCGGATCTGAAAGCGCTCTGTATCTTCACAACTTTCTCATTAAATTTTGACGCCAGAATTAATCTTCTAACACGAGCAGCCTGGGAGAAAAAATTTAAAAATAAAGTTGTGCTGTAGCTGGAATGTAACTACAGATTTCCTTTGAAATACTAGATAGAAAATTCACAATTTCCTCTTAAAGCCACCGTTTGGTGGTATGAATTTTTTATAAACCGAGGAAAGGGATGAAGATATCATTGTCTTCTCTGTATAGAACTGTCAGCAATACTTACGTTTAAAGGCAGAAAACACCAAACTTACCTGTAAAGGAAACAGAAAACATTGGTAAGAAAAATTACTTTTATTTTAATTTATTTAACTGTTAGATCTCTAAGCTGCAGTAAGATTAATTTACAGTAAGCACAAAAAAGTTTTAACATTATCACTAACATTAACTAAGTGTGATATGTTTGGGTAGAATGGGAGGCACTCAAATACAACTCGCTAGGTAAAAATATTCTCATATTAGGTACAAATAGTAAGTATAGAAGAGCAAGAGTTTCTTTCTATCGAAACGCCGTCAAAATATTACCTTCGCTCTTGAACCCTGCTAAACATTATTTTAGATGTTAGTTGTTTTGTATCTACATGATTCTAATATAAAATAAATTAATTGGAAAAAAATATTCTAAGACGGTTGTAGCATGTTATGTCCTGAAGGCATGTTCTAACGCCTTTCTGTTGTAATTATTGTTGCCATGAGAGATATTAACGTAAAACGACGCCAGTGCTCAACACAATTTTATTTTTTTCGAAATAATCCATGTTAATATTTTCCAGTTTCTAATTGTATTCATTTAAATAAGCTATTGCTACCTTTTAGCAAGATATTTCCAATTCAGGACTTTGAATATTCTTGAAATACAACTGTTCGTTTATTTCAGTTCGTAAAGATATCCCCTACATGTATAAAATCCCAAAATTAGCAAGTGTTGAGTGATTGCATTTCAGTTTAAAAACAGAATTCATCATGAATGAGAGCACGAATTGAAAATTTTGAGATAGTAAAACCGATAAGTATAATTAAACAACGGTTCACAAACTAGCAGTGTGTAAAGCACTTGCAAATGTATGGTTACGAGTATTTTTGACACATGGGTAGTGTAGCAGGTTTTAAGCTGGGTGTTATGAGATTCCACATTGTGGCGACAAGTGTAGCAGAGCTTTAGGAGCTGGATGCTGCTGATGGAGGATGATGGAAATCGTTGTTGCCCTGTTTACTTGTTTGTTCAGTCATTAGATACGTTAGTGCAACAGACATGGTCAAAATAATATACACAAATAAGATACAAAGTCAGTCATATAATAATTTTAGTATTAAAAATGCATCCAAATTGCAAAGTACATTATTCATCAATCATTTTTTTTACTTTGGCCTTAAACTGTACTACATTCAGATCTCTCATGTGGTCAGACAGCTTATAATAGGCCATAATGTTGGCTACCAAATAATTATCTTTAAGGTAGGTATTGGTTTAATTGTTTCTTCACACAAGCCGTGTGTAGGACAGGTATTGGATAGGTAGAGTCAGACTGAAAAAATCAATGGCATAACCGGGATTTGAACCACGGATCTCCCGGTCTCTAGTCGGTTGCTCTTCCACTGAGCTTCCATGGCAACATACCGCATAGCATTGAATTTGTCAACTGACTCGCAATAGTTGACTATACAATGAATCCTGGGTCTTAAGTACTTACAACATTGTAAGTCGCCATTGGGTTTGTCATCTAATTTGAGAGCACTTTGTGGTTTACCGGGAAACATGAGAGCCAGGTGACAAATTCAATGCTATGCCAGCATTTTGCCAAGGTAGCTCAGTGGAAGAGCAACCAGCTAACCTGTGGTTCAAATCCCGGCTATGGCATTGAATTTTTCAGTCTGACTCTACCTATCCAATTATCTTTAACTTTCTTCAGTCTACTGAATGGAATATGTAATTTATCAATATTTCTGGTATTTTATAAGTGTACATGTATGTTCAATTTAAATTAATCTACATTCTTATGAACATGTAATAATAATAATTGTAATATATAGCAATTGTACGCCGTTCAAATTTTCTGTTGGTTAAAAAGTGGTCTACATGGAGCATTGTAAGAAACATGAAATAAAATTCTCATGAGTTTCTTTTGTAGAAGTAGAATCTCATTTAATTTACAACAGTTCATAGCCAAAGACACTTTCAAACAAAGCAAGTTGTAGTTGTAGCACCTCTTGTTGCCAGGTCGGCAGCAGTGGTTGACTACAACAAATTGCGGTAAGTTAGTTCTATACAGAAATCCGCCCCACGTAATAGTTCTACTTTGCACATCTGATTTTTAATTAGCCATTGTTGACGAACGTAAGGTTAACTGTTGCGAGTAGCTCAGCCTACTTGTTTTATATATGTCCAGGATATTTTGATGGATACAGATTAATGTCACTTGCTGCCAGCCGAGGAGTGCCAGTTTTCTTATCCCCCTATCCGGGTAGAAGAAGAGACACAGTCATTTATTTTTTATTCAGCTTGATTTTTGAAGTTAGCGTCCCCAAATATTTTCTTTTTAATAATTTTATGTAATACTTAAATATAATAATAATAATAATACACTTATCTACATATTCAATCTTCCTTGGATTCAAATATTAACATAACACAAATATTAATATAACACAAAATATTACTAATTTATGTGCTCTCGATTGACCAGATTCTTTTGCGCAATTATTATTATTATTATTATTATTATTATTATTATTATTATTATTATTATTATTATTATTATTATTATTATTATTATTTTGTATTGCCGCTATGACGGTAACATTTTGAACATAAATATATGGCATATTAGAAACCTTTTCAAGTGTATAATTTCGATTGTTTTATATAATGATGTATTGTGTAGAACGTATTCGTTATATTATTTTATTTACAATGTCTTCATAATTTCGGTGTCGCAGATTTAAATCTCGCGAACATCCGGTTTTGCAAACTAACATTCATATATTTCTTAGCCGTTCATTTTATAATCCATATTTGTTATAATTTTTTACTTTATTAGCAATATTTTGTATTTTGCCGCCTGTGTTCTAATTAGGATTATCTAAGTGGCATATATTATAACACCATTGCGGTCTAACACCTCTGCGAAAAGTACAATTTAGAATCACGAGGGTCGGCTGATAAGTCCCGAGCTTCTCAACGAAAATAGCATTTAAAAAAATTTTTTTTTCTTCATTTCTCAACATAATCTCTAGAAATGCTTATGCATTTGACATACCGGTGTTCTAATTTAATTAAACCATCTCTGTAGTGCGATTTATCAAGGTCCTCAAAATAGCTCTTTACCCCATTAATGACCTGTTCGTTGTTGTGAACTCTTCGTCCTCAAGAATTTTTTTGAGTTTTGGGAACAGGTGCTAGATCTAGCAAATAGGGTTGATGTCCAAGCAAGTCCAACTTTAATTCGCCTAATTTCCCCACTGCAATGACAACATTGTCGTGATGAATCATGTAACAATTTTTTTTTGTTTTATTTTTTTTTTTTTTTTTTTTTTTTTGTTTGCCAAATGAGGTGTTTTTCTTTTCACCTCATCACTGAAACGTTGCAGTAAGCTTGCGTAATAGTCACCAGTGATTCCAAGTAATCAATAAAAATAGTTCCCTGTGCATCCCAGAAAACACACGCCCTAACCTTGTTAGCTGACAAAATTGACTTTGGCTTTTTTGGAGTTGGTTCACCTGGCGCAATCCTCTGTTTTGACTGATTTACTGTAGTGCAGTGATGTATCCAAGTTTCATCCATGGTAATAGGCCGTTTACGGTAGAGTTCCACACTCTTAACAGCTACAATTTTTCTTTGCAATTTTTGAACTCGCACAGACCTTGTGAAAGCCCAAAGCACTGCCTACTTAAAATATTACCTGCACGTTCTTTTGATATGTTGACAGCCTCTGCTATCTCAAACAACTTTAATCTGCGGTCTTCCAGTACTAAACGATGAATTTCTTCAATGATCTCTGGAGTTGTCACTTCTACAGGGCGTCCAGAGCGAGGCTCATCACTAGTGCTCGTACGTCTCATTTTAAACTCTGCAACCCACCTTTTGACCATGCATATGTAGGGGCAGATTCTTTCAATGAACTTTCGATTTCCTCCTTGATGTCTTTAGGCGTTAAGCCTTTCAAATGGAAGTATTTATTCACTGCTCGTTTTTCCAAATCCTCCATTTTTGTGAAAACTCTAAAGTTATCTTGTTTAAAATGCTGCCACTCGAAAACTAAACAACATATTGACCTGTAACTATGGATACAAGCTAATCTAGAGTCAAACTATACGATGCTACCGTCTAATTGGCCTAGTGGCGCCATATCTGTGTGAGGCTTGGGACTTATCAGCCGACCCTCGTATATCAAATGTAACGTATGTTGTTGCAAATGACATCATATGCATTTCTTGTTAACTATACATTTTCTATACACATTCTATACATCAGGATATCTACCATGATACTTTTTCCTCCTCCACCGTTCTCTACAAATGAGAAATACTGTTTCTATTACAGAACTTGAGAATGTGCTGTTTTGTACTCACCCAGCGGGCCTCTCGGCCAAAGTAGAAAATTGTTTTAAAAGCAGTTTCAATTTCCTAGATGCAAAAAAATTGCAGCATCTATCCCAAACCATTTCTACATATAAATGCATTATACTTAAAATGAAGAAGTTAGAAAAATGATTTTGATGAATAGTCTATTGAAATAGAATTAACAGAAAAATGAGTGCGAAACCACCTCTCCATTCCTGCAGAGCTAATAACAAACTTTTTTTTTTTTCAGGGATATCTGAGCATTCTCTTGAACATTTTTGAAGGCTTAAGTACCTGTAAAGCATGAATGGTTCCCAATTAAAACCAGCAGCAGAATCACGCAGCATCAAAAGCCTGTTTTTAAATTAAATGAACATATACAGAAACAAGAGAAGCTACCGTTATGAAAAGAGTTAAACATATGAGCGCCACTTGAGAAAAGCAAGGACTGGGTGGATATATTTTCGGAGTGGTGTTCGGATACTTCTTTCCAAATCAGAACATTTTCAGTTCGGCAGTCACTGTAAAAGAGCATATACACACGGTCCAGCAAGTAGTTTGTTTAAAACTTTGCTCCATATTTCTGTGGAACAACACTAAAACAAACTTATAAAATATCAATCGGTTAGGAAAGTTTCTTTTAATTCCATGTGAGTCACGGGAAAGACCAATGTATTCTGTCCTGCTGTTATAAAGGCTAACGGTTATAGTAAATAAATACAATTGAGGTAATGCTGTCATAACAATGCTCACATATTAATAATTAAACACCCACCACAACAGATAATAAGAATATTAATCATAAATCTAGATTTCGGTAGTCAAAAACTATATGTTTATGTAATCAGTTGCAAGATGTACGTGAATACTCCTAAGATTATGTTAATGTTAAGGATGTAAGATTTTTGTGAAAGATAATATTAACACTGAAACTGTTTCTGTAAGAGAAATCGTCAAAAAATTTTCGAAAACTGAAAAGGAGGGGTGAGTCTAATTTAAAATGGGGAAAAAATCCACCTGAAAAGAAAGGTGGGTTTACATTTTTAGGAATTATAAAGTTGTTTGGGTTTAACACCAAAAGAGGATGTGGAATATACTGATTGACTACAGAAAGAGAACGCAATGTAATGCGCCATGCAGCTCCAGGGAGAAATGTACATAGTCTCTATTTGCCAGATACAGTCACCCAATACTTCAGATCAAGCTACGGGAAACATGACGTAGCAGTTGACTTAAAAAACTGCTATATGCGAAGTATTAAGTTCAATTTTGAAACCCAAATTCTCAAATTCTCGAACAACGTTCATAGTATGATGTAAAAATAATATCTTGCATATCATTTCAACTAGGCTATTTCAAAAACTTACTGTACTAGACGTTTGATGGAAGTTTCTTTGCAGTTGTAAAGTAAATCTAAAGGTTGAACTTGCTACTTTTATATAAAGATGTCTATACTGTTCACTCTCTGCTAACAGGTACATGTTCGAACAACAGTTAATCAGCTAGCCGGTGCAAAATTAACAAAAAATTGAAGTAAGATAACAAGAACCCATCGAAGAAAAGTTTCTTCTTCTTCTTCTTCTTCACCTTCCGTCTTTCAAATTCGGGCCTTCTATCCATTTTCTGTACTTTTCTCTATCCTGTGCTTTCCTCTTCAACTTAGTCATTTCCATCCCTCTTATTCTTGCTATTTCTCCAATATATTGTTCCCATTCCTTTCTTGGTCTTCTCCGACTTCTGTTCGTCCGCCCGGTATACCTTGATTGGCTTATTGCACCCCGAAGAAAATCATTGCACAAAAACAGAATGAATTGAAGGCTTGAAACGGGTACCTATGGGTGTAGATTTCTGTTTAATATGGCTTAAGTAACGCCATTTCATTCATGTTACCCTTCACCATCTCGAAAGAGCTCTGTTAGTTGTTAAAACATAGAATGAACACTTTGGGTGGCTATCTTCACGTAAGCAGAGAAGATAAAGATTACTGAAGAGCGCACAAGAAGATTAATAAACACAAAAAGTTTCTTCATTTGAAGCGGTAAACCATCTGACAAAGTACCAAGAAGTTATTCGTTACCACTTTATACAAAAATTCTGTACACTTGCTGCAAAAGCTTCTATTTTATCTATAGTGTTGCACTGAGCACTACAGATAGTTGATCTGTTATATCAATACCCGTAA